>JARHVA010009514.1:7500-27500 GCA_037957365.1 Torreya grandis | reverse complement strand
TTGAAAAAAAATTTATTTACTCAAATAAAAAATGGATGATCCTAAAAAATGACTCCTAACTTAACTCAAGGTTAGGCTAGGATACAACCATAAACTATCCTAATGACTTATACCTGATTCCCCACCTCAATATGGTATCCCACATATCTACTCCTTAGAATCAGAGTCAAATGCTTTTCTCCACAAATTGTGATTGTTCTAATCCACTAAACACCATCATAAAAAGGGTTTAGAACTCTAATACAACATGGAAATAATTGACATATCTCATTTAAGATTATAAGACTCTAGAAAATATTTATACACTATTTCAAACAATCTTTAGACACTATTTATAAATTATATATCACTTCAATCATGTACACTTGGAAAATATAGATCTTGGTTATTCATCTCAGTTCTAAATATTTCCCACTACCAAAAGGATTGCATATGTTATCTATATGAATATTACTTATCTCTTAGTCTAACCAATGCCATTATGATTACCTAGACCTTATATCATTCTTAAAATGATATAAACCTACTTATCTTCTATTTTTCTAGTTCTAGACTTGTGCCTATTTTCCATCTACCTAGACACTTATATCCCAGTTAGACACCTATGTTGACATAAGTGTCATATCCTAATGCAAGTTTATAGTGCCCTAAAGTCATCCACTTTATAAATTAAATGTATCCTTATGGTCAGCCTAATAAATTTAATGTGAGATATTCTCTAAAAGGATTGGTATATATTCATGATCAATCCTCATTCATTCCTCAACTAGCATAAACCAAACCACTCAAAAGGTAACTTACCAAAAGCATTCAATCAAGAAATAAAGTGAGAAAAGATTACTTATTTTCCCTCATTTACATATCAATCATAGGGATAACACATATATAGGTCTAAATTACTGAAGGAGTATCCCATGAAAAATATTTCCCAAGTTACAACCTAGGTTATTGGTGTACTTATCACATATTGCATCTTTATACATGCACAATCCCACACATAAGGGAGAATTAAATAAATATGAGGACCTCTTAAAAGTAATGGCTATGTATCCATCACCCAATAATAAAGGATTATTTGTCATTATCTTGACACCATGATCCCACTAACCCATTTTTTCTATAGTCACTATGAAGATGAAGAACTAGGGTTTTGAAAAGTTAATAAGGATGGATAGTCCATGAGAAAGATCTGAGCACACCAAAATAAAGGTGACACAAAACCCATAACAATCTATGTGGTCACATATATATATCCATTAGGTATTATATATTAGATACCTACATCTAGGCTAGGCAAAAACATCGATGTAACCATCTTAGGTCAATACAAGTGTCTGAGGTCACATAGATCAAATTCATAGAATTTAATGACTAATCCATAATCTATATCTAGTATATTTATAGCCTATTTCATATCAGATCTAAATGTGCATATTAATATAGCTAAGTAACATTTTTTGTGATTTAAATATCAATAATTGGTTTAACATATTATTTTTAACATATCTCAGTACTTTAATTCATAATATTTTTTATTTGAGTTTGTAAATTAATTAGCCTGATATAGAGATAGTTTATCACCCTTATCCCCCCAACTATATTTATATCCTTTAAACCTATATTATTTAGTATAAACTGTAGGGTTAAAATTTTGATGAAACTGACCTTTGGTCTCTAAACCCTAGATTGATCTAGGGGTTCCTATTTTGTTGTTCCTAATTACTAATTTATCTAATTTTATAATATTTATAATTTTGAAATCAAAATTCCTTTTATATCAATATGTTCAATATGTATATATGTATTAGTTACTTCATTTTACATTGCATCATGGTATTTGTTACTTTTTATGTTTTATTTATGATTAAATAAATTAAAAGGATTAACCAACTCAATCAATATAATGAAAGGGTTTCATAAAAAAATAATTTAAATCCTCTTTACAACTTTTTTTACAATAATATTTAACCTTTTCCTTTTAATACAAGCATACATAGATACATTATCCATGCATTTTTTGTATGTTGGGCCTTTCCTCTACTCATTTCATATGGAAATTGGGACTTGTTTGATCATGATACATCTAGGTTATATTATTATATGATCACTTTACTTTATCATGTTTGATCTTATGTACTTACATTTCTTTTATCCATGTTTATATCTTTTTAAAATTACTTGATGTGTTATGTACTTAACATTTTTTTCTAAAATATATGATGCATAGGATAGTATGTTATGTTTATGTTGGTTTTTCATGCTTTTATTTATGAACCTCCTTGAGTGTTTTGCCTTGTTATTGTCTTTCTTATTTGAGCATTTGAATATGCTCCATTATTTTAGGCCCTAGTGATTTTATTTGCCTCTTTAACATTTGAATGTGTCATTACTTATTGTATACATTTAAATATGTTATGCTTCCTTTTGTGTACATTTTACTAAGTCATGTACCTTTGATTGTGTAAAATTTGAATATGCCCCTTGTTTATGATCTCCTTAGATAGTTTTTTTTTTTTTTAATTTAGGGATATTACATGTATACTCTATTTATTTTTGAGATTGTACTATTCAATTATAGATGTTAGCATTATATATATCATGTATATTAGGCCCTTATGTGATCACTTACTATGCACCTCATTGATAAATCTACCTAGACATGCTATTCGTATATGATACATGGTTCACACATAGATTTTTAAAATTTTAAATTATCTTATCCTTTTGAGGTAACGTAAATACTATTTTATATGTCAAATCACCTTAAAATGGGGTCATATTAGTGGGGAAATGTCATAGAGACATGGATTCCACAATTTTCACAGTTCATAGATTTAGATATATAGTGGGGGCATGTCAAGAGACATGGCTTCCAAATTTTTCATAGTTAAAATATTTAGATATATAGTGTGTTCATGTCATATAAAAATTGATTACACATGTTAAAAATTTTATATATATATATATATATATATATATATATATAGTGGTGACATGTTATGTAAACATTCTCTCCACACTAATTCCATCTCTCAATTTTAGATTTCAGTGGGAGTATGTTTTGGAAACATGTTTTGCACACTTACATAGTTCTAAATTGGTCAAACTACAAAGTTATATGATTTAGATACACATTTTCAGTAGAATTCTATACATTGGTACCATTTTTATACCCAAGTTTTAGCATGATAAATACATAAGGTGGTATGTTTTGGAAACATGTTTTCCATACTTACACAATTACAAATTGACCAAATAACAAAGTTACATGATTCAAAACACATTTTTATAATAATTATATACATCAGTACCATTGTTATACCCAAGTTTTATCATGAGACATACATAAGGTTCATATTATAAGTAAAGAGAACCTAAATTTAAAAATAAAATTAGCTTTAATATTTCAAACACTTCTATGGAGTTTATCTCACTAGGTTGGAATGTTACAAATTGTTATTGAGCCAATTTATTGTAATAGTTGGCTCACCTTTTTAAAAGTTTGAGGTGATAAAATCACTCAATAGTACCAATTTTATAATTTAGACTTCATAAAATCACCTAAAATAACCACATTTATAGTGTGTGTTGACTTGGTTCACTCATGCTCACCAATTTATAACTATGATTGGGTTACACAATTGATCTAATCTCATATTTCAGGTGAAAACTCACCTTTTTATCCAAGTTTGGGGGTATGTGTCCTCCAATATTTATCCATATATGCACTTTCCATGTTTATATTTATCCTAATCCTAGTTTCAATGATTCATAATGATACATATTTTAAAATCAAGTTTTCAAAAGGCAAGATGGTTGAATTGCTACATAGATGTACTCCTAAACCTTTGTCTTTCTATTTTAACCATTTAAATGATTTTGATTTTAGATTATATGAACTGATTATATACTATTACATGATATTTTATTTATATTAGTCACCAAAAAACACTAAATTTGGGTTCATTTTGTAGATGAAAAATTAAGCACAAAAGGATTTGATTTCACAATTTAATCAAAAAATTGAAAGTGTCCAATTACCTATTTAAGATCTAGAGACATTAGAACTAAATGTAATTAGATGAATAAACTATTCAATCCTACACTTAAATCCTAAATATAAATTCTACAAACCATGATTAAAAGGATGAAAAATTAAGAAAATGATATTGATTACCTTAGACTTAGAATTTACACATTATGATGCTTGATCAAGGATGATGGATGCTTATAATTGAAGGATTATATTGACATGGATTTTATATGTATTCCCAAGATGGCCTTCCATGGAGGAATTAGGTTTTTTAAATAGAAAATAAATGGAAATATCAATGGATGAGATTTGAGGTTAGATAGAGGAGATCAAGGGTGGAGAATTAAAATAAATTTAAAATTCCTTGGAAGCCTCAAGATTTCGAGGCTTCTAGAGAGGAGGGGTAGGAATTGAGAAGGTTATAGATTTAGAGGGTTATATAATCCTTAGTAGGAGTTAATTTAGGATTAGAGATGGATTAGATAGGGATTATGTGGGTGATTAGGAACTAGATATGTAGGAAATCCTAAGAGTAGACTAGTTTAGGCAGGTAGGTGGGTCATGGGAATTTAAATTTCTCAAATAATAGATAAGTGGGATTAGGATGGGTTTTTAATAATATTAGAATAATTAATGATAAAGTGGGATAGAGTAAGGTTAGTAAATGAATAAATATATAAGGGGATGTTAGCTAAATGACTAGGAAGGGGGGATAAATTAGTAGTATTAAAGGGGTTTAATTAGATTAAGTAGAATTAGTATTGACTAATAGGAATATTAGTAATAATAATGTAGGTGAGAGAATTTAGGTGCATATATTTTTTCCATATTTAAAAGGGAATTAAAATTGGAGAGAAATGGAATGATTAATTTTATTTTAAATAAAAACTATATCATGGATGAATGTTATTAAATGATGTGACATTGGTGGCTATGATGCCCCCTCAAAGGGCCATGTGGGGAAGAATGAGGTGGATGGCCATTCAAAATAAGAAATAATGGGTGGAATGAGATGGGTAGACAAGGGGATGGGATGCAAGATGTGAGATAGATGACAAATAAGATGAACTCAACTTGTGAAATGAGATATATATTGATGATTCCCCTAGCAAAGTCACATGCACAGAGAGTGATAATTGATAAATAGATCAATCAATGATGATGGATGAGAGATGGATAAAATGTGAATGTTTTGACTTGTTAGGCCTAATAAATAGGTATGGATTATTGATTGAAATATTAAGGATATGATTATGAGGATGGTGATTGATCAAGGATTTAACTAATGCAAGATTAGGGGATGATGATGGATGATGAGGAAAGAGGCAAGAGTGTTCAAGCTATCCTTGGTCACTAAAAGTGGCCAAGTACTTCCTAGATAGTCTAAAAATACCTTAGGTCAATTTATTTATGATTAGAGGATAGAGGATTATGATTAATATTGTATAATGATTAGAGGATGATTTTAGTGATTAAAGGATATGGCTCTGATGATGAGATAAGGATAAAATATTGGATGTTAGTCAGATGGGTTAAGAGGATTATATTAGTGATGAGAAAAAGGAAGATGATATGATTAGATAAATGATGAGGGTGTATGTGATCAAACCATCACATTTTTCATAAGACTCATCATAGTCTAAGCAATCTGATAGATATATCATTTGGTAGTATGCCCCATGATATAAGTAATACCAAGAGTATATTGTGTCAAAGTGTGTGGGAAAATAGTGAAATATACATTACTAAGGGTACATATAAGCATTATTATAGATTTTTTGACCTCATAACATTCTCATTCATTACCCAATAGACAAAAAAATACATGATGCAAATAAAACATAAGACAAACAAGATATATACAATAAGAAAATAAGTCAACCAACATAGAGAATATAAGTAGCACACATAAGTATCTACATGCAATGTCAGAATGTATTAATGAGTCATTGGGTGATGGACTAGAATAGGATGATCAAGATTTGATTATGGACTTAAGATAGACTTGAATTTGGATAGGATGATCATGATTAGGATTAGGACTTAGATGTGTTGATGAGGTATTTTAGATATAGGTTTAATCTAGAAAACAAATCTAACAGTGGCCAAATGAGGATGATTTGGATTGAAAGGGATGTGAATTAGGATGACCTAGGATTATTAAAGACAAAACCTTATATGGATCTAATATAGTAAGGAGACTAAGATATGATGGGATCAAATACCTTTCATACTAGTACAATAGTGATTTGATGGGTGCTAGGTGTGAAAAGGAAATGATAAGGAAGGTGATGGGATCAAGTCCCTTCCATAATAGTAAAAGAGTAATTGGATGGGTACTAGATATGAAAAGGAAACTGATAAGAAGTGATGGGTGTCAGCTTAAATTCTTTGACAAGGTGATGCATGTTAATAATACTTAGTCAAAATGATTAGATTGAAGAGATGGAGAGATGAGTGACCACTCCAATTTGGTTCCAAGATGAAATGTGGTATCCAAATATGGGAAGATATGAAATGGATGGATATGGAGGTGATTAGGGGATTGGGCATAATACAAGACACCATGGACTATTTTTGATGTTTTTTCAAGTTCTATGATTTTTAGGGTTTTTAATATATTTCAATTTTTAGGGATTTTTGGGATATATATGTACACTATACAAATGGGGTTTCTAGTAAAGGTAATACCAAGCCTAGAAAATAAGATAATGATGAGGATGAATGGAATGATGAATTGGATAACAAAATGATAGGGGTGATGCGGATCAAGGGGATGAGGACCAAGGAAGAAAGGACTAAGGATTGCCTATGACCACCTCATGAAGGAACCAAATCTCTATTGACCCGATATGTTCATTGGAGGATATGCCAAGATGATTATAAAACATTTTTAAATACACCTTGATCATCCTTAAAAATTTAAATAAGGGAATAAATGAGGGACATAATAGGATGTATAATATGGATGGAGGGATATGATGTGAATGGAATTGACAAGGGATGAATTTGATGGACAAAAGGATGGAAATTGCCCTTAGGTGTTGAGGTATAATGTGATGGATTATTATACCATGATGTTAGAAACCAATTTTAAATATTTTACTTTCCTAAGGTACCAATATATTAGTTTTCACCATTGGATGAATAAATTTTTGAGGGGGGCATCTTGATTTATTAGATGTGGGTATGAGATGCAGGAATGTTAACAGTGGCTAAATTTTTTAGCCAACTCCTATTATGGAGATATGTGGTGTTAGGATCATGTTATTTCAAATATATTATTGGATGCCTTGGTGACCTTTATTTATTATTGATTTAAAATCCTTCAAACATTTTAACCAAGTGTCTTTGTAACCCCTATAAGGGACAATGTTTCCTAGGGATTTGAGGCATGGTGGTGATGGGGGTATGCCATGAATGTGATGATGGGATATAGGATGTGAAGGAGGGATATGATCATGATGTATGATATAATAAAATGGGGAACATAAATGGGGATCAATAGTTTCATACACCATTTTATATGGAGGGGATTCTTTAGATTGGTGCCATGAGATCATGGGATCCAAAACCTTTTGACTTGTTGATTCCTTGATCCAAACATTGAGAGGATGGTTGGCTATATGATTTTTGAATTTATTTGCTGATTATATTTGATATTGACTACCCTTTAGTGCCTTATGTTGGGATTCACAAGGGATAATTGATTTTGGACTTGATAAATAATTATTATTTTGACTTTGATGGTCCCCTAGTGCCTAATATTAGACTTCATTAGGGGAAGACATTTTTTTATTAGTCTAATGATTTGACTTTGTTTGAATTTGACTGATGGGAAAAAAGATGATTTTATCATGAATTTTGACTTTTTGAATATGGTTCTGAACCTTTTTAGTTTTATCACATGATGTTGAATGTAGAGGGGAATCTAATTATGCATGTTCCTATTTATTCCCTTCATATAGTGGGATATAGGGATGATGGAGGTGAGGTAGATGATTTGTGTTGGGTGATGGATTAAGGGTTTAATGGGAAGAATAATTATCATAAAGGTTACTGTGATACCTAGCCTCCATTTCAAAGAATGTGTCCTCAAGAATCTCTAAAGGATTATGAAGACTAGTAGTACTATGTGCATCTAAATGATGATCAGATTCATTCTAAAAATATTTGAGAGATAAAGTGCTCAAATCAATGATGACTTCATCATCTTGATTGGGATAAAAATATATACATAGTGATGTAATAGAGGTATATAGATTAGAGGTATTTTTAAAATGACAAGCATTATTAACATCAATGAGGGATGAAATTTTTGATGAGGAATCTGATTTGGATGCTGGTACTACACATGATCCTAAGGTAGATAAAACTTATTCTAAATTTGATGTACATGGTGCAATGCTATAATTAAAAGAGCGATTTTACATTATTTTCCTTTCAATATGGGGTTTTTGATATTATGGGTGAGAGGAAGATGATAAAGGGATAATGGATTGAGCAAAGATAGGTCCATGAAAGGAATTATGAGATATGGGAAGACTAAGATTATGAGGAATAGACTTGTTTTAAATGGATGGGTGGTCAAAGATAAGGGATAATATAGGATGGATAGGATGTATTTACCTTGGATTTGAATGGGAAGAGCTTAATCATGATTGGGAATAGAATCTTGGCATTCCTCTTCTTGTTCACCAAGGGAGATAAACTCATCTGATTCATTCTTGATTTTTATTTCTCCATTGTTTATGAGGCCTTGGACATAGTCTCAGATATTTTGATATTGTTTAATGTAATACCCCCAAGTTTAATGATAGAGATAATATCACTTTGATTTCTAATAGGAGGGATTAGGCTTGGTGGGATCAAGATGTCATATGGGTGGGTAGACCATCATGTTAGTGAAGATAAGTTATTGGAAAAGTGATTCCAAAGACATAAGAAGGGGAGTATAAGGACCCACTTCATTGTATGATTTATATGTGGAAGAATTAGATGTTAAATCAGATGGTTTTTGATATGATTGGGTGGATGGATTGGTTTTAGATGAGGTGGCCAAGATTGGATTCCTTTTGCTAGTATTAGAATGGGTAGTCAATGATTTATGAATAGTGGAGGGAGGATTAGTATGGGACTAACATGGATGGTTTTGGATGAAGGGAAAGGTAAATTTAATGGGTTAAAGGTCTTTAGGAAATTGGAAACCCATATCAAGGAGCTATAAGAAAATTGCCAGTGGGTTTTGATCAAGTTATTTATAAAATGAGGAAATTTTTGAATTAGAAAATCCATGGCTAGGATGAGGACTAGTGGATGGTGGAAAGGGTTATGATGGATATGATGATTGAGGAGGAACTTGATTTGGATATGACCTTAAGATTTTGGGCTCAACATTATTTAGAAAGTGAGCACCTATCTTCAATAAACATAAGATGAATTCATCTTTATTTTCTATAATATATTGATTAATTAGGGTGACTGCATCAAGGAAAGCTAATATTGATTTTGATCAGCTAGGAGGTTATAGATGGGGAAGGGTGAGAGATGTTGGTTTGGTCCAAAAGGGATCAAGATCATAAGGGAGGTGAAAAACCATTTCTAGAGCTCACAAAAGGACATCATCTTTGTTGGTGAAGTTATATTGGTCCATGTAAATTGGATCAAAATTGATGAGGATAATTGATAAAGTATGGATGATAATGGGGGTCAATGTGGAGGTAGATTAAGGATTAGATATGTATTCTTTAATAAAGTAGGTTCAAAGGACTGAGCTAGTATGATAGGTGATGATTAAGATGAGGTGGATGAAATGCGATAGAGATGATATAGCATGAGGATCAAATTTTCAACCAATAACACAATAGGTGATAATGACCTATCAATAATGCCTAGTTTTCAAACTAGAAAAAGGGTTGAGAATTTGATGAGTGCCTAGGTTCAAAATAGAAAGAGGCTGATATGATATGTTGTTATTTATGAGTAGGTAGGGATGATATAGACTATATTGATGATGATGGGTTCCTATATTGAATATGATAAAGTAATAGGATGCTAGTAGGATATTGACTAGGTATGAGATTTGATCAATATGATGAGTGATAATGGACTAGGATGATAAGATGATATAAAAATATAAAGGACTAGATTAAAACCATAAAATAATTTTATCAATATGGGATGGGGGTGATGGGATAATGTGATTAGGACAAATATAGATAGGTGATGATGAAATGACTAAGGTTGATAGGGATGGTGTGGACCTATATATGACCTAAAGAGCTAGCTAGGATAAGGTTATATTAAATGGATGATGAATATGAGGTTAAGATAAATGATTCATGGGTAGAGTGGACTTAGGATAGGATGTGAATGATGAAACAAAATGTGCTTAGTATAGGTAGTGGTATGACTAATGATGAGGGAGATTAGGATAGGATGTGACTAGAAGGATGTATAAGTGAAATAAAATATGTACAAGAGAGTAATATAAGGATATATAATATGATGATTAGGCTACATGAGTGATGGGGTGATGACCAATAATGGGTGGGTATGGTTTGACTAGTAGGGGGATGAGGTGACTATGTGTAATCAAGTAGTTGATGATATCAACTTAGGTAAGGATGTAGGATGTGATTAGGGTATGGAGGTGATAAGGGTATGAATAAATATGGGTGGATATAAATAGACTATAATGGGAGGAAGACAAGGTTATAATGGGATGATTTATAAAAAATGGAATATGCATAATGGGATGATGATGAGGATTTATAAAAGGATGATGAGATAAGGTTAATAATAAGAATAAGGAGATGTTCAAAGGATGATGGGATAAGGATATAAAAAATGGTAGAATGATGGGGTAAGGATATAAAATATGGGTTATGTAATTACCTAGATAGGTATGTATAGTTTTAGGGTGAAGGGTGACTCAGCTCACAAAAAACATGGGTCTATCACAACACATACCCAAACAAGCAAGCCAAAAACCTATGATCAGTAAATTTTAGGTAACTTGATGCTCTCACCATATAATGGATTCATGGGTGAGGATATAGGTAGGTGACATATTATAGAATAAATGAAACCCTGTTGACCCCATTTTCACAAGATGGCTACTTAAGAACTGATACCGACTCTGGCAGCAAGATGCCTGTTATAGCTGAAGGATCCTATGTTATGTTTTTATAAGGCTTCCTAGGTGCATCCCCTATATACACAAATGTATAGATGGGCCCAAGTATATATAGGATGATATATAACCACCTTGTATCTTGGAACTTAACCATGCCTCACTCCATGGAACCCTTTATGAGGAATTATGCTTAGGTGCCTAATAATAGCTCTCCTGATTTTTAGACTCCATAAAAACATGGAGTTTAGACTAGTGTGTCTTGGTAAAAGTCATGAACACTATACAATTATAAAATAAAATGGAGGGAGGTATTATAGGTGGGTTTTGGTCCCCCAAGAATCATTGTAAGGATGCAAGGGGAAGAGCATACACCAACTGTAATCCTCAAGATATAAATAGGTATATGAAAAGATACATAAACCAATTAAGATTATGATGTGATGTATATATAAATATGAAAGATAATAATATACAAGACAAAAATATATATGCACAAAAATATGAATATAATATATATATATATATATATATATATATATATATTAAAAAAAAGTGATTAAAATGATTCAAAAATGATTTTAAAAGTGCCTAAAAGAGTCGTTGATAGGTGGCCTGCAAGCACATGCTTAGTAGTTTATTTTTGGCATTGAAAAGGAGGTAACCTAAAAGATAAGTGATCAGTAGTGTGATTTATCATATTTATGGGAAACATATAAGACAAATGATGTTATACCAAAATATGATTTGTAAGATAAGATTTTAGACAAAATAAAATAACTTCTAGGTTTACCCCTATAAAAACAAGATGTTAGTCTGACATTCATTAATAAAAACACCCTAAAAAATTATGATCTGGATCTATAATTAATTTGGGGTGAGCAAGCCATGATGTGGGGATATGGGGATAGTATCTCCCAATGGAGTCAAAGGGAAGCACCCCTTCTAGGGTTCGGGGGCATCGCCCCATGCATGCTCCCTATCATGATATAGGGTAGGACCAAGGGGTGGAGCCCCTAATGCCAAAGGAAATTTTGGACTTATGGTATTCCTATAATGACTCAAAATTCATTTAAAATAATGCTAATAATATACTTATAAAGGATTAAAAAATCAATGCAAAATCGTAACTACATAGTGTAAAATCACAACCAAAAATGACAAAATCACAATTCTAAGGAAAAATCATAGATCATCAGTTGTGACTTTGTAAGATTTAGTTTACTAGGATGGTTACCTACAAAACCATGACATTTAGACAAAAACACGACTTGAATCGACAAAATCACTATTTACTACAAATTGATAGTTGTAGTTTTGTGATAAACTACAAAACCTCAATATTTTAACCTTGGATAGAAATAGATGATTAATAAGGTTACAATAGATGAATTAGATTCCAAAAATATTTATTTATAGATGATCAAGACAAATTTAAATGATGATTATGATATACCAAAATTTCACAAATGGATACTTAGAAATTTAATAAAATAACCCCAAAATTATGATTATCTAGATGAACAAATGATGTTTTCAAACAAATTTAACCCTAAGATTTCCCTATGAGAGCCAAAAATTATAACTAGTACAGAGAATAAGATTAAAAATTGATAAAATTATAGAATTTCCATTAGGAGAACAATACCACAATTTCACAGGTCAAGGTTGTGATTATAATTTTTTTGAAATCTATGATTTTGCCAAGAATAAGGAAAAGGAGTAAGGCCTATGTTTGTATTTATATCTAGATTATGATCCTACCTTGGACCTTATGGTGACCTTTCAAACCATAAAGATAGACCATAGAGAAATAAAAATCTGATTATAATAAGTGGTTAGATGTAGTAAAATCCATTTGTATAAAACATAAGGATAAAAGGATATTATAGGTGTGACTATGAGAACGAGTCCCTAAAAATAGATGACATTAATACTAAACCTATAGGTTAGATGATAAAAAGATGAATATAATCAATTTTCTCAAAAACTACAAAATCGCAACCCTTGTTACAATACCACTATTCTCAGGGCAAAGTTGTGATTTTTGGATTAAAAGTTTTATATCTTGGTGTTTGCTTGTTGGATTACCAAACCAATGAATTTTTTTTTCCTATAACCTGCACATAGATATAAAAACCCTAATTTCACAATATAAATTCTTAAGATAGGCACATAGGGGGCCAATAAAATGAAAAATTGATAAATAAAACATAGGGCTTTATATTTGCATTTGAAACCCACAAAATCATAACTATCAATGACAAAATAACTATTTATAGGGAAAAGTCATGACTTGTAAATTTATGATTTTTAATTAAAATTGAAAATAGACCGTTAGTGGTTTTTAAAAAAATTGTGACTTATTCTACAAAATTTCTACTCTCTAGACAAAGTTGAGATTCTTGAATTATAAATCTGTCAAAAAGTTAAAGCCTGCATGGTTAAGATGATGGTTAGTTGTCAAATAAAAAGGTTATCATAAAACTAAAACTTAAAAATATAAAACCATGATTACAAGGTCACAAATAACCAATGCAATACTATATATTTCACTTGTGCATGAAAAATTTCAAAAAAATGAGATTTTTCTTTATCCAACTAGACCCGCAAGCTACCAAAACACCACTAATAAGCCAAAATTATTAAATTGAGAGTGATCTTCCCACCATGGTTTCCAAAATTTAGATGTAAACTTGAGCATAAAAATATTTGATTACATAATTAAATCAAAAAACTCAAAGTTTCCAACTATCTATTTAATATCTAGAGCCATTAGAAATAAATGCAATTAGATGAGTAAACTATTCAAACTTACACTTAAATGCTAAATATAAATTCTCCAAACCATGATTAAATGGATTCAAAATTAAGAGAATAATATTTATTCCTTTAGAATCTAAATTTGGACATTATGATGCTTGATCAAGGATGTTGGATGCTTGTGATTAAAGGATTATATTGACATGGATTTGCTATGGATTCCCAAGATGGCCTTCCATGGAGGAATGGGGTTGTTTGAATATAAAATAGAGGGAGATATCAATAGATTAAATTTAAATTTGGATGGAGGAGATTAAGGGTGGAGAATTAAAAGGAATTTAAAATTCCTTGGAAGCCTCTAGATTTAGAGGCTTCTAGAGAGGAAGGGTAGGAATAGAGAAGGTTCTAGAATCCTTCTTAGGAGTTAATTTGGGATTATGGATGGATTAGATAGGGATTAAGTGGGTTATTAGAGACTAGATGTGTAGGAAAGCCTAAAATTAGGCTAGTGTAGGTGGGTAGGTGGGTCATGGGAATTTAAAATTCATAAATAATAGATAAGTGGGATTAAGATGGAGTTAAAAAAAATATTATAAGAATTAATGATAAAGTGGGATAGAATAAGGTTAGTAAATTAATAAATATTGAAGGGGGTTTTAGATAAATGACTACAAAGGGGGGATAAATTAGTAGAATTAAAGGAGATAAATTAGATTAAATGAAATTAGTGTTGACTAATAGTAATATTAGTGACAATAATGTAGGCGAGTGAATTTAGGTGCATATACATGCAAAGGTAAGATGCATTATACACACCCAAATATGCATTTATTTTATTTTAAATTAAAATTTTCATTATTATATTAAAGGGGGATAATGTGGACATTATTTCTTAATTATATAACACCTCAGTCTTGTACACTTGTAAAATACATACCTTGGATGTTCCTTTCAATTCTAGACCTTTCCCACTACTAAAAGACTCTCATCTGCTATCTTTTTATGTATATTACCTATCTCTTAGTCTAACCAATGTTATTATAATGACTCAGACCTTATATCATGCTTAAAATGCTATAAATTTTCTTATCTTATATCTCTATAATTTTTGGACCTATGCCTATTCTCTAGATGACCAGACACTTGTGTCCAAGTTAGACACCTACAATGACGTGTCTTATCCCAATGAAAATGCGTAGTGCCCTCAAGTCATCTAATTTTCAAATGAAACATATCACTATGGTTAGCCTAAGTTCTTTAATGTGATATATTCTCCAAAAGGATTGGTATATATGCATGATGCATCTCATTTATTACTCACCTAGCAAAAACCAAATAAATCACAAGGTAACTTACAAAAAGAATTCAATCAAGCATTCAAGTGAGTGAAGCTCCCCTATTTTACCCTCTTTCCATATTATTAATAAATAAAACACATTTAAAGGTATAATGTATTGAAGGATAAGTGCATGATACATATTTTAGAAGTTACAAGTTACGTCACTATTGTATTTGATTATCATATATTGCATAATTATGCACACACAAACCACACATAGGGGAGATGTTACGTATTGATTTTCATCTAGACTTATTGTTATCAATTCAATGGTTAATGATTAGTTTACTTGATGTGTTAAGTAATTGGAATTAATGATATGATTATTATGGATAGTAATTTTTGCTTATGATCCTGAATGTTAAATGTTAGTTAGTTGGTTTTATTATGTTAAGATATATTTTAATCATGATTATGCAATATATTCTATTATAATAGCTTATTATGATATTTAGATGATATTTTTTAACCACTATTCATTTGTACTAATTTGGATGTAGGATGGATTCTACCCTCCTGAATATGATCGAGGGAGGGTATCATCAGAGAGGATGGTAAAAATGGAGACATGTGAGTGAAGAGAGAATGGAAATGTGAAACCCAACACACTACATAGAGTAGAATTATTTGCTAAATTGCTAGTTGGTTAATATTGTTTGCAGCATGATTTTTGCTACTAATGTGTTTTTTTAATATTTTATGTGATTGATTATCATATTACATATTGATTTAACTTGATGATGTGTTTTAATTTATGAGATTATTATATGTCGAGATTTATGTACCATATGACTTGAATAGTATGGTGAATGTTTTGTTGAGATAAAATAAAATGCCTTAATTAGGTACTTCATGTATTTATAGTTGTCATAACTTGTGTTTTCATAAGTCCTTGATCAATATTTATATGTTTCAAGTTCAAAACCCATTTCATTGTCAATGTTCAAACATCATAATAGAATGTTATTTAGGATAATAAATGTAGTATCTGTAAAACAAACTGTTTCAGTAGAGGTTCTATAAATAAACCTTAAATACATGATTGCATTGGTTGAAATCATTTTTATAATTGGATAGGTTTGAATTATATCATTAATTTCATGATATTAATCTAACAACATGTATGATTGGACAATGCCACTTCCTAATGGCCACGTGTTTCTTCTCCATCTCTATACTTATTCTCATTGTAAAGCATTGTAAACTTCATGTGAAATTTATGTTATTTGAGTAAACTTCATGTGAATTTTTTACTTTTTTTCCCCAATACATTAAAAAAATTATTTCTAATGGAGGTCTTTATGTTATAAAAGGCTCCAAATATGCTCAGTGATTATTCATGAAAAATTATGAGATGTAGTTTCATGATCATGCTAGCCTAAACTTACTCTTTAGTATTTTAGGGATTATAATTCTTTTTTTTTTCAAAAGGTGATGTGTGGTAATTCCTTTTTTAAGGTGAGTATGCCATTTATCCTCACTTAGCATTAAGAGGGAGTATTATAACTTTTAATGTCTAAGTGGTGAAATTATAATACCCTTAGTATATTTTAAGTAATTAAATAATAATGATTTATTATTTATTAACATGGTTTTAAGACCTCATGTAAATAAATAATAAAACATAAGTTATTTATTACTTATCAGTAAATATAAAACATACTTGTTTATTATTATCGGTAATTTAAAATGTTCTCAAAATGGTTAAACCCATTATTTACAATGGTCACATCCCTTCACATTTAATTATAAATAGAATTTTACCCCTATTTTGATTGTGTTTAAAAATAATATATTATAAATAATGAATTATGCATGAACAAAGAGTTTTGAGGGAGGCTATTGAAGAAGTGAGAAGGACTAGTTTCTATATTGGGGTGATTTGGTTTCTCAAATATATGAATATCACATTGGTGGGTTTTTAATCTCTTTGAGGTTTTTCCATGATAATTATTGTGTAATAATTAATTGATATATGTTCATATATCATTATTCTTTGATTTTAAATCCACTCACTAGGCTCAGATACCATGATAAAATTTATAAAGTAATGTCCATCCACATGATAGGATCTAGAGTGAATTTTAATAAGAAAAGCATAACAAAAGAAGCACATAGATCAATTAACCATACACATGAATTACCATGGGAATAAATAAAAGAGGTAAAAGCCCCACCAATTTGATATTCATATATTTGAAAAACTAAATCACCCCAATACAAAAACTCCTCCTTCTCACTTCTTTAATATCCTTCACAAAACTATTTGTTCATGCATAATTCATTATTTATAGTATATTATTTTCACACACAATCATAATAGAGGTAAAAACCTATTTATAATTAAATGTGAAGGGATGTGACCATTTTAAATAATGGGTCCAACCATCCTAAGAACATTTTTAATTACTGACAATTATAAACAAGTATGTTTTAATTTTACTGATAAGTAATAAATAGTTTATGTTTAATTATTTATTTACACAAAGTTTTTAACCCATGTTAATAAATAATAAATCATTATTATTTAATTTATTAAAATATATTAAGGGTATTATAATTTCACCACTTAGGCATTAAATTTTCTAACAACTATGCCTAAGGTTTTAAACCTTAGACATATTAAAATCTTAATAAGGTGTATTGTTTGGTTTTGGAATAAATTTTATTGCATGTTTTGTGATAAAGGATTTAGTAAAGGAATAAATTAAATCATGGTCTAAGGTATATATTTAATTTATTTAAATGCATGATTATCCTAAAAATTAAATATACTTTGAATCATTGCATTTTACATGGTATTCTATTGGTGATTGATTTAGTCATTGATATCATTGGAAATTATAGTGTTCAAATTGTTATTAAATTTAGAATATTAAGGCATTATGTGATCAATGATGCATGGAATTTTAGAAGTCATAAGTGGATGGATCTATCTAGAATAATTTTGGAGGGTTTTAAGTGTTCACTATCATTATGTTTTGTTGATTGGACTAAGGTAGGAGAGGGGTTCATTCGACATGCCAAGAGTTCTGAAATTAAGTTACATACACATGGACAACACTATGAGTTTGTGGAGTGGAGACCAAATTATGTAGATTTTTTTATTGATTATCATGAAAAAGGTGGGTAAAATTATAAAAAG
This sequence comes from Torreya grandis, assembly GCA_037957365.1. Classification (NCBI taxonomy): domain Eukaryota; kingdom Viridiplantae; phylum Streptophyta; class Pinopsida; order Cupressales; family Taxaceae; genus Torreya; species Torreya grandis. Next base: position 9,085 of record JARHVA010009514.1, on the reverse strand, counting down.
GATAAAGGAAGAAGGTTTTAGGGGACACTTGGATACACATAGTGGAGGGTAGAAAGATAACAAGGAAGAATTAGAGGATTTGGAGGAAAAATATGGAAAGCAAACTCATTTGGCATATCTTCAAAAACACATAAAAAGGTAGGGTTTTTCATTTCAAATTTATAATTTATTATTATCAGGGTGAAAAAAATTAAAATCCAACATATGTATGTCAAGGTTATTCTAAATTAGGTTCTTGTTTTTAGTGTTAAAATACTAGGGTAAAACACTCAACCATAGGATGGGTTATGTAGACTTGGAATTTGACTCAATAAAGGATGGTTATTATCATGTTAGTTCCAAAATAAAAATAAAATGAAAGAAACACACTAACTAGCATAACATCTCTAGGCCTAGTCAATAGGGGAGATTATTGAGGAAAACCCATTTGAAAACATAACTAAAAAATAGAAAAAAATGAGATATATGAATACAAAACACAAATTTCTTACTAAATCCTTGATTTCTCCAAAAGACTCCTTCTTTGGCTTGCTCAACTTGTGCTTCAAGAGATCTTCTTAAATGGAGTGTGGCTACCTTCATCTCCTCTTGGCACCTTTGGCTTTGGCTTGGCTTGGATCAACAATTTGACATTATAACACTAAAATTAAATTATTTTGGAATGATTTAAGCATTATAACTTTGCACTATCCAAGCTAAAAATTATGGTTTTGAGGCCTCTTATTTATATATTTTTCAAAATGGATTGGATTAAACATGACTATCCATCTCAAGATGAAGATGTGTGGCCATGAATTAATCTAATTATGCAAATAAATACAATAAAAACCCTCATCAGGATTTGGGAAGAAGGGGCATTTATTACTCATAGGATGTATTGATGAGGCATGGGAGGGATTAATCTTAATATTTTATGTATTTATGGATTTTGGATGCCATGCCATAGAAATGATGTCATTTGATGATGCAGTTATTCAATATCAATTTGCAAAAAGAAATATTCAACAAGTTTCATGGAAAATTAACTTAAGCTCTTAATTCATATTGATTAGCCTTAAACATGATCTATCAATTTTGGTGCAAATCTTGGCAATTAGTGTACAAATTAATCAAATTGGTTAAAATATCATATTATTGGCTCAAAATTTTATTAGATTAGAATTAGAAGGTGATATTAGATGTGTTAGATCTGTTATCCCATCTAGGATGTTGTTGACACAAAATAACAAAGTCATGTGTCTCATGCAATAAAATCAGTATAACATAGCAATCCAAAGAACCCAAGTGCAAAAATATCATTTTGACTCAAAATTATTTGATCAAAGTTAGCTAATTCATATATTCCATTACCTCATTTAATGATACTCTAGCCAAAATCGGCACTTAAATATGATAGGTTTACATCATTTAAGTATTTTAGTGTTTTTAGGCTAAATTGTGAATTTTGATAGAAATTGGTCAAAATATTGGTTGAAAATAATTGGTGGCCACTTTTAGGTGTCTACAGGTTCAACCCATCCACATGGCCAAATATCTAAACCCAAATCCTTGTTATGCAGTTATGTGTTTTTGAGAGTCTAGGATT
>JARHVA010009514.1:0-2500 GCA_037957365.1 Torreya grandis | reverse complement strand
TATAACCCCAAATTGGGTGCTACATGGATGTATATGGGCCATATACTATGAAAAATGTCTTCAAAAAGGTATTTAATCAAGAGTAGAAGCTAAATTCACTTTTTTAGGTTAGAGATAAATTCAAGAAAACATTTGGAGGTCCTAAAACAACTTTCAAAAATAAGAATTAGAAGAGTGGAAACTCTAAAAACTAGTTCAAGAGTCAAAATTTTTAGTTTAGCATTGATTTAAGTAACATAAACCAAGTAATGGTTTTAAATGAGGTTTTAGAGGGAATCAATTATCTAATAGGAAAGGACCACCTGGTGAATATCTCATCTATAGAGGTGATCATTATGTTAGAGAATGTACTTAAAGGAAAATCAGATGGTAAGAATAAGGTTTTTTATCCATACCAAGGATTTTTTCAACAAAGTATTTATGTAGTTTTTGACAACTAACAAGATAAGTTTTAGGCTTCTCCTATTGAGATATTAGGTACTTTATTTTCTCAATCAATTTTAATTTTTATTGACATTAAATCTACTAAATATTTTATTGCTCCTATTATGCTTAGCAAGTTATCTAGGAAATTTGGTGTTATGGAAAATGCATGGTTAGTTTAATATGGGAGAAAATCTATGATTAAGGTCAACAAATGTTTGATCAAAGTTGATATCCAACTACCAAAATTCACTATGGTAGTATATATGTATGTAACTCCTTTGGGGTCAATTATGTGATCCTAGGAGGAAATTAGATAGCTCTACATAAAGCCAAAGCAAATTATCTACTTAAAAGGGTTAAATGTCTAGATGATTTGGGTAATCAAACCCAAATTTTGGGAGTAATGAGGGAGATTAAATTGAGGTATAACTTTATAATTAAGCTAAATAAATCTCAAAGGAAAGGGTGTCAAACATTTATTTTGAAAATAAATGAGATGGAGGAATCAAAGGAGCCTTCTATTGAAGATTATCCTTTTATCCAATATTTTTTAGATGTTTTGTTTGAAGAATTACTAGGTTTAACCCCTAAGAGATAATTTTATTTATCATTTGACATCCTTCTAGGGTCTAAAACATAGTGTAAATCCCCATACAAAATGATGACAACTGAGTTAGTGGATTTGATAGCTCAACTTCAAGAGATGTTGTCTAAAGGGTTGATTCAACCAAGTGTGTCACCATGGTGTGTACCAATGGTGTTCATTAAGAAGAAGGATGTAACCCTTTTCCTATGTATTGATTATAAGATGTTGAATAAGGACATGGTTAAAAAATTTATCTTTTACCTCTTATTGATGATTTTTTTTATCAAATCTATGGAGCTTAAATTTTATCAAATATTGATTTTAAAATAAGATATCATCAATTAAGGATTAATAAGGAAGACATTATAAAAATAACATTCAAAACTTAATATGGGCATTATGAGTCCATGGTTATTCCTTTTTGGCTAACAAATGTGTATATAACATTTATGAATCTCATGAATAGTGTGTTTAAGGATTATCTAGATTATTTTGTGTTAGTATTTTTAGATGATATCCTCATTTATTCTCAATATAAGGAGGAACATCTAGAGAATTTGAAGTTGGTTCTACAATGGTTATGGAATCATAATATTTTTTCAAATATATCTTAGTGTGCCTTCTTTCAAAAAAAAAGTTTAGTACCTTGGTCACATTATATCTACATAAGGAATATCTATGGATCCTTCAAATATTAAAGCCATTATGGAATATATATCACCTAAAAACCTTCATGAAGCTAGGACTTTTATAGGTTTGGTAGTATATTATAGGAATTTTGTTCCAAATTTTTCTAAGATTGTAAATATGATTAATTCTCTTTAGTGGAAAAATTAGAAGTTTGTGTGGTCAATGGAGTGCAAGGAAGATTTTTAGGAGATAAAAAGAAGAATCACCTCTACACCTATTTTGAGAGTTCACAATCCAAATGATCATTTCTCAGTGATAACTAATGCTTCATGATATGTCATTGGAGTATTTATTATGCAAGAGGGTTTTTTTGTAGATTATAAGACCAAAAAATTTAACCCATATGAGGAAAATTATGTCCCACATGATTTGGAATTAGCTGTAATTGGTCATGCCTTACAAGTTTAGAGGCATGATCTGTTGGGAAAACTATTTGAGCTCAAGATCGATAACTTGGGACTCAAGTATATATTTGTTTAAACTAACTTGAATGGACAAAAAAGATTATGGTTATAGTTCCTATCAAATTATGACTTTGATATTAATTACATAAAAGGAAAGGAAAATAGGGTTGTATATTCCCTTAGTCATTAAAGGTTATACAAACTTTGGCTACTATCAAGAGTAATTTTTGAGATCAAGTGGTAAAATTCTCTCTAGGAGATGAATTTTATGAGTAGGTAAATTTAACATTGGCTAAAAATTCTTAGGATCCTAAGTATGAGAGATTATCTCTCTCTTTTCCTCTCCCCTTAAAATAACCTTAACTACTGTACCTAAGGTTTTCGTTCCTTCTGA
>JARHVA010009513.1:0-304170 GCA_037957365.1 Torreya grandis | reverse complement strand
GTGAATCCATTTTTCAAACCATTTCCTTCTATAGAATCCCGACATTGATACCTTTGACATCACTCAAGCTTCACTCTCTTACTACATTATCTACCCATTATTTCATGAACATTTATATATTTCTCTTATATATAGGCACACACCTACATCATTGCCAATAAAAAACATGTTCCACTCAACAACACAATCTAAGCAATCCAACAACCTTTCAATATATTCACAAAATACCAACCTCATCTATCATAGATTTCATCCCTCTCCCTAAAAGGGGGCATCATTCATACTATTTTTATTTTTACACTTACCTAACATACCCATTCACTCTCATAAGTGGATGCACCATGGTTCTTACACATCCCACATTCAGATTATCATATTTAGCTCAGATCGGTCAAGATAGACATTAATTTAGATTATGTGGGTCACTTAGCATTAATCAAGACATTTAGAGGGATATACCTTCAATTAATATATATATATATAGACTATTTAGATATAGTGGTTTAGTTTATATGGATTCATAGTGATTTTGATACAAATACACAAACTATTCAAATACAATGGTACAAATTATATGGATTCATAGTGATTTTGATACAGATATAGATACAAATTCAAATACCAAATTTGGGGGCATGTATATGTTACACATCTCACATATATAGATTCATACAGTATGACATAATTACAAAATTAGATAGCAAACTATAGACATAGTGTAGAGCATAGTGTTTTGGGTCTCCAATTTTGCACATGAGGCATGGCAAGATATGTCATATCACATGTGGTTATACAGATTACCAGATTATATAGATGCATCACTCACATAATATATTTTGGGGATGGCATATATGGTCATGTTCTTTATCACTAAGGATTATATAGATGGAATGGCAAGACATGTCATTCTCTTCTTACACATTGACCAAAGTTTTATATTACACCTAGTTATATCTAGGTTGTCACCAGGTTGGACCACATGGCCATCTACAATGGTTTGTCTATTATATTACTTAGATCTAGACTATAGGAGTTTATGTAGGACAAAGGATAGACATTAGTTTTGGGCCTCTGAGCATTTATTAGTTCTAGTTCAGATATTCAGAGTGGGGGCATGATAGATTATTCTCTTCATAGCAAACATATTTTTATACACATTCTAGATTACATGAGTTTATGTGGTACAAAGTATAGACATTAGTGTTGGGCCTCTAAGCATTCCTCACCTTTAGTCAAATTTAACATAGGGGCAAAGCATTGCCCTCCTCTATGATACATGGATTTCACATTCAAATTCAGTATAGGGGTCATCCACTCCATGTATTACTTCTCTCTCTAAGCACTATTCATCTCTTCATCCACTTCCCTAGCTAGGAAGTGAGTTGGATCCTTGCAACACATTCACCTCCATGCAAGTAGGTTTAGGTACGTATTTTCTTCTTCTTTCTTTTACTCTAGTATTTACTATCATTGCATCACTAGAATAAAAGGGGGAAAATATATACACCGTAGATTGGTAAAACAAACACACATATCATGTGTTTTTATAGTCCTCTTCATAGGAGACTCTAATTGGAGAATATGAGCCTTGTTCACACTAGCCATATCTTTATTTTTGTTTATCTTGGTCTTATTTCATGCTTTTGTCACCTTTTTTTCTCATTACTAGTCATCTAAAACCTTCAGACCAGTGATTCCACCTCAACCAAACAATATTCCCTGTGCCAATCCTATTCTCCCAAGTCCTAAGCCTAAGTGCCAAAATTGGACAAAAGTGTCAAACATGAAAGTGTCCTATTTTTGGTGCTCCTATCCATTTGTTTTTGTAGTCCTAATGGTCATTTTTCTTCGCTTAACAAGTTCCTAACCCTTCTTATCCCCTCCCTTAAGTTTTGTTTGCTTTTTTAGATGTTGGATAATGTGAATAAAGCTCCCAAATTCAAAATAAAGAGTCTCCTATAAAAGGACTTTTTATATCTAGCACTTACTAATTTAGCACATTAAGTAATTAAAACTAGTCAATAGTATAGCTAATAATTTTGCATCACACATAGATTTTCATGATTGATCAAGGAAGGGCCTAGGTGAAAGTTCATTCTTGCATCTACCCTACATGGTGATTATGTGCTTTCCTTAATGGATAACTATATTTGATTTGAGACCCTAGCTTGAGGTTTAATGTAGGCATTGATCAAGATAGCAGGGGTTCTATATCATGTGATCATACTTCCCCTAACGCAATTTTTTTCCCTTTTGCTTTTGATATACTTTATTTTATCATGTGTATAGATATAACTAGGGTTTTTAGAAGAAAATAGGTTATATAGTGGCACCTAAAATTGATCATAAATAAATAAAGATACCTATAGGACCTAAAAACTAAACCGCACTAGAATCTAAAACCAAAAATTGATTTGGACAATAGCACCAAAATTGGACTACAACATTGGACACCAAAGTGTCCACTTTTTGGCACTTTTGTACTTTCTTCAAACAAAAGCTAGATTCATATTTTTTACACCTTTCAAGTCTTGCATAATAATTTTCAACCTTTATATCAGCCATCTCAGCCTATTTTTTTTAGATAAGTCATTTCCTTTCCCTGTGTAATTAATTTGATCAAATTGATATAAATCTATGTTTTACTACATTTAATTATATTTTACCCATTAATCCATCCCATTTATTATTTATAAATTAAACCCTAGTTTCCCAAAAATAATAAAATAATTTCATTGTGATTGGGTGTTAAGCTAACATAAATTTGGGGAGCTCAAGCATTACTCTACTACCAACCAGACATCCAAAGCCCTAACATAGATACCTTTGATCATCTTTTCTTAATTTTGTCATATATTTTCATGATTCATTGATATTATTTCATCATGTAGAATTTTAATTCCTTTTGATTTTCTTTTTAAACTTTTGGATTATACCTCTTTCTTTTTTTATTTTTTTAAAATAGAAGAAAGAAGGTGATCAACTTGAACTAGTGTTGGTATAATTAGGTTCATCATAATGTCCATATCAAATTTAATCACATTAATGGTTACTACCTCAATCAAGTATTAGTATTTAATTTGTATTTGATCTAAGGAGATAAGAAAAGATTTCTAAATTTGCATGGAGTTATGGAAGCAAATTTTATATACCTGGTGAAATAATCTACTTCGTAACATCATCATGATTAACTCTCTCATTGCTTACATAGATTAATAATATAATGTATAACATGTAACACCCATCAATTCATGTTGGATTCAAAACACCCAGGCTATTTCTTGATTATACCAGGAGTGATCAATTAGATTGTATTATACCCCTAACCTATCACATGTATTGAGATAGGAATAGTCAACTTGTGGCTTACTTATCCCTCTTTGATGTTATATTACATTTCCCTGTGATTTAATTGGGTTCGTATGTCATCCTATAGAGTAATCATGTCATAGGTAGACCATATATAGGAGGTAGTGGGTAGTTGTTTAGCATCATATTATGAATTTTTCTCTTATTAAAGATTGTGGAGGTTGCCCCTTCAAAGTTCCATTTCTTATATTCATATATTCTAATATATTTGTCATATTGTGATCTATTTATATTATTATCCATTATTTTTGAATTAATTTCATTAAAAGTGGTATCATAGCTCTGATTTGGGCCATAATCAGGTTAAAACACTTGGATCTTATAATTTATCTATATCTCACTATAGTTTCAAATTTATTATTAATGATTTTAATGGAGGTGAGAAATCATTCAATTAATCTTCCATTCAAATTTAATCTTAATTTAATATGGTTTGAAAAAGTTATCACTATTTTAGTGTTTTTCATAAATTTTCTCTATAGTGCATAATTAAAGGAGTATTTTAGATTTATTTACATTTTTGGAAATCTTTCAAAAATATAGCTTGGGTATGTTCTTTGTAGTCTCTTATTTGAATCTAAAATAATTAAAAAATTACTTGGTCAAAGTTAGGTCAAAAATGCTAATCAGAGTCGATATTATCAAGCCTTTTTATTTTATGACTATAAACTAGGGGCCAAGGAAATTGTGTTAAAACCCAAGGTAAAAATGCTCAGAATAGATGATTAGAAGAGACTCATAGAGTAATTTTTAAGAATATTCTTAGACATATAATTTTTTTTAAATTTGAAACAAGTTCCAAACAAACATTTCCAATGATTGGCATCTTCTTAAACTACCTTGTACCTCTCTTTCTGTTCTTTTCCCCAAAAAAACTATTTTTTATAAGTACATACAAAAAAGTGCCATGGATATTATCTTCTATAATTTTCATATATTATCTAGGTGTTAGTTAGGTGATTTTAATCTATTTTTATTCCTTTTCCTTCAATTATTTCCAATTGGGTCTTAACTAGGGTTTTAGAGAGGTTTAAGAGTGTTCAGGACTCTTAATAATGATTCATAGAGTTTGGGAATCAAAGGTCTAAACCAATGCCATAAAACACTAGTATACTAAGACTTATACCTCTCAAAAAAATTCCAACCTCCCATACAAAAACATTTTACCATGGTGAGCATGTAAATCACCTCTTAGGGAAGAAATGAGCTTTCTAAGCATTATTTGGTGTTTTAAGGCTTAAATGGCCAGTCATAATGTCTCTCTTACAACTCATATCAAGAATACATACTTAAATTAACCTAATTATAACATTCATGAATATTTAAAATGTCCTCATTACCTCATTTCTCCTTAAGCTTCCCCTTCCCTATGGCACTATATAATGAAGCCAATAGACACGCATATGTATATATAGGGTTCTTCAAGATGCTGACCTCATTATGAGTTGAAAATATCTTACTTGACTATATAAAACATTAATAACCTATTTTAGTTCCTTTGGATATATTTTATTGACTTTAATTATCCATTCACCCTCTATCTCTATGTAAAAAGCTTCTTATTTGAACAACTAGAACTATCCATCTGTAGAAACTATCATAGACTCCTATAGATGGTTCCTACAAGGTTATTTAGAGAATTTAGGTCCCATTATCCTATTTTATCACATAATTTCACCATTTTGAGAGGGTTATTTAAGATCTCTCACTACTGGATACAAAATGGTATCAACCCTAGTCTGTGGGTATCCTATGATGGGGTTGAGCCTTTAGAAAAGGCTGGTTCCTCTTGGTACATCACCTAAACTACTAGTTTTGACTTAAAAAGGTTAAAAATGGATACAATGGATAAATAATACATACAAATGGTGATGAACCAAACTTAAAAACACTCCAAATTTCTTGAAAATAGCATTAAGAAAGCTCAAAGAGAACCCTCACTCACATAATCTCTCAAACTAGTTATTTTGTATCAATATTTATAAACTAGGGTCCTTAGACAAGAGGTGAAGCATGGAGGAGTATCAAAACTCACACTATACCTTCATTAGTGATCATAAATCACAAATTTAGACCTGTAAACACCTTGAAATACCTACAAAAAGGCAAGAAAGAAGGACAATTACCAAGGAGAAACACTCCTCCACAAAGTAATCATGCATAATCTGACCAGAACACTAGATGTAAGCAAAGAGATAAGTAAAATAATTTATATTATTGCTTCAAGAGGTTTTTTCTTACATAAATGGGTAGGTCTATTCCATCCAAAAATTAGGATCTTCCTTTACAATGGAGAAGAAAGGGGATATATAGGATAAAGGGGAAGGGAAAGGAGAAGAAAGCTTTCAAAAATCAATAAATGTGATTCAACCACTTTTAAATCATTTAAGAATTAATCTTACTTAGTAAATTAAACCTCTAAAGTCAAAAAGGTCTTCAATAACTCCCATTGGCCTAAAAAGGCACTAGAGGACAAACGTTTCTCAAAGAATATGACATCATGCTCCACTAACTTGAAAAAGTCTCCAAACATCTAGAAACTTCCTTAAATGCTCCATTAATGCTTGAGAAAAGTCTCCAAACATCTATAAGCTTCCTTAAATTCTCCATTAATGATTGAAAAAAGTGTCCAAAAATATATAATCTTCCTTAAATTATCCATTAATGCTTCTCAAATCCCTAAGACTCCACCACTTGACTTTTATTCCCCATCTCCACTTGGCTTGTGTTGGAAACTTGGCAACATGGTTATTCATTCTAACATTTGATGCTTGCACTAAATTTTTAGGGATAAATTTCAAGTGTTTTATTCCTATCTTAACTCATATTTTCTCCTCCAACCTAAAAAATGCACCATGGAACTTGAAAATCCTTTGGGCTTTTTTGATGGAGGTCCTCAAGCTCAAGCCATCTACAACTAGTTGTTCTACAACCTACTTTCAACGCCATTTTTGGCATCCTAAGCACCCACACTTGCTAATTTATTACATAAAATATGTCAAATTTTATCATCTTGATATATTACCCTATATGCTCTAGGTGGTTTCTAAGTGATTTCAGGCCATTTCATGGGTTTATGAGCTCAAAAACTTAAAACTGGTCAAAACAGGCTCTTTGGTAGCTTGAAACAATTTTAAGCCTTTATATGGTGCTTCAGATATTTAATTAGATTATTTTATACTAATAAATATTTGTTTGTCTCCCACCCTTATTTTTAGACCATTCTTATCATTTGATTCACTTGGAAACTCTTTAAATTAGTTTAGAAAGGTCTGCCACCTTTTAGGCTTAGGTAGGTCTAGGGGGTCTCTTTGATAATTTTAGCCACTTGGAGTCTTTTTTGACTTTTAAAACCACTAAAAATATATTTTTGGCTCTTATTAAATATCATAATCACTTTTTCATCTATAAATCCTCCTTTTGTCCTCTATTAAAGGCTCTTTTAGACCTGATTTTGAACACATACTCCATTAATGGAGATATGAAAGCTTGGTTTTTTCCATTGAATTATAGTAGGGGAATTATACCAATTTTATCACTTAAAATACACAAAAAAATACCTCCATATAAAATTTAAAGTCATTTCATTGAGTATAACTCAAAAAATGCGTCTTTTTGGGTTGCCTCAACCTGCCTTGTCAAATTTTTGAACATGTGTAGGTATGAGTTTTGTCATTTTATCAATTTTTACAATGTCACAAGACTTAATTATTTTTTAATTAATATAAAATTAACCCTAAAAACTTTTAAAATCATTATTTTCCCATTATTAACCATAAAATTAATCGGAATCACATATTTAGACATGTTACACACTCAAAAATTGTGGACTATGAGACATAGGGGCAAGAAATAGGTGAATATTGAGATTTAAAAGGTCTAAATAAATTATTTTATTTTATTTTAACCTTTAAATACACATAAAATTTCTCCAATAATTATATTTTACCATTCAATTCTTTAAGTGCCTCAAAAACACTTTTTCTAACTGTCCCCACTTTCCTACCAAAATCTTGAATTTTGTAAATTTGCACTTCTATTCATTTTGAATTGAAAATTTTAAATTTATAAATATCAACAGGGTTTTTAATAATTAAAATAACCCTAAATTTCCTCAAAAACACTATTTTTCGTACCTTATATCCCTCCAAAAAGCTTGACTAGCTCTATGTTGATTGTCAATAGACAAGCATAGGAATGTGACAAAATAGCAAATGATTAAAATATTAGTGTGACCTATCTAATAAAATTTAAAATTATAAATATTCATTATCATCAACTATACTAATTTATATATCTGGATTATGCCAATAGAGGCCTTAAAACTCATTTTTTAAAAACTAGCTAATGGATGCCTGAGGAAATGATTATTTTTGACTTCAGGAGGTCTATAACAAAAAACATATTATTACACTATTTATGTGACATAAATAATGTCATTTTAACTTATAAAAACTCATTAACATCACTTTTACCAATTTTCATATATGGATCATGTTTGTAGAGGCCTCAAGATGCATTTTTCTCAAAACTAACTAGTGGGTTGCCTGTGTGAATGATTGTTCATGATTGCAGGATGTCTATAACAAAATAATGGATACCTAAAATAATTATGTGGTTTTAATTATGTAATATAAAAATTTATATACTCACCATGATCATACATACTAAAAATGAGAACCTAACTCCTCATATAGATGCTCTAAAATCATAAATTTCTCCAAGACTGGCTTAAGCTGTCTATGTTTTACTTGGAGAGTACCTCAACTCTAAGACAAAATAGGTGGTATATCCCTTGTTATCTAGGAAAAATATAAACCATAGATTCATATTTTTTTTTCATTAATACCCTCTGTACCAAATTTTTAGGTTATTCACCTCTCTAGCATCTTCAAATCTTCTCCAAATTACCCTTATTCTTATGACTATGTGTATGGTCTATAGCCATTTGCTCAACCTTCGCCATGCTTTAATACCATCTTGGTGTTTTATGTAGTGTTATGAGATCACTCTATATATTTTATTCATAATATTCATCTATTTATACAACCCTGCAACCTTCATAAGGAGATCTACATAGGATACTTGTGAGAGCACACTACGTCAATGAACTTCTAAACTCTATTTTGTGTATAACCCCTAAGATATGATCATAGTGTTTTCAAAACATCATAGACACATTTATAAACTTGAACCCAAATTTTAAAATTCTTATAATTTCCAAACACTATTCCATTCATCTCATTATATCATGGTTTCTTCATTGCATAAGCTAGTAACAAATACTTCTCAAGTGTACAGACTGAAACCTCTAGGTTGGACTCAAAGAAAAGGAGTGACCTATCATTCTTGGCACCTTAAAGTGAATGAGACATTTCTTTTAATATTTTTAGGTTTTCCAATTTAACCTATCTATATAAAAAATTTATGCTCAAGTATCTCACACCAATAACTCTCCTTAGATCACAATCAAACAACTATAGGTGATGTTTTTGAGCTAGGAGAGACAAAACACTAATTTTATGCCTGGAGAAGATCTTCTCATTAAAACCTGATTATAAAGACCTAAAATAGGATAGGTAATGTACTCAATAATTTTAATAACATTGATTATGTTCATGAATTTGGTCTTCTCTTTCCACCATTGGATCATCCACTACACTAGGACTGCCTCATCTTTAGAGCTTCAATGGAGCATCTTTGAAGCTGCCTAGAGAATCTTTGGAGCATCTTTGAATCATCTTTGGAGATTCTTGGATCATCTTTAGAGCATCTTCAAATCTCTTTGGATCATCTTTAGAGATACCTAGAGCATCTTCAATGCATGGAGCATCTTCAAAGCATCTTTGGATCTCAACTAAGGATCTTCAGAGCTCACTATGTTCTATGTCAATTCATAAAAACTATTGCCAAAAAGGTATTGATAAATTATTTTATGAATTATCTATCCTTAAAATTCTCTCTTAGCACATATAAATTATGTTTCCTCTCAAAAACTCCCAACACCACACAAGAGGTTGTACAGCTCCCAACACCACACCAAGACCTTTCACAATACTACACTACATCATCAAGTTAGGACTATAAAGAGACTAGTCATGAAGGAAAAAGGTCACTGAATGGTCTAGGAGAGTGGCATAATCCATCTATGCAAAATTTTCTTATGTAACCCAATTTTTTCCAACATTTTTAATGACTTCCTGGGATTGCATGTCTATCTATACAAAAGACTAGTTGCCTTAGTCTATCCATTGGACTTATGGAGTCACACAAGTATTTTTTAATTGATTTTTAACTAATCATAAGGACGTAATTATTTTTATTAGAACTCTTAAAATATAAAATATAATCCAAAACCAAAAAAATAATGTGATCAAAGCACTTAGGGAAGGGAAACACATAACAAAATAGAAAGGATGTGCACAAGGCACTTTGAGGGAAGCAGAAGACTATACAATGTGTACAACTAAAATTACAAGTACCTTCCTCCTAGGTCAAGTGGGAATACTTTAGCATCATTAATTTATAATGGACAAGGATGACAAACACCTTGCTTGTGAGGCACCAAATCTGGTGAACTAGATTACTTTATTACCAATCTTTTTGGCATGCTCTCAAATAGATGAAATGGGACAAACATCTCTCAAATGTAGAAAAAGTCTCTTACTGGTTCAAGACTTTCTTGATGTTAGTATTTATACTTGGGAAAAATATATAATCTCACTTCATGATGGGTTATAGGATCACTTTCACACTTTTCACTTGATGACTCTTTTGAATGTGAAGGTTAACTACCTAGGCTTAGGCAAAAGAGCTCCAGTTCATCCCAAAAGGCAACTTCCTCTTGGTCACTTGTAAGAGAGATAGTCTCAAATTCACTAATAATCAATATATATCATCTATATTGATCTTCTTCCTCTATATATAATGGAGGTTCATCATTTCAAGCAAGCTCTAACTCATCATGCTTTTGAGGCTCTTAATTTGACCAATCTTCTTCGAATCTGAAGATATCAGCACAACCTCCAAGTGACACCTCATATTGAAGTGGACCAACCTATGGTACTTGTTTCTAATCTTATTCATTTTCATCTATGTATAATGAACATTCAATAGTCCATTCAAGGTTTTCCCCATAATCAGCTTGAGGATTTTCCTCTTCAGTCTCTAATTCATTAGTTTCAAAGCCATGTCAAGAAGGCTAGTCCAAACCTAATTTTCCCTCCTCTGAATGAAGTGGGATGCCTATTGTGATATCTTCATAATATATACTTTTATTTTCCTATTTTGACTCACCTATGACTATAATATCCTCCTCTATCTTTGGTAAAATGGGTTCTTTCTCCAATAGGGAGATGGCGGGAAGGTGAAGAGGTTCACCTTGCTTGTAACTTAGGAGAGTACTACTCTAACTAGGGATCTTGAGAGGTGTCTTTGGTGGATCTTGAGGAGGGGAGAGGGAGTCTTGGAAATATTTTAAATCAAGTTAATTAAGTTGAGATATGCATAAAAAACCTTTGTTTTTAAACCAAAAATTCCTCCTTATCTGAGACTAATTCTTGGGTTACCACAACCAGTGCCTCCTATTTCATCTCTATGCCCTCCTTGATTTATTTACATGAAGTAAATTTATATGGTACAACCACCCTATTCTCTTATTTTTCTTGAGTAATCCTAGGTGAGAGTGGTCTCACTAGTGAGGGTATGGTATAACTAAGATCATTGGTATAGAAAGAGATCTATGGTGGGATGGATTCATGCTCCCTAAGGAGAGTGTGTGTAGGGGTAGGAGAGGGTAAACTAGTTTTTTTTGGTTTTATATGTTCTCTCTCCCACTGATCTAACACCTCTTTAATGGATATTACTCACTCCTTCATCTCTAGCTTCTTAACATGTGGATAGTCACCCTCTTTAATAGATACCCACACACTACAAAACTCATGCAAGAAGTTCTTTATCCCCTAAATAGCATGAATGGGAAAATTTTGTCCAAGTCCAACCTCCTTATTTATTTTCATGATTTCACTCCCTTGGTCTAGTATTACTTCTCTGATTCTTGACAAGGATGGGCCTTGACAAGGTTGGCTAGGAGGATGATTTGAAACTCTTAGAGGCTGAGCTTGAGGCTCTTAGAAGTTAAAGGATACATAGGACTAATGTAAATGAGCCTATTGATCTTTATAATATATCAACACACTCTAAAAGGTTTGGACCATGATTCACAACCACACTTTTTTCTCCCTCTCACAAACTGCCCATTATTCACCCTCACAAACTAACCACCTATTCTTGACCAATTGAAGATAACTCCTTACCTCTTGTATCACATAGATATGGATGATTGAAATAAGTTATAAACCCCTACCAATCTCCCTTATCAACTCTATACAATCTAATAATGCTTATTTTAATCCTAATAAGGATGTAACATGATAAATATAATCTTGAAAAGGGGGATTAGAGGACTGATTTAAATGCAAAGGAGGTTGATCTTGGCCATACATAGGGGTGGAAGAGATGCAAATTCCATGATTGGGTTGATAGGTTTCTTGAGGGACACTTGGGGGTAACACATAAACATTATTAGCCTGATATGAGTGATGTTGAGGTAGAGAATAATCATGTTGATCAAAAGAGATTTAAGAATACATACCAAGGTTCGAATTTTGGGAACTTAGGTCTCCTGACCAACTGATGTTCATAGTGGAGTATCCATTGATTTTTTTAAATGTGCCTCCAAAGGTTGATTACACTGCATAACAACACCAAAAATAGTTCAATGAATTGAAGAACATAGTAATCCCATCAGGCATGCTAGAAACTATTATTTTCAAACATGCCATTGAAGGTTGATTACACTAAAGAGCAATACCAAGAACCTTTCGATGAAGTAAATGATATAGTAGTCCCATCAGGCATGCCAAGAAATATTATATCACATAATTTCACCCTTTTGAGAGGTTTGTTTAGGCTCTCTCACTCTTGGCTACAAAATGGGATCAACCCTAAGTTTTGGTATCTTGTGATGGGGTTGAACCTCCAGAGAAGGTTGGTTCCTCTTGGTAGATCACAAAACTACTGGTTTTGATTGGGAAAATGGTAAAAAGGGCTACAAGGTATAACTAAAAGCATATAAATGGTGATGCACCAAGCTAAAAGACACTCCAAATTACTTGAAACTAACATTAAGGAAGCTCAAAGAGAACCCTCACTCACATAATCTCTCAAAAAGGTCATTTTGCATCAATTATTCTAAATTAGGCTCCCTAAATAAGAGATGAATCATGTAGGAGTATTAAAACTCACACTATACCTTTATTAGTGATCAAAAATTACAAATTCAGACCTACAAACACCTTGAAATGCCTACAAAAATATAATAAAGAAGGACAATCACCAAGGAAGAACACTCCACAATGTAACCATGCACAATCTAATGAGAACACTAGATGTAGGCAAAGAGATAAGTAAAATAAGTTGTCTTATTGCTTCAAGAGGTTATTCATTACATAAATGGGTAGGGATATGCCATACCAAAATGAGGAGTATCCTTTACAATGAATAAGAAAAGTGATATAAATGGAGAAAAGCAAAGGGAGAGGAGAAGAAAGCTTTTAAAAATCAATAAATGTGATTCAATCAATTATAAATCATTTAGGCACTAATATTACTTATTAAGTTGACCCTCCAAAGTCAAAAAGGTCTTAAATCTCTCCCATTGGTTTGAAAAGTCACTAGAGGACAAAATTTGCTTGAGAAAGATGACATCATGATCTACTAACTTGAAAAAGTCTCCAAACATCTAGAAGCTTCCTTAAATACTCCATTAATGCTTGAGAAAAGTATCCAAACATATATAAGCTTCCATAAATGTTCCATTAATACTTGAGAAAAAACTCCAAACATCTAAAAGTTTCCTCATTAATGTTCTTTAACACCCCAAAACTCCTCCAGTTGACTTCTATGTCCCATCTCCATTTGGCTTGTGTTGGTAACTTGGCAACATGGTTAGTCATTCTAACATTTGATGCTTACAATAAATTTTGATGGATAACTTTTGATATTTTTATTTTAATCCCAACTCATATTTTATCCTCCAACCTTCAAAAGACACCATGGAACCTGCAAATCCTTTGGACTCTATTGATGGAAGTCATCAAGCTCAAGCCATCTTCAACTAATTATTTTAAAACCTACTTTTAAATCCATTTTGGGCCTCATAAAAACCCATACATGCCAATTTATTATAAACAATAGGTAAACCATGAGCTTCAGAGAGACCCATGTATGCTCCAAGTGGTTTCCATGTGATTCCAGGTCATTTCATATGAGCTCAAAAACTCAAAACTAGTCAAAACATGCTCTTTGGTAGCTTGTTACTATTTTAGGCCTTTCCATGGTGTTTGGGAGCTTGGATAAGATTATTTTCCACTCAATAATTCTTGGGTTGGGCCTACCCTTTTTTTATACCATTCTCAGCCTTTGATTCACTTGGAAACTATTTAAATTAGTTTGGGAAGGTCTGCCACCTTCTAGGCTTGGGGGGTCTCTTTACTAATTTGAGCCACTTGGAGTATTTTTGGAATTTTAAAAATAATTAAAAAAATGTTTTTGTATATTATAAAAACTCTTGATCACTTTTCCATACATAAATCCTCCTTTTTACCTCTATTAAAGGTTCTTTTAGACCTGGTTTTGAACACAGACTCCATTAATGGAGATATGAAAACTTGGTTTTTTCTCTTAAAGTATATTATGGGAATGAAACCACTTTAAAAACTTCAATTACATAAAAAAATACCTCCATGTCAAATTTAAATTCATTTCATTGATTATAACTCAAAAAAATCATCTTTTGGGGTTGTCTCAACCTACCTTGTCAAATTTTTAAACGTGTGTAAGTCTAAGTTTTTCCATTTTATCAAGTTTTATAAGGTTCCAAGACTTAATTATTTTTTAATTAGTACCAATAGGTAACCCGTAACTATTAAAGTCATTATTTTCTCATTATTAACCATGAAAACTAGTCAAAATCACATATTTAGACCTTCTACACACTCAACAATTATGAACTGTAAGACATAGGGAGAAATAAATAGGTGAATATTGAAATTTATAAGGTATAAATACCTCATTATTATTATTTTTATACATATAAAACATATATAATAATTATATTTTATTGTTAAATTCTTTAAATTCTAAAAAAATGTTTTTTCTGGTTGTCCCCACTTGCATGCCAAAATCTTAAATTTTACAAATGTACACTTCTCTTAATTTTGACTTGAAAATTTGAATGTGATAAATATAAAAATATTTTATAAGACTAAAAGTAACCATAAATTTCCTCACAAACCCTCGCATAAGGTTCAAACCATCTGTCATACCTTATAACCCTCTAAGAAGTTTGCCTAGTTCCATGTTGATTGTCAACAAACAAGCATAGGACTATGAAAAAATAGTACATTATTACACTATCATTGTGACATATATAATAAAATTTAAAATTATTAAAACTCATTTTAAACATGTATACTAATTTTAATATCTATATTATGCCTATAGAGGCCTTAAAACTCATTTTTCTCGAAACTAGCTAGTGGATGCCTAAGGGAATGACTATTTATGACTACAAGAAGTCTGTAACAAAATAGAGGATGATTAAAATATTTATATGACATAAATAATGTAATTTTAACTTATAAATACTCATGAAAATTACTTTTACCAATTTTCATATCTGGATCATGCTTGTATAGGCCTCAAGATGCATTTTTATCAAAACTAGCTAGTGGGTTGCCTGTGTGAATGATTATTCATGACTGTAGGAGGTATGTATTAAAAAAAATGGATGGTTACACAAATAATGTGGAAATAATGTTTAATATAAATATTTATCTACTCACCATTATCATATGTACCAAAAATTATAACCTAATTCATGTAGATTCTCTAAAATCATAAATTTCTCCAAGACTGGCTTAGGTTGCCAGTGTTTTACTTGGAGAGTGCCTCAGATCTGAGATAAAAAAAAAAGGGGTATATACCTTGTTATATAGTAAAAATATAAACCATATATTCATATTTTGGGTTTTGAGGACTCTCTGTACTAAATTTGGAGGTTAGATCACCTCTCTAGCATCTTCAACCCTTCAAATCTTCTCCAAATTAGCCCTCAAGCTTATGACTATGTGTATGGTTTGAAACCATTTAATAAAATTATACCATTTTTTAATACCATATTTTTGTTTTATGTAGTTTTATTATATCATTCTTGAGATTTTATTTATTATATTCATCTAGTTATATAATCCTGTAACCTTCATAAGGAGATCTCCATATGATGCTTGTGAGAGCACACTAGGTCAATGAATTTATTAACACTATTATGTGTATATGACCCCAGAGAGATGATAATATTGTTTTAAACACATAATATACACCTTTCTCACCTTTAAAAAAAAATTAAGGTCTTAAAATTTCCAAACACTATGCCATTCATCTCATTGTATCTTAATTTCTTCATTGCATAAGCTAGTAACCAAGACTTCTCAACTATACAAACTATAACCTCCAAGTTAGACTCAAAGAAAAGGAGTGGCATATCATTATTGGAACCTTAAATTTCATGAGACCTTTATTTTAATACTTTTAGGTTTTCCTATTTAACCTAGCTAGATCACTTGCTTATGTTGAGGTAACTCACACCAACAACTTTCCTTAGATCACAATCAAATAGTTGTAGGTGATGTTTTTGAGATAGGAGAGCCAAAACGCTGATTTTTACCTAAAAATGATCTTATCATCAAAACCTAATTATATAGGTATAAAAGAGGATAGGGAAGGAAATCAAGAATGCTAAGAACACTAAGTGGTTCATGAAGTTGGTCTTCTCTTTTCACCATTGGATCATCCACTGCACTAAGACTACCTCTTCTTTGGATCCTCAATGGAGCATCTTCAAAGCTACCTGGAGCATCTTATAAAAATATTCAAAGCTACATATATCATATTTTGATCATCTTTAATCATCTTCATATCTCTTTGAATCATCTTTATATCTCTTTAGAGCATCTTTGGAGCTACTTAGAACATCTTCAGAGCTCAATTGAGGATCTTCAAAGATCAATCTATTATATGTTGAATCTTCAAAAATGTTTCCAAAAATATTTTTTGAAAAATATTGATGACTTCTTAAAACTTAAAATTCTCTCTAAGTAGAGATACATTAGGTTGCCTCTCAACAACTCCCAACACCACACAAGAGGCTATACAATTTCCAGCACCACACCAAGACCTTCCATGATAATACACTACATCATCAAGTCAAGAATAAAAAGAGACTAATCATGAAGGTAAATGATCACTTAATTTTATAGGAGATTTTCCTAATCCATCTAGTCAAAAATTTTGTATGTATGCCAATTTTTTCCAACACTTCCTTCTGTAGCTCATTGTACATGCAAACACATTTCATTTCCTTACTTATAGGCTCAAAATAGCCTTCTCAGGCCTAGTCCATAAAACATGATTCTTACACATTCCAAGAAATAATTTTTTATGATGATAAGAAGAGTCAATAATACCACCAACACCATTCAATGGCTCAAACACTTCATTAGAATGCACCTTGAGGCATATTTATTTCATTGAGTATCCTTTAGGGATTTACAAGGGTTTTAGGGATCTAAAACTCTTTAAAATTATTCATAGAATATGTACCCATAATTAATAACCTCTTTTCATGTATTTAAATTATACTAACCCCTTCAAATACCCTGACTAACTTGAGCTCCCATGCATAATGTGCATCAAGATATGTACATAGTGAAAAGGTGCTTTGATTGGTTGTCTAGACTATGCAAGCAAAAAGAAAGTTTAAGAGCCAAAATGAAAAAATTATTTCATCATCCTCATTATAAAACTTCCATAAATATTTTAAATGATTTTTTACACCATTCATATGACCATCAATGTGAAATAACACCTAGATCAATTCAAAATGGTGGCAAGGTTTTGTAGAGGTTTAAGGACAATCTGCATCTACTAGCCCTCAAGTGAATATTAGCATGAAAAAATTATTTTAATCCATATAAAAATATTTATGAATACTAATAATCATCTTAATATGCCTTAAAAATCTTCACATGAGGTTAAAACCCTTGTTTTATCCATAAAACTTCAAATAGTCCTCATGGTCTCTATTATGATTGTCAATAGATTGAGGTCTATCTATGACAAATAAATAGATGTTTCCACTACTGGTATTACCTTTAAAATACCATTTAAACTTAAATATAATCATTACTACTAAATTTACCAAGTTTCATAGCTATATCATGCCTATAGAGGCCTCAAAACTCATTTTTCCTAAAAACTAGCTAGTGGGTTGCCAGAGTTTTAATGCTTCATGGGTCTATGACTGAGTTTATTTATTTTTACCTTGTCACTAAGGTATGAGAGGGAAAATGAGGATTTATTTATTATATATGATCTTTATTTTAATGATCCTTATCCTTCTTTAGTCACTTCTTATTCCTATGCACCCTATCAAAACACCGTCTCTCTTTATTTCCTTCAATGCAATTACCTCTACCAATACTAGATATAAGTGTTTATTGGGAAATTAGAAGTTATTTTATCCATTTCTCATCACTTATAATTTTTATACATCCCAAGTCATTAGGAACTTTCATCTCATATATTCCTTTGGTACATTGTCTCTTCAAAGGCACTCTTAAGTTCCCACTATCTTCATTCCATACACAAGACTGTATACCTTCATGAGTTTACAAACCTTGATTAGATGTCATGATCCTATTGAAAATTTGAAGGTATAAATTTATCATTTAAATTTAGAGGTTACTTTATTAAATTTTCCTCCTTTAATGTATTATACCTTGAATTGCATTTATCTATATTATGTGGATATTTCCATATAATTCACCCTAGTGTTGGCTTTGTGTGGCCATTTATTCATAGTTGTAGGTAGCCACTTTAGGTGTCTTGAGTGATACACCTAACATGGGGTCATTTAACCCTGATATTTCATCAACTCCTAGTTTAATCTTCATGAATTTCCCTTTATTTCCAACTTTGATCTCAACCTTTCTCATATATCACTTCACATCACCATGACGGTTGTGGGTGTACATCCTGCATTTTTGGCTATGAGAGAGGTGAGTTTCACCACGTATGTGTTCTAAGAATTTTAAATTTCACTCTTTCCTTTAAATGGTGCTTATAAACTTCATTTATCCACCAACCACCTTTGATTAATATTATTCATCTCATACCTCTGAGTGAGCCAAACAGGAATGGTTGTAGGTGTTTATTTAAGCCTTGTATGAGATAGTAGGTTGTTTGGAACATGAGGTAAGCTAGAAATGATATAACCTTGAAAATTTTATCACTAATCTTGAAACCATCTCACCATTCACTTTTCTCAAAATCTAGACCTTGATCTCGCTTCAAGAAACTTAGTCATCATGAGAATCCAAACCTTGTTGTACATACTAAACAATTCCAAGTATAGTACATAAGGTTGATGCCTTAAGACAAGTTCAAAATATTCACTTAGTATTTGGACTTTTATCAAATCCCATCTTAATCCTTTATCACTCATAAATTATCCTTTAAGATACTCTCTTATCATATTGAAGTGACTTCATGATGACTATTGTAGATGAAGATCTATTGTTTTAGTATGGCTTAAAGATGTATAACACATCTTCATGATTATAATGATCTATAACACCTTGAGATATATCAAATATTTTGATTCATAATGTTAAAATGGATAATAATGATATGATGTTAATGTAATATGGAAAATTAGAGTGGAGATGAAGTGATACGCTCTCAACTATGGTGAATGATAGTGATAAGGCTATGAAGTGGGACGAAATATGATGGAGTGAAAATGAAACATGAATACAATCTCTGGGAAGTCATGATGGATCCCAAGTAATCATCAACATATAGATCAACAATATATACCATTTTAGAAGCTCTTAAGCTAGTATAAATTGTCAAAGGAGAAACTTGTGAATCTCTAAAATACCTTAACAAATACTAAGTTTCCTTAACTTTTTCTAAACTGGGACTGTGAGAATGATTGAGGGTGATTTATCCATGAGACCTTGAGGGAATTTTGAGACACTTTTATATAATTAAGGACCCTTTTTATTAATGAAACATAGAAAACCAAGTCTTAATGAGTCTTTTTATCCTTGGATCCCTCATAGACTATACATTGTCCTTCAAACTATCTACAAACTACATATTTGGTATTAGACATGTTATTTAACACTATTAACTCACTCATGTGTATCAAAATATTGGGGAATCCATGTAAGATCTCTTTAAGACCTTAAAAAATAGTAACAAATACTAGTTTTGTAAAAATAGTCAAGAACTTCACAAAACTATACCACTCTTCTTGCCTTGTATAGATGAAAATAGTAATCAAAACACTTAATTTCTTAGTATTTTTTCATAAAATTAAGAAAACAAAAATATTAAATAATACCCATTATTGGAAGGTCATGAGGTCTAGGTTATCTGGTCAAGAGCTGAGATCTACTTTCTCTCTCTACTATACAGACTGAGAATAAACCTGAGGTGTTCATGCTATCTACCAATAAACAAGCCATGGAAAACATTATTTTTGGTATTATTAATCCTTAAAAATTTCCAATACCTTCACCATGTGTATGTAACTATTTCTTATTCAATCTCCAAGACTCCTCCTGAGTAAATCCATAGAGTACAAACCTGTACCATCTAAAAACACTATCTAAACCTATAAATTCTCATTCATTTCCTCTTCTTTCAGATTCAAACCACCATTTAATAGAAACATGGATAAATATATGAGTTAAAATCATCTTCAAATCAAGTAATATTCCAATGAGAGAAAAAAAAGAAGCTCCTTTCACATGTGTGAGCTCTTTTAGTGGTCAAAGAACCTTCTAAGATCGTAAAAGATATATTTTCAAATCATGCAATGATTGACTAAAGTAATTTTATGACCATGGTGTGATTTAAATATGTTAGCAATTATTTAATGGCCTTTGTGATCATTATTTTCCATTAAAAGACTAAAACATTCAATTTTAGGCCATCTACACATGGTTTCAAGAGAAGATTGCTAATGAATATCATGGAAAAGTACTTTATAACCTTATTAAAATTTATTCATGAGGATTTTATGTATTTTCATCACCATTTTCAAGGATTACATCCAACCATGATTGAAAATACTGAATACATAAAAGAAACTCAGAGTAAGTTATCATATACCACCTCTCATACATCTTCATCAAGGCACTTTAGATCACAAGACCATTTGAATTATTTATCAAAGACCTCCAAACATTATCAAACATCATGATTATACTTGACACCAATTGAAATGGAAACATGATAATGACAAGACACTGAGATATACTCCATTCATTTTATAATCAATGAACACTATGATGATCAAGCACATCACCTAAGGACCTAAGATATCAAGGGGATACAATGATAATAAACAGACTCAATAACATCTTTAAGAGTGTTTAAATGACTTCAAAAAGCAAATAGGAGACATCATGACTTAGGATAGAACCATGTAGAGGCTTAATTTTATTTCATGAAAAAAAAATTAGTTGTATGGGTTGGTATTTGGCCTTGGTAGGCTAAATTACCAACATTTTTCGTGACTCACAGGGGTTGACCACCCTATTGATCAAGAGAATCCATAATCTTATTTTTTATCACTCATAGCTACACAAAATGTTATTTCTCTTTAAAATTATCCAACCTTGTAGATTTGAACATAAAACAAACAACAAGACACAAAATAAGAAACAACAACAAAATAATAGCTAACAAACATGTGCAGTAGCACTTAGAGGAAGGGAACTACTACTATGTATAAGAGGATTGGCTATCCTAATAGAAATACTTGAAAAACATCTTATTGATAAGAATAGTGAGATCTTCATCACTAAAATTTGACAATTTAAAATCATTACTTTCCTTATATCTAGTATTGACATATGGACCACTCTAAAGACTATCAAATTTGGAATGTTTACTTGATTTGATAAGGTCTTGATCACTTGAGTACAATATCACCTTATTGAAAAGTCTTGGATGAAGCTATATTATTAAAATATATTTTAACTTATTCTTGGATGGACCACATAGTATTCATAACATTATCTTTTGTTTCTTTTAACTCTCTCAACTCATTAAATCTTACCTCCATTACATCACTCTCCATAATCTCCAATCGATGTGCAAGTTCCAAGGTTGGCAATTCCAATGAAATGGGTAGCTTTGCTTCTTTACCATAAACCAAGAGGTAAGGAGAGTTACCAATATCCTTCATTGGATAAATTATATCTTCCCATAAGGTATTATTTAACTTGGCATGGCATCCTCTTTGACTATCCTCCATTGTCTCTTAATGATCCTAATCAAATTTTTATTGGTGTAATATACTAGTCCATTACCCTGAGGATGGTAATTTGATGAATATTTAAGGTAAATAAAATGGTCAAAGAACCACTCACACACTTTTTCACTACTAAAATCCAAAGTATTATCTTATATTATGGTTGAAGGGACCCCAATATGAGTCACTAGGCTATCATATAACTCTAAAACTGAGTTCTCGTTTACTTCCTTGAGTGTAACTTCCTCCACCCACCTGGTAAAGTAATTATTGGCTATCAAAATATACCTATTTATAGAACTTTATGGAGGATGAATCATGCTAATGAATTCTAAGCTTTATTGCATGAAGGGTTGATCAACTTGAATAGGTTTCAAAGGCATGGTAGCTAGTCTTTGTTTGCCAATAAACATTGCACACTTGGAACATCTTCTAACCCAAGCATGTGAATATTTGAAAAAATTAGGAAAAAATAACTATATCTTATGATCTTTTATGTTTTATTCTTGGATATAAATTAGCCTCTTTCAGGCCCATCATGGAATTACTCTAACAATTTGTCTACTTGACTAGTTTCTACACATCTCAGAAATATACCTCCAATGTCCTTCTTGAAGATTAATCCATCAATCAAGATGTAAGGGATATATTTCAACTGTAAATGTCTCCTTTTTTCCCCATCTAAGCCTATATGACACTCTCTCATTAGATAAATCTTGCTATGTCTTATGTTTAAGTACGAGAGTTAGTTATAGTTACATGTTGACTATCTTAAAATGTCAAAACCACTTTTTTTTTATCTTTAACATCTGATTCAAGGTGATCATAATGTCCCCTACCTATGATCAAATTTTTAACCTTCACTTATATATCATATTCCATGCATGTGGTCACCCAAAAATCCCTCTTTTCACTTAGGTCTCTATTAAGAATAAAATCCTTTATACTAGGATGAACCATCATCAGAAAGATCTTATTGTTAGATACCATATATCTGAAATTATTCATTCCCATTATAATAGAAAGGACATGATTTTTTTTTTTTTTTTTTAAAATCTCCTCATAGCCTTTTAATTCTTGACTAAAAAAATAAATGGGCTGCTCTAATCTTTCACTATTTTATTGCATGAGCATAGCATAATTTGTGTTACATATGGAGAAGGCATACATGAAAAAATCTTTATTAAAATTAGGGTTAAGTATGGTAGGAGCTTGACTAATTACCTTTTTAATTGCCTCAAAACTTCTCTTACCTTCTTTGCTCCATGAGAACTCTTGATGTTTCTTGAGCATGTGAGTTAATGGCCTCACTAATTTTATAAATCTAGGTATAAACCTCCTAATAAAATTTATTTTACCCAAGAAAGTTCACAATCCCTTATTATGTTTTCGCAAAAAAAAATCAAGGATTGCCTTTATTCTTTTAGAATCAATAGAAATTACATCCTTTGATATAATATGTCCTAGTAGCCTTCCCTCATGCACTACAAAGATACACTTTATGGGGTTTAAAGAGACCCCAAACTATCTAAACCTATCAAATACCAATCTCAAATGTGTTAACTGATCCTTAGGATCTTTATAAAACATAGTAATATCATCAAGATAAATGAGTATCATTTGAATTATAATCCATTGGAAATCCACATTCATTTCCATTTGAAAAGTAACCCCAGCATTGGAGAGTCTAAAAGGCATTTTCTTATATGCATAGGTGCCCTACTTAGTTTTGAAGGAAATTTTGTATTGTTATTGATCCTTCACTAATATCTAATTATACCTTGAGTATCCATCAAGTAGGGAGAACCTTTATGAACCTAAAACTCTTTGTAAAATCTAATCCATGGAGGGAAGAGGGTAGTGATCTCTCAATGACACCCTGTTGAGATCTTTTAAATCTACACACAACCTTATCTCCCCATTCTTTTTCCTCATAGGTAAAATATTTTCCACCCATGTCAAATGTTTTATGGGAAATATTATGTTAGATTTAATAGGATCTCAACCTTGGGGTTGATTTTTCTTTGTTTCTATCTCATAGGTACAACATTCTTCTTCTAGGTCTATGGTATGTTGTGTCAACCTAGGATGAAACCCCTTCAATTCAAAATATTCCCATGAAAAAAACTTCATAATCTCTTTACACAATGCTATGATAGTTTATCTTAAGCTGTGGCAATTTGTTCATAATGTTCCCCTTTAGTAGAGATGCTTACCTTATATTTTATTATCTCACAATCCTAATTAAATATGTTATCCAAAGTTACCAAGACACTAGGTAACTTATTTTACTACAATTGGATAATTTTGTCCTCAGAATGATTTTGCAACTTATCCTAGTTCTTTGAGCAGAATTCTACCTCATGTTGTAGGAAATAAGCAATTTATTTATCACTATTAAATACTTTCCAACTTAACTCATTAAGGGACTTAGATCCTAAATATCACTTTAATTTGGGACTACTCCTTAGTATCCTTGAGCCCATCAAATATATCATATTGTGCCCTAATAAAAGTTAACCAATCTGCATGTTGATTGGATCCTCTAAGAATGGAGTGAATGTCAAAATTCCTGAAGTCCTCCATAAAGTCTTAAACCTTGTGTTTTTAGGCCTTTAACATTGGATTCTTGTCTACAATCAAACCTCTAACCTATTACACTACTAATTCACTATCTCCTTTAACCTATAAAATATTAATACCCCTCTTCCTTACCCACTGTAGACCATAAATGAGAGCATCATATTCTATAGTATTAGAGGTACAATTGAATTGGAATATTATAGAATAATAATACCTTTGAGATTGGAAACAATCATGACACCTACCCCACTCCAATTCTTTTATCTAGACCCATCAAAGAACAAATTCTAAACTCCCTCATGATCATGTGTTGTGCTAGTGAGACTAGGCATTAAGGTGCTTTATTCATACATGTAATAAACACCCAAATCTGATTCCTCAATGCTTTTATAAGAATAATAACCATGATTATCATCTACCCACTCATCAAGGAGTAAATTTGGTATACCTTCAAGTGATTTAGAAGGTTCTTGATCATTAAAGTGTTTATCCTCCTTTGTGATAGTGCAATTAACATTTGATAAGTTGGGCATATAAGGCTCTAAATGGAATATGGATATAGGTTTTAACCTTATAGTAACCTTTGTCCCATACCTAGTTCCAAAAACTATATAGGACCAATCAAAAGAGAGATACCCCCTATTTTGGTAGTGAAATCCCTAGACAATCATAAAGCAAAGTAGGGGGAATACAAACTACTACCACATCTTAAAAGATAGTAAAATTAGGACAAGAACCTAAAATGGACTTAATTTCCCTAATAAGTTCCATGATCTTAGTAAGAAACATATCCAATTGTAAAACTCCCTTCTCATGAGGCTCATATTGAAGTCCCAGCTTATCATTTATGGATTTAGGCATAACATAGGTACTAGACCCACTATCAATCATAAAATTATGAATAAGGAAATCAACTATGACAACTTGAAGATAAATGGGGGGATTAACTACCTTTGGTGATTGAGTCTTGAGAGGTTGACTAGAATTTGTAAGAATAAGACTTACATTGTCTGTTTGTTTATCTGAAATATGAAGTTTGGAAAGCTCATCTTATAGGAGATCTTTTTATCTTGAAATAAGTAATGTGTCCCACATAGATATAGAGACAGGGGTCTTCTTCATCTGATCAACAATGCTAAGAGGATGATTGGCTATCTTGGGATGTAATTTATGAGAATAAGTGTTTCTTTAAGGTTGTATAAATTATGGAATGAAAAGACATTTTTGATTCTTCCCCTTACCATATTGTACTTGCTAATCTAATGGTGAATTTTGAGGTGCATCTTGAGTGGTATTATTTTTAGGTGGTTGAAAAGGTAGAGATGATGCCTTTTTAAGACCCAAACTATCAGTAACTACCCTTATTTTTAACTTTGTATGATCTAAAATAGAGTTGTATATATTAGCTATATTCTAACCCTAATTAGTTACCATCTGATCAAAAGAATTTTCACCTTCTTGAAAATTGGAAAAGGTAGTTTCATAAGGTATTTTACATGTACTAGATCCTTTTTGACTTGGTACTTAAGCTTGAGTGAAAGAAGGAATGTCTCCATGTGATAGAGAATCTTCTTTGTGTTGTAAAGGTAGTTGATTATCATGTGGTGGAAGAGATGGACCTTGTTAAATCAAATATTATTTGCTCACCTCACCACTTGGAGCCATTTCCATATTGTTTGATTGATCCCATTGACTAGCCCATTGACCTTCTTGATCATAATTACTGTAAGTTAGAACCAAATCTCTAATACTACTAGAAGCATTGGGATTATAAGCATTATATGGTCTTGATTATGTAATCTATCCTTTCCCTTGCTAATTGGATTGATAAGGAGGCTTTTTATACTAATAGGATTGGTTAGGGGCTTGGTAAGTCCTGTAAGGTAGAACTTATGGCCTTTCCAAAGCCACTAGATTTTTATTTTGAGCCTTAAGTGCACTCTTTATCTTACCCAATATGTCCTAATAGTTATCATCTATTTGATCAAGATTAGATGGAGCTAGTAATGGATTAATAGTAGTCATAAGAGGGTGAATCTCTAGAAAAAAAGGCATGGCTGGTTTAGGAGAGAGTTTTCCTACTTGGATCAGGTAATTCTTATCCCTTATGGTTACTTCATAGGCCTATATCAAGGTGATTCCTCCCATTAATTGTATCATATCCACCACATTTGAATTTAGATATTTAAAGTAATACAAGAATGTATAGTTAGTGGTGGGTTTAATAACTACAGAGATCTTATCCCAAGTTTTCTAAAACTAAAGTCTACCTTGAACTCCTATCAATTTCTCTTGATTGTAGTAAGTTGATCCACCAAGGAAATATGGTCACTCTTGTCTTCAAAATGTTTAGACAAGAACTATCCAAACTCATCCTAGGTATTAAAGGATGTAGGTACTAAACCACAATACCATTGGAGTGCCTTACCTTTAAAGGAAGTTGCTAATAATCTATATCTACATTCTCAAAGGTTATGTTATAGACACAACATACATTAGTTATGTTTTCAATATGTTCAATAGGGTTAATTGGGTTTTCTCCTATGAAATAAGTAAGGCTCTTTAAGGTAAAAATAGGTATGTCATGAAACCAATTGATATTTAAGGGGATGCCACCATTAAAAGGCACAAAAACTTGTCTCTTAGGAATATCCAATTGAAGTGTGGGATTTACAATAGTGTTTATTTGGACAATATTTGTTTGGAAAAAATTAGATTTTTGGGCAATAGTAGGAGAAATAAGAGGTGTATTATTTGGATTAGACTGAGAAGACTTATTTTTCTTAATTTTATTAAAAGACAACTAAATAAATTCAATCTCTTTTCCTTTTAAGAAAAATATTGTAACCATTCTCGGCATGAAATTTCTAAAAGTCTGCCTTTGACACCTTTGAATATTGCTAATATACTCAAATATATGGATTTATGCTCCAAATATTCTAAATGAGTAGTCCCACTAGGTGTGCCATAACTATTAGGCACCCAAGTTACACCCTATGAAGTGGATTGTCTAGTTCTCCTTCAGACTTGGACTAATATTAGATTGGTCTAAAAGTTATGGGTTACCTATAAATAGGAAAAACCTATAGATTATTAGGATATATCCTTTAATATATCAAATTTGAATTGTTTTCATATAAATTATTTTTTGGGGGGGTGAAAAGAGTTGCAAAGACAACTTAAAAGGAAATATACACTAGTGATGGTGATGCACAAATTCTTTAATGATCCTCTCTTTGCCTTGTCCCTAAGCACACTTTTGAATCAAAATGGAATATATTATCAACAATAATTTATTAATACAATCCTCAACATGAATATTTTATATGAATGTTAGATAAAACGTCTACAACTTGAAGGTAAAGAATGGAGGTCTATGAGAGACACTACAAGATAACTCGCTCTTCAACACAATTATATCTCATAACACTTCATTTGACCTATATAGGATGAAAATATAGTATTAATTGATGAAGAGGACCTGTAAAAGAAGATGAATATCATACTTATCCACAATTCAACAATTAAGAAACACACTAACAACCATGAAGAAGTTTGCAACAATATTTTCTCATTAACTCAAGGTGTAAGTTACAATTTTAGTATAGATTTTTTATACCATATTAAGATATCCAAATAAATTCCATTAGGTCTAAATGTATATAAAATGAGTAGAGAATAAAAGGTCATCAATGAACCTCATTAACTCAAGCATTACTTCAGTTACAAATAGTCCTCCAAAAACTCTCCATGTTTGATGCTCTTTGCATGATTTTTGAATGAGTTTTTGGGCATTGAAAATAGGTATTTAAGGATGTATTTTACTAATACTACCCTATTTTGAAGCATGTTATGCCTTTATTTTGTCAAATAACTCTTGTACTTTGTAACTTAAGGGTCAATTATGCATGGATTTCAACTTAAAGACTAGTTATGCATGGATTTCCACTTAAGGATCAGTTATGTGGCATGATTATTATGCATTAACTCATTCATCAATCTCCCTATTCAATTATCAACTTTACTTGATTAACCAAGTAGGTCTACTAGGCCAATTAGGCCTAGTAGCCTAACTACTAGTGTTTTATGGACATAAAAACCCTATATGAAACCTTGAGAACCTATGGAAAAGTGATTTTAGGCCTGAATAAATGCCTCAAATCATAATATAATTCTCCTTGAATATGAAACACCTAAAACCTTTCCAAACTAGGTGACTAGGTCACCTTATCCTTCACATCTATAGACTAGTTTATTAGAAGAGACTCACATAGGCATTTTCAGGTAGATTCTTTGACATATAATGTTTTGAAAAGGTGAAAAAAGTGCCAAAAAAATATCCAGTTGTTTATATCTTCTTAAACTTTGTTGTACCTATCTTTATGCTCTTTTCCCCTAAAAAAACTTTATTTTATGATAAGTTTGTATACCATCTATACAATAAAGTTCCATGGACATGAGCCTCTCTAATTGTGTTATATGATCTAGGTGATATTTAGATTTTTTTTTTAAAAAATATGTCTTTTCCTTCAATTCTTTCCAATTGGGTCTTAACTAGGGTTTAAAAGAGGTTTAAGAGTGCTCTGGACTCTTAATAATGATTCATAGAATTTGGGTATTTAATGTTGAAACAAATGCCATAAAACACTAGTATACTAAGACCTCTACCTCTACCAAAGTGCCTAAACTTCCATTCAAAAACTCCATGCCATGGTGAGCATGTGAAGTCACCTTTTAGGACATAAATAGGCCTTCTAAGCATTATTTGGTTTTTTAAGGCCTAATGAACAATCATAATGTTTCTCCTACAACTCATATCAGGCATACATCCTTCAAATAATCTGACGATGACATTAATAAAGACTTATAATGCCCTCATGACCTCATTTTGCCTTAATTTTCCCCTTATTGATGGCATTGTCTAATGAAGCCAATAGACAAGCATATGTATATATAGATTTCTTCAAGATTTTGACCTCATTATGAGTTAAAAATATCTTACTTAGTTATATACAACATGAATAACCTCTTTGAGGTCATTTGGAGCTATGGCATTGACTTGAATGAGTCATTCACCCTCTATCTCTATGCACATAGCTTCTTATTTGAACACCTAAACCTATATTTCTATAAAAACTATCATAAAAATTCCTATAAATTGTTTTTTCAAGGTTATTTAGAGAATTTAGGTCCCATTCTTCCTTCTGTAGCTCATTATACATGTAAACACATTTCATTTCCTTGCTCATAGGCTCAAAATATCCTTCTCAGGCCCAGTCCATATATCATGATTCCTACACATGCCAAGAAATAGACTATTATGATGCTCAAAAAAATTAATAAGACCACCAACACCATTTCATGGCTCAAACTCTTCATTAAAATTCACCTTGAGGCATATTTATTCCATCAGGTATCCTTCAACATTTTGCAAGGGTTTTAGGGGTCTAAAAAATTTAGAAATAATTCATAGTGTATTGATCCCTAATTCAAAAAATCTTTCCATGGATTTCAATTATGTTGACACCTTTAACTACCCTAACTAGCTTGAGTTCTCATGCATAATGTATATCAAGATATGTACATAGTGAAAATGTGCTTTGACTGGTTATCTAGACTGTGTAAGCAAAAGGATAGTTTAAGATTCAAAATTAAAACTTTATTGTATCCACCTCACTCTAACACTTCCCTCAATATTTTGATTGATTTTCCACACCATCATTATGGGCATCAATTTGAAATAACACTTAGAACAGTTCAAAATGGTGGTAGGGTTTCTTAGGGGTTTAAGGCCTGTCTACATCTACTATCCCTCAAGAGTATATTATCATGAAAAAATGAGTGTAATCCATCTCAAAATATTTAATAATAATAATAATAATAATAATAATAATAATAATAATAATAATAATAATAATAATAATAATAATAAACTTTGATTACATTACAAACCTTCACATGAGTTTAATACACCTTGTCTTGTCCATAAAACTTCAAATAGTCCTCATGGTCTCTATTATGACTGTCAACAAACTGAGGTCTATCTATGATAAAATATTTTATGTTTACACTAATTATATGACATTTAAAATACCATGTATATTTCAATCCACTCATTACCACAAACTTTACCAATTTTCATATCTAGATCATGCATATATAGGCCTCAAAACTCATTTTTTCCTAAAAACTAGCTAGTGGGTTGCCTGAGTTTTTTTGTTCCATGCATCCATGACTAAGTTTTGTTTATTTTTACCTTGTCACTATGGTATGAGAGGTATAATAAGTATTTGGTTATTTTATATGATCCTTATTAAAAATTTAATTATCCTTCCTTAGTCACTTCTAAGTCTTATGTACCCTATCAAAACACCATCTCTCTTTATTTCCTTCAATGCAATTGCCTCTACCAATACTAGATGTAAGTGTTGATTGGGGAATTGGAAGTTATTTTATCCATTTCATCATCAATTATAAATTTCATACCTCTCAATTAATTGGTAACCTTCCTCTTGTTTCTTCATTTGGCACATTGGCTTTGCAAGGGCACTCTTAAGTTCTTATTGTCTTTATTTCATACATAGGCATGTGTACCTTCATGAGTTTGCAGACCATGAGTAGAATTCATGATCCTATTGAAATTTTGAATGTATCAATTTATAATTTTAATTAAAATTTTAATTTCATAATTCTTCCTCCTTGATTGGATTATACCTTTAATTGCATATGTCTAGCGTAGGTGGCCATTTATTCATAGTTGTAGGCAGTCACTTTAGGTGGCTTGATGTGAGATTCCTAAAATGGGGTGATTGAACCCTGATATTTCATCAAATAATTTTTTTATATTCATGAAATTCCCTTTATTACCAAATTTTATCTCTACCTTTCTCACATATCACTTCATATCGCCATGATAGTTGTAGGTGTACATCCTACATTTTTGGCTATGAGAGAGGTGAGTTTCCCCATGTATGTGTTCTAAGAATTTTAAATTTCATCCTCACTTTTAAAATGTTTTTATAAACTTTGCTCATCCACCAACTACCTTTGATCAATAATATTCATTTCATACCTCTGAGTGAGCCAAACAGGAATGGTTGTAGATGCTTATTTAAGCCTTGTATGAGACAATAGGTTGATTGGAACATGAGGTGAGTTTGAAATGATATAAAATTGAAAATTTAACCACTAATCTTAAAACCATATCATCATTTATTTTTCCTAAAATATATACCTTGATCACTCTTCAATAAACTTAGTCTTAATGAGGCTCCAAACCTTATTATACGAATTGAGTAATTCTAAGTGTAGTACATAAAGTGGATGCCTTAAGATAAGTTCAGGATATTCACTTAGTACTTAGAATTTTCTTAGATAACATATTAATCCTTCATCCACTCATAAATTTTCCTTCAAGAGACTCTCCTATCATATTGAATTGACTTCAAGATGACTATTGTAGATGAAGATCTATTAATTCAGCATGGCTTAAGGATGTATAAAACATCTTCATGATTATAATGATATATAACACCCTAATATATATCAAAGAATCATATTCATAATTTTAAAATGGATAATAATGATATTATGATAATGGAATATGGAAAATTAGAGTGGAGATGAAGTGATAAGCTCTCAACTATGGTGAATGACAGTGATAAGGTTTTGGAATGGGATGAAATATGATGGAGTGAAAATGGAACATGAATTCAATATCTAGATAGTCATGAAGGATACTAAGTAAGAATGAACATATAGATCAATAAGATATACCATTTTGGAAGATCTTGAGCTGTATACACCATCAAAGGAGAAACTGAGGAATCTCTAGACTACCTTAAAAAATGTTAAGTTTCCTTAACATCCACTAAATTAGGACTTTGAGAATGTTTGAGGATTATTGAGCCTTGATACCTTGAGTAACCTTTAATATGCTTCAATAAAGGGCCATTTTCATTAATGAAACACTAAAAACTAATTCTTAATGAGTCTTGATATCCTTAGAACCCTCATGAATCATAAACTATCCTTCAAACTATCTACAAACTATATATTTGGTAGTATACATGTTCTTGAACTCTATACACTCACTCATGTATCAAACTATTGGGGAAGCCATGGGAGATATTTTCAAGACCTTAATAAATAGGAAAAAACACTAGTTTATCAAAATAGTTAGGAATTAGATAAAACCATACCACTCTTCTTGCCTTGTGCAGATGTAAATAGTAATCAAAACCATTAAGTTCTTAGAATTTTTTCATAAATTTAAGAAGATAAAACTAGTAACCAATACCCATGATTAGAAATTTATGAGGTCTAGGTTCTTTGGTCAAGATTTAAGTTCTAATTTCTCTCTCTACTATATAAACTAAGCACAAACTTGAGGTTTTCATGTTATATGCCTATGAAAAAACCATGGAAAACACATTGGTTTTGGTCTTATAAATCATTCAAACCTTTCAATATCTTTACCATGTGTATGTAACTAGTTATTCTTGCATCTCTAAGACTCCTCCTGAGCAAATCCATATGGTATAGATCTATACCATTGGAAAATACTATCCAAACCTATAAATTCTCCTTACTTTAGTGTCAACCCACAATTTTAGGGAAACATGGATAAAAATGAGTCAAAAGTATCTTCATAGTAAGGAACATTCCAAGGAGATAAAAAAGGAATCCCCTTTCACATGTGGGAGCTATTTTGGTGGTCAAAGAACCTTATAATCTTGTAGAAGAGATATTTTCAAAGAATTCAATGACTCACTAAAGTAATGTTATGACCATGGGGTTGTTTAAAGATATTAGGAATGATTTAATGGCATGTTGTGATCATAATTTTCCATTAAATACCAAAACCTTCACTTTTAGGCCACATACACATGGTTTCAAAAGAAGATTTCTAATGAATATCATGGGAAAGTAATTTATAACCTTATTAAAAGTTCTTCATGAGGATTTTATGTATGTTTATCACCATTTTCAAGGATTTTATCCCACCATGCTTAAAAATACTAAATACATCAAAGAAATTCATAGTGAGTTATCAACTACCACCTCTCATACATCTTCATCAAGGCACATTAAATCACAAGACCATTTGAATTCTTTGTCAAAACCCTCCAAACATTCTCAAACATCATGATTATACTTGACACCAATTGAAATGAAAACATGATAATGATATGACATTGAGCCATACTCTATTTAGCTGACAGTAAATGAACACTATGATGATCAAGCACATCACTTAAGGACCTAAGACATCTAGGGGATATGGTGATCACAAACAAACTCAATGGCATATCTAAGAGTGTTTAAATGACTTCAATAAGTAAATAGGAGACATCACGACTCAAAATAGCACCATGTAGAGGCTTAAATGGATGTCATAAAAAAATTTAGCTGTAAGGGTTGGTATTTGGCCTTGGTAGGCCAAATTACCAATAAGATCTTGAATGACCTATTTTTGGGAGGACCACATTCAACATGAGTTATGAATATCTAATCCACTTAAGGTTTCTAATTTGATTATCATGGCATGCAAGGGT
The DNA here is from genome assembly GCA_037957365.1 of Torreya grandis. Lineage (NCBI taxonomy): Eukaryota > Viridiplantae > Streptophyta > Pinopsida > Cupressales > Taxaceae > Torreya > Torreya grandis. Next base: position 270,210 of record JARHVA010009513.1, on the reverse strand, counting down.
GATGGAAAATTAATAGCTAAGAAGAAGTATCCATTCACTCACTTTAGAGATCATAGCATATTGACACCATCATTTCCTCTACCTACTAGATTTACCCCTCAACAAATTAAAGAGAAGAATGCAAAAGTATTATGTTTCAGTTATGACGTCAAGTGAAGTAAAGGACATAGATGTGTTGATAAGAAGTTATTCTAAATTAAGTTATATAATGAAGATGATGAAGAGGATGATACCTCTATTGATGATGAGGAAGAGATAAAGGAGGTACCTAAAGATTCCAAACCTAAAATCTCTTGTCATTCACTTTTGGGTATTATCACTCCTCAAGAACTTAAGGTGGTGGGTTTTCTCAAAACATAGAAGGTGAAAATGTTGATTAACTCAAGGAACACATATAATTTCATAAACCATAATTTGGACACTTGATTAAATTATTTCATTTAGACAGTACAATAATTTTAGTTCATGACTATAAATGGTGGCATAGTTAATTGTTTAAGGAAATGCCATAGTATTAAGCTTGTTATATGCATGTAAAATATAGATTATCCTATGTTTGTTTTATATTAAGGTAAAAGAAGGTTTTGAAGGGACCCCAAAACCCTTTAACAAAGATAGAAAGATGATACGATGACACCCAACAGGAAAAATAATCCTAAAACAAACTATAAAATAGTATCAAAATTAGGTTTTACAGGGACCTGAAACCATAGCCTATAACCTTAAGAAAGATCACAAGTTTTACAGAGACCTGGAAACTCAAAAAAAGTTTATAAAACAAAGATCCAACTTTCAGAACCAGTTAAAACATCCAGCAAATAGGACCAGAACAAAAACAAAAACAGCAAAGAGGACCTTAGTCTTCTAGTTCCAAGATCATCTTCACAGTCTCATTTCCAACCATTGTTGTATCCTGTATGGATATTGCTGCCAAAGTAGCAGCTTCTTGCTGTGATTTATTTCTTGAGCTCTGCCTGGTCCTCTTACTTGGCCCCTCTAGAGATTTTATTTCTTCATTAGCTCATTTTCCAAGGTTAGCTGTTGTCGCACATATGCTAGAAGTAACCTCCTCCATTTTCATTCTGCTTTCCTTAATGAGCCTTCTTAGATTATTCTCATATTCCTTAAGTTTAATTGGAATATCACTCATTTGATTCTCTAAATTATTGATTTTAATTCTATCAGCTTCCTGGTTATGTTACATTATTTCAACTTTCTTTTGCAGCTCTATCATTTCCTTATGCATCCACGAATCAACTTGGAAAATTACATCCGCTTTGAATTTGGCCGAATTCATGAAGGAGATCTTATTATCCCTCTGGCGAGCATCACACCTATCATCTACATTCTCCTATGGAAAGGACTCATCCATTTTAATTTGATTCTCCCTTTCCATCATTTTCTCTTCTTTTGTCTCTGCAGGGTCTTTATGCTGGTCATGATCATCCTTTTCTTTTTCTCCAATCTCCATGGCAAGATTGGAAAGTAGAACCAAATGTTCCTTTTCTATTGTCAAAGCTAAATCATCAAGTAAATTATTATTTTATTTAACACTTCCCCCCACCACATTCTAATTATCTTCATGATTAGAATTATTCTGTTCTGTATTACCCTCTATTTTTTCCCCTTCATTTTCTTTCTCACTTTTATCTTCATCTTCCTGATACCCTTCCAAATTTGAACTAAAATCCCCATTTTTCCTCCCTTCTTCTTCCTCAACAACATTATTCTCAGAACTATCTGAACTTTCCCACTCAGATTCCTCTTCAACATTCTATTTTTTAAGACTGGAGGGTCTAGATTTTACTTTTTCTTTCCCCTTCACCCTTCCATTCTTCTTACCCTATGAATCCTTTTTTTTTTTAGTATAAGTATTATCTTATGTTTGTTATTCTTATGGGTGGTGTAAACATTTTTTTGGGATTCTAATGGCTCACAACCTTGGGTACAATTGACATTAACTTTCAAGAACTATTCATGTATTTTCATTCTAAAGTTATAAAATTTTGAACTACAAGGATTACAAGAAAAATATCCATAATTAGTTAGTTCACATCAAATGATAAAAATGCTAAAAAATGGGGTATAATGATTTATAACATGATTATGTTCCATAAAATTTCAACCCATAAAGGCATCTCCACATCCTAATCTATAGATGATTCTTGATGATCACCCATCTATTTTTTAGGCCATGCCAAAAGGACTACAACCAAAATGATAACATCATCATGCCATTAAACTACTTCTAGGGAGTCAACCACCAATTATCAAAATATATATATATATATATATAAGAGTGAAATCAAAAATATGGTCCATGAAATGATGGAGGTAGGAATCATCATGCACAGACAGAGTGCATAGTCATCGATAGTGGTCATGGTGCATAAAAAGGATGACACATGGAAGATATGCCTAGATTATAGGTAACTCAATAAGTACACCATCAAAGATAAGTTTCCTATTCCATTAATTGATGATTTACTTGATGAGTTACATGGTGTTGTTTATTTCACAAAATTAGATCTTCATTTAGAGTACCATCAAATAAGAATCAGAGTTGAAAATGTTCATCAACCCAACTTTATAACTCGTGAGGGCCATTATGAGTTTTTGGTATTGCCCTTTGGTCTTAAAAATGCACCGTCTACTTTTCAGAGATTGATGAACACTATTTTTAGGACTTTTTTAAGGAAGTTTGTGTTAGTTTTCTTTGATGACATATTAATTTACATGAAGACATGGGAAGAACACTTGCAACATGTGAAACAGGTGTCGATAGTTTTAAAATAGCATCAACTTTATGTGAAGCCATCTAAATGTGCTTTTGGAGTATAAGAGGTAGAGTAATTGAGTCACTTTTTATCCCATGAAGGTATCAAATTTTATCCTCATAAGATTAAAACTATGGTTTATTGGCCAATACCCAAAACTCTCAAAAACCTTTGAGGGTTCCTAGGACTAATAGGTTACTATCAAATATTTTTGAGAGGTTATGGAAACATAGTAGTTCCACTCACTACATTACTAAATAAAGATGCCTTCCAATGGAATGATGTAACCACTAAATCATTTTAGTAACTAAAATAAGTTATGTGTACCACCCCATTTTTTAGCTACACCAAAATTTTCAAAGATGTTCATTGTTGAATGTGATGCTTCTGAATCAGGGTTGGGAAAAGTACTAATGCAAGAAGGAAGACCCCTTACATTTGAGAGTCATAAATTCAAAGGTAAGAATATCCAAAAACCTATTTATCAAAAATAAATGATGGTTATTATTCATGTAGTAAAACAATGGAGGCCTTATATGTTGGGTAAACATTTTTAGGTGAACATAGATCATGATAGTCTCAAATACTTTTAGGAGAAAAGATTATCATCTAAGGAAAAATAAAAGTCGGTAAAAAAAAATTGGGTTATTATTTTGAAATCACATACAAGAAGGGTAAAGATAATGTAGTATTAGATGCACTATCTAGATGGGATACATCCACAGAAGCATCCCTTTTTTCAATGTCCATGTTATAAGCAGATTGGGTAGATGAAGCTAGGTTAGAGTTGGGGTAGGACAAGGATACAGATATTCAAATTTAGAATATCCAACAAGATTTTATAGCCTCTAAAAAAATTGAATGGAAAGTTAATAACCTTTGGTATAAAGATAGTTTATACTTTTTCAAAGATTTAGATTTGAAGCATAAGATTTTTATAGAATTGCATGCATCTCCAATTGGGGGATATTATGGGTTCTTGAAAACTTATCAAAGAATCAAGTGAGAAGTATTTTTATAAGGAATTGAGGGAGAATGCTTAATATGCCAATAGAAAAAAGGTGAGATAAGTAAGACCTCAAGTATGTTACAAGCTTTAGCAATTCCTAGTCAAAGGTGGGAGGAGTTTTCCATTAATTTCATCATAGGGTTGCCTTGTTCCAAAGGTATGAATGTTATCTTGGTAATTGTCGATAAGCTTACAAAATATGCCCATTTTTTCCCTCTCACACCCATTTACAAGTATAATAGTGGTTATTTTTATGGAGGTAGTTCTAAAATTACATGGAACCCCAAAAATAATTGTAAGTGATCGTGATTTTTTTTTAATAATTTTTAGACTAAACTATTTTCTTATTTGGGTACTCAGCTAGCTCATAACTCATCTTCTCACACCCTAATCTGATGGATAAATAAAATTTGTCAATAAATGTTTAGAGGGGTATTTGCATTGTTTTGTATTAGATAAGCAAGAACATTGGGTTAAATGGCTACCAATTACAGAATGGTGGTATAACACATCTTTCCATACCTCTTCTAAAATTTCCCCATTTATAGCACTATATGGTTACCATCCACCTTTCAACACTTCTTTAATGGTGCAAACCAAGGTTTGAGATGTAGAGGAGAAAACTAAGTATTAATAAGAGGTTTTACCTAGTTTAAGAGAGAATTTGGAATTAGCACAAAATAGGATGAAACAAAAAGCAAATCAACATCATAGTAACAGATATCTTGATGTGGGTGACTAGGTCTTTGTATGTTTTTAGCCTTCTAATAAGATGTCTGTGAAGCAACACAAATAGGACAAAAATATTTCTCTTAAGTATTATGGGCCTTATTAGGTTCTGCAAAAAATGAGAAGTGTGGATTACAAGATGGAGTTGTCTCACTCATCTCACATACACCTAGTATTTCATGTTTCCTGATTGAAGAAGTTCATTAGATAGAAATTTTTAGACCAGACAGAGCCACTAGAACTATTTGAAGAAGGTTGAGTCATTTTGGAACTATATAAGATCCTACAAACATAGACTAAGAGGTTGAGAACCAAAGAGACTAAGGAATATTTGATCAAGTGGAAGAACTTGAGTAATGAGGATGCAACTTGGGAGGGTGAACATTTTTTGCAAAAACATCTCGAGTTGTTCAATGTTGAGGACAATATTCATTTGAAGGGGAAGGACATGTTATGCCCCTAACCTATTACATGTATTAGGATATGAATAAATGACTTATGGCTTATTTATCTCTCTTTGAGGTTATATCACATTTCTCTACACTTTCATTAGGTTAGTAGGTCGACCTACAGATTAACCATGGCCTAGGTAGACTACATATAGGAGATAGTGGGTAGTTGTTAAGCATCGTATTATGAAATATGTTCTTATTGAAGCTTTTAGAGGTTGGCCCCTTGAAGTGGATTGTCTTTTATTCATATATTCTACTATATTTCAATCATATTTTGATCTATTTTTATTGTTATCCTTTATGTTTGAATCAATTTCATTACATATTTCCATGAAATAAAAGGGAAAACTATTCTATAAAGTGAGAAACTATCTAAAACAACACACTAAACTAAGCAAAGCAAAATGCAGAAATTGAGAACAACTAATCTAGAAAGCATGAACTATTATAATAAAATCAAATGATTTAAAGCAAGAAATTAACTAATAAATCAAATCTAACCTACCCCTACTTCTACTAGAAAATTCATTATTACTCAGAGACATCTCCAGATGGAGTAGCCACAAAGTAGTGCTTCAAAAACTATCCATTAACTGGATATGTCAATTCATTACCTTGGAGATCCTTTAAATGAAAAGCATTGTTACAAAAAAAATTATATATTTGATAAGGTCCTATCCATAGTAGGGTGAAATTGTTATGTTTTCCTTTATTTTCATGAACTTTTTATCATAGAAGCACCAAGTTAAAGATCTTGAATGCTTAGATTTCATGGTCTTATCAAACCATCTTTTGACTATGTCTTGATGCCTACTGAAGTTTTGCAAATCTTCAATCCTAGAATTTTCCATTTCTATGATATCTAGTAATATAGACTCAATATTCTCATTGGTTTCCATGTATTCTTACATAAACTAATATCTTGGCAACTTCAGCATGATTGGTAATATTAGATATCTCCCATAGACCTGCAAGTATGGCGAGGTTTTAAGGGACTACTTGTATTGAGTTTAATTTTCCTAGAATGTATATTTTAATGATAGATACCACTCTCTAGGGTTATTTATAGTGAATTTTTTTATATAATCAATGAGGTTCTTTTTGGTCGATTCATCCAATCCATTCCTTTGAGGGTAGTGATTGGAGGATGATCTAATTGGGATATAATTATCATGGGCCCATTTTGTAAACTCAATTGATTGAAATTTTATCCCATTATCATAAACCAAGGAAATAAGAGTATAAAACCTATTTGTGATATGTTATTCAAGGAAACTGGTCACATATTATGCTCTTAAATTCTTGGTGGTTGTTTCTTTAGTCCATTTAGTGTAATAATCTATAAAAGTGAGTACAAATTTGTGCCAAGTTTAAGAGTTAAGGTTGATAACACCAATGAAATATAATCCCCATTGGGTGAATATTTTACCCTCAATCACAAGATGTAGGGGAATTGTTGTTTGTACTTCTCTTTTTGACAAGACTTGGCATTCAATACATGTCCTTATTTGTGAGTGAGTATCCTTGAAGACTATTGGCCAATAATAGCCCATTCTAAGTATTTTATGGGCTATGGTATTACCATATAGATGGATTATACCAATATTTTGATGTATATTTTCCAAAATATATTCTGGATTCTTCATGTGACAAACATCTTATATAGATGCCTTCATAGTTCTTCCTATCAATAATTCCCTTCTTGATCATATAATGATCAGCTTTGAGCCTCAAGGCTCTTTTTTTCTTTTTATTGAGTTCTTGGGGACATGTTTCAATGAGTAAGAACTAAATAATACCTAAATACCAATCATCTTTGGAAACCTATGTTTGGCAAACTTCTTCGATGGTGATGCATGGGTCCAGTTTAGTCATTAACTAAATAACACCTTATCTTCTAAAGATCTATGCAGGTTTAATCTCAATATCAAACTCTTGTAATTTATCCATCCATTTGCCCCTATTATTTTCAAATTCATTTTGTCCTATTCTAATTTTAACAATAGGATTTGGTATAATAACAATGCTCTTGTTCCTGAGCATGTAGTGTCTAAAATTTTTGACTATTTTAACAAGGGTGAATATTTTTTATCAAACAGGGAGTATTTGAGATCTACATATTTTAAATTAGTGTTCATAAAAATGATGGGATTTTTACTTTCTTCCTTCTTTTGCATAAGTACAATAGTGATTGAATATTTTGAAGTGAATTAATATAGGAAGAAATCCTTAGTAAATTATATGATCACTAACAATGCGGCTTATGATATAGCCTTATTAATGTCTTGGAAGGACTTCTTAGCTTCATGTGTCCATGTCTCTTTAGCATCCTATTTGACCATTGCATTCAAGGGTCTAACAATTTTTGTAAATCTTGATATGAATTTTCTCATGAAATTAATATTCCCAAATAAGGACTTCAACTCCTTTTTGCTATTTGGGAACATTATTTTTGAAATTCCCTAAATTTTATTTGGGTCAATGTTGATAATGTGGCCCAAAAAATTACCTTCAATAATGTGAAATATACTCTTCTTGGGGTTTAGAAACATACCAAACTCCCTGCACCTTTTTAAAATGGACTGAAGATGTTGATATGATCATATTTTTTTTAGAGAAAATAGTGAGGTCATCCATGTATATAAGTATGCATTTAACTATCAGTCTTTGGAATGCATGATACATGGATCTCTAAAAATTAGCTCATGCATTGATTATTCCAAATCTCATTCATTTATATTCACAAGTTCCCCATTTTTTATTAAACATTATTTTCATCATATCCTATGATTCTAATAATACTTGATTATATCCCAAAAACCCATATAAGAAAGATATCATTCCATAACCACTCACAGTTTGTATCACCTCATCTAATAAGGGAAAAGGATAAATGTCTTTCTTAGAATATTTGTTAAGGTTCAAAAGTCAACACATAACTTGATTTTGACACTCTCCTTCCTAAATGGAACTAGATTAGCCACCCAAGTTAAATTATTGATATGAAAGACTATCTGGGCACTTACCATCTTATTTAATTCCTTTTGGATCAATGGTTCTATAATAGGATTAACCTATCTTTGCCTTTACCTAAATGTATTATGGTCTAGCTTGAGTGGAATTGTATGGGTAATGACTCTAGGATTGAAAATCCTCAAGTCATCATATATCCATGTAATTACATATTTATACCTAATGATCAATTTATTGACCCTTTGTCTATTGTCTAGAGTGTAACTTAAACTTATATTTATGAGGTGTGAGTTTATTTCATCTCCCACATTTTTTAAGTTAAACTCAAATTCATTAACCTTGAGCTATCTTTATTTTTATTATTTAGGTTTTATATAACAATCCCTTTACAAATCAACCATCCCTAATGGGAGATGATTTTCCTTCGGTTGGATGACATCCCTTTCATCCAATTCATCATGGCACCTATGGCTGCTTTCCTCATCACCAATTATCTGGGGCTTGAATTGTCCTAAATTGGTTATAAAATATACAATATATTGATCATCATCAAACACTCAAAAAATTTCAATAGTATCTAGCATTGATGGACAACATTCAAATTCGATGGATAATTTTTGCACTTTTGACTTCTATAAGGGTGCCAAATTTGTTATTGAAGTATCCAGTGAATCAGTAGCTTGGTTTTGTTCTCTTAGAATGGCCAATATATTAAAATCCTAAAATGACTCATTTAAATCCTAGGCTCTATGATTTTACTTCTTTAAATATGATAATTTTCATTGGTACTTATTTTTTACCTAGTTAATCACAAGTTCTAAGTCTCCATATACTAGTAGTTCCTTGACATTGTTCTTGATGGAAAATTATAACCCCAAAATTAGGGATTCATACTATGTTATATTATTGGTGTATGTAAATTAGATCATGTACATTTATAATTATTTATTTGCTTTTGGATCAACTAATTTGATAACAACACCTGATCCTTGTTTTAATCTTGCTTCATTGAAATGGAGGGTCCATAATTGGGAAGGGCCCTACACTTTCTGAATTTCATACATTATAATAAATGTATAAATTACAAGGATATGAGACTTATAACCTACTTATTTGTTAGAAGTGGTTTACCCTATAATAGGGTGTTATATCAATGAATCTCTATTGATTTTGATCTAGTTGTAAATACCCCTCTATGGTAACTAAATGTGAGAGAAATATGTGGAAAGATATCCATTAAGCATCTTAGACCAATCTCTACCTAATAGTATCCCATAACCCTTAGGAATATCTACTACCATTATGTATATAGTCATTTTTAATTGAGGTTCTGATGCAACTTGGATCTTACATCATTAAGTTATCCTAAATAGGCACTACTATTTTATCTAGTTGTGAAATAGTCCTCTTAGATGGACTTGGGGTCAAACCAAGATTCTGTCAAATGGAGGTTAGCATCATAGTTTTTGAAGCTCTAAAATATGTTAAACAATTATGTATATTCTTTTCAAATGCCCTAATGGTTAAAAAGAAAGGGGGACCTCAATCTTACTTTTGTATATAACATTTATTTTAGCTATTTTGGACTTTTCTACAACAAACATACCTATGATAGACATCCATAAGAGCTCCTTCTATTTTGTGATTTATGATAGTTTATTAAGAGTGATATTATCCTTGATTTTTTTCATATCCTCAATATTGTTATATCCTCCCTTGGTCTATTCTTCTCTATGTTGAGACTAATCATTCCCTTTTGGGGGATGAGGATTATTATCAAATTTAAGATTTAGGGGAATAAATTTATTATTGGGAGAAGTATAAGTGGTGAGAGTATATATGTTCACCAAATTGTAATTGTTCCTATTGAACTACTGAAACACTTACACTTCATCAAAATTATCTTTTAGAACATTGTCATCTTCATTGGGGAAGGGAAATTCGTAAGTTCCTAATACCATATCTAAATTTGAGGGGCTAGATTCTGAGGGAGATATGGAGGATTCATCATTTGATCATGTCTAATAATTTGTATTTGAAGGATTTTAAAGGCTATATATAACTTTACATAATGAAATTCCCCATGTTGTGATGTGTTATGAACTATACACCAATTAGACAAATTTGTCTCCATGATATTGATTTTTGGTAAGCTTAAGGGGTTGTTTTTGTCTTGTAATATTCATAGGTCAATTGAAATGCCTGTTATATCTCAAGAATCCAAATTTTTGGTTATAATTTTTATTGGTGGTATTACCCATCCTTTTTTGCATATTTAAGAAGTTGTTTCTCAACTTTTAGACCATCTTTAGTATAGAATCCAATTCAACTTTAGTGTAGTTAGAATCCTAAGTGATTACTCTATTAGTGTGAGGCAGATGTTGATTTTTCTAGTTTTGTTGATTTCCATTCCTTTGTGCTTGATTGTTCAAAAAACCATAATTTTGATTTGTTGCTTGTGACATTATGGGAGGTAGAGTGTATAAATAATTTTGGTGGAATGCAGGGACATTTTGATTAACATCCAATATTGGATTTAGATATAAGAAGCCATGATTAAACATTTAGCCCCCTGAATTCTAAGGATTGAGATGCGAATTGATATTCTTGTCAATATTAATAGCTTTTTGATATACCAATGCTAAAGTATTGGGTGTGGCATCTCTCTACAAAAACACTATAGTGATTGAGTCTAAAGCATTCTTATATATCCCAAATGTTAGATATACATATATCTTGTATGTGGTATTCAATCACGTGTACATCTTCTAAAATATTTCATTAAAGGCTCAAATTGACTCATTGGGCTCCCTCTTCATACTGGTGAAATGTTGATACACAAAACATGGATTGGTAACCTACCTAAATTATGCAAGAAAAGTATTTTGGAATTCATTCCATGTTGCGTTGGAACTTTCCTATAATTTAAGATACTAATCATAATCAAAATATTGTAGATTATATGGGAAAATATTGCATGCAACATCCTTATGGGTGACATTCATTAATCTTAGAGTAGGCTTAAAAGACTTGATGTGTTATTTTGTTGTCCTCCCACTTGAGGGGGAGAAGGTAGGCAAGTATTTCTCTGGGTTCCTTAGTGATCATGTTGGATACTAAGGATGGAAATAACATATCTGACTAACTGAGGTTAAGCCATAGGAGGATTAATAAGTGGGATGACTCTTATTGGAAAATGTGTCCTAGCTTGGTACTCTTCAAGGATGATAGATATTGGTTTAGGCCTCCTATGATTTGATAAAGGTGAAACCAAAAGGCTAGATTGGGACCTAGACCTTGTTACTCACCTAAGTGTCTCCAATGGAAATCTTTGTAGTGACTAACCTATACTATTAAGAAAACAAACAAGTGTTCACTCTTTATAGCAACATATTTTTTTTTATTGATGTGAGTTTTATTCACACCATATAAAAATGAATGAGTTAGCCTCTAATGTTTTAGGATCTCTATAGAAGTGAGGTGCCACTCTAGGGCAAAAGTTGTAAGTATGTAGTTAAAATAACTAGGTGTTGGAATATTAAGTTGAGATTATAGGTTGTTTAACTAGGTTTGTGGATGAATATGTGAAATATAATAGAAATTAATCACTAAATGAGTTGGATGGATGGAGAGATACACTATGGTGGGTAGATCTTAAATAAACTCAAAAGAGGGGAAAGGTAAGGTGGAAAATAAGGATCTATGTTCATGAAAGGTCACTTCTAAGACCATTTCTTTAGTTGACAAGTATCTCCAAGACCAATGTTTATTTCGTGTATCTATTTCACACTCATAAACAAGCACAATTAGCAATCTAGGAAAATAAGTATAAGAGGCTTAATGATCTCAACTAAAGATTTATCTCCTTAGAGTTGTTATTGCATACCCTCATTTGAGAGATTATAGCTCATACCAAGAAGTTATCTAGGGTAGCTAGATCAATGTCTAGAAGACTATACCAAAGTAAATACTCCTACACACCTCAAGTTATTAACCCAATCTATACTAATTGTTTAAACTAGTAAAATTTACCAATCTTCAATAACTATTGCACATCTAAGATCAAGATTAATTAATTAAAAAAATCATATTCATTCACAAAATTATCACACTTAAAAATTATTGAATTTATATAGACAAATAATTTATAATCTAAATAATATAGAAAAGGAAGAAGAGAAGACAAACATAATTACATGATAATCAATGAATTGATTTCTTCTTATATATTGATCAAAAATTCCAACCCTTTAAAAGAGGGTTTTACATGTATTTAAATGACTTTGGGAAGGGGTCACCTCATCCTCTAAGTGTATCAAAGCTTTAGTTTACATCAAAAAAACTAGAAGATAAGTTCTAGTTTGATATAAAAATGTATGTTATAACTTATAGATTACATTAGTCATGCATGTGTGCATGTTGGCAAAATAATTCATTTAATTATAAAATGGATGTAACAAGACTTAACTATTAGTGAATAGACATTACATCCAAAATTATACAAAATTAACTTTTGACTAAGGCTGACTTGGTTCCTACTTGGTGCTACTCATTGTTGTGGTTGGAACTGATGTTGTAACTAGAGTTGAATTGGTAGCTTGATTTGATACACACTTACAAAGTTGGAAGGTGGTGCTGAATTGGAGGTTATAGCTATAGTTAAAATATTTAAAATAGAAGGAACTAAATTTTTAGGTAAAACTAAAGTTGTAGCTGGAGTTAAAGTGATGGGTAGTGTTGACATTGGGACATTGGGTGGAGTCGAAGCTGAACTAGTAGATGGTGTAGAAGTAGACCTATTCTTGGCCTCCAGCTCTTGGTAGTGTTTGTATATACTAACATGTTGTACCTATATTATTCTCATATCTAGGAGAAAAGGTTTTTTCACCCTATCTTCTTGTGCCATCAGCCTTACATACTCAATTTTGATAACTTGGAAGCCTACTTGAAAAAAAACCACTTCAATGGTCTTCTTCCTTGGTGAACTTAGATTTGCTTCAATATCTCTTAAACTTTATAAACTCTACTTGAAATTATTTTAAGCTTGTTGTATCGTTTGGTCAAAAATAAACTTGGCTAACAACTTCTTAGTGTTATCTTATGCTTGTGTCAATTATAGTTCATTTAAAATTTGTACTACATGCTTTTCTTACTTTCTGATCTTAGTAACTAAAGCATTAGAAACATTTACCCATTCTCGAGCCTCTTGGGTCATAATGATTTTTAGATTTAGTGAATTTTTTACCTTTAGGGATGTCATAAAATTCAAATGGTTGAATGCATTATTGGTAGTATACAAAACCAAAAAAATTAATTTGTTCTCATCTTCCTTGAGAACCTTTAAAAATTTAGTTATTAAGGTTTCATGGGGAGTTAATTGTGCTCTCAAATAATGAATGGTATCTAATATCTTATATAATCTTAATGTTACACTCTAGACATCTCATTCTATTTCAGAGGGAATATAGATTATATGTTGTTATTCCTTGAGGGTTTACAGTTTTTCCTCTAACTCTTTTCTTTCCTGCTTTTTGCCCTCATGAATGCCTAACATTCCTCCAATGTGAGTCTCCATATATGAATTGAAGTCCTCAATATAACAGGACTAACCCTTTTTTCTAGCTTGTCTCTTTGATAGTTAGTGTATTTATTCTCTTTCTTCCAAAATTAGACATTGCCCAACATTATCTTCTATCTCTCTCTTCCTCACCCTTTACACAGATATAGTTGATTTATCAAAGAGCTATCTCACATTGGGTAAATTGGTGATCTTCAAGTTTGGCCTCTTAGAATATGGTGTTCATAATTCCTTGGCCCAATCTAAAAGAGTCAAATTTGATGGATCTAATGGTTGTGCCTATATTTAAGTGTCTTATTTAGGCTCAATCTTAGGGGTTGGATTAGGTATTGAAGGCCATATTATTTTGTACCAGTCTATTTTTCCTAGATGTGGCATGGGATGAATAATGTACACTAGTATCTTCTTAGAAGTTCTTTTGGTGTTCACCACTAATATGGTCTACACCACTCCTAATGAGGGAATTAATGAGATCAATTGATTGGAAGATACTAAAACTTGAGTGTTGGGTTGACTAGTGATAGTGGAAGCAAAGGTGGAGATAAATGGAGTAGTTTTAGAGACAATTATGTAAATAGGTCCAAATGGAGGTGATGAGATAGGAGGAAAAGAAGAGATAGTTAGCAAACAAAAAGTAGAGACAACTGATAATTAAAAATAGGAGGATGACCTAAGAGAATAATAATTTAAAAACCCTTACCTAATTGGTCACTATTAAGGGTTACATTTCCTTTTAATCCCTATAAGCTTACTACCTTGGCTAGTTATATCTCCTCTTCATCCACCTCCAGGCTTGTCTTACCCTTAATTGAAGGTTATGCTTGCTCAATTGGTCCCTTTTCAGATGGTGTTTATGGCCTTCATGCCCTACTTTTTATCTTATAATATATTATTGTCCTCTTAGCCTGAGGAGTAGTCACTTGTTGGGTAAGAAGGGGAAGAGTTATACTAGAGGTTATGGTTGTAGAAGCCACCACTATAAGTGCAATCTCTTCCTCATCAGAGGAGTCTAGATAAATGATTTCCTCCTCTCCCCCAATAGTGATGTCCTTCACCTAAATTGATTCTTCTACTAAATCTTGTTTCACCTTCCTCAGTTAAATAGTAGACATTTGAAATTGAGAAGTGTGTTCTTCCTCTTGCTCACTAGTAGCTGATGTTTCCCTTACACCTTGCTCTTACTCTTGATCTTGAGCTATCATCATAGTAGGTGGGTTTTGGGGTCCTGAACGTTATCTTTTAGATACTAGAATGGTCTTTCACTCTATAAATATAATGAAGTCCATCCCCCTAGTTGTGAGATTCTAAATTTTGCTTGCCTAAGTGTGAGGGAAGGATCCACTTGGATTACTCTAAGCAAGTCCTCATTCACACCATTAGTCACAACCCTTTCCTTTATTTTTGTATCATCTTTTTCATTGAGAAATAAAAATTTGTGATCAAAAGGCTCATGCTTATAGGAGATTCCTAGAGTATAAACTTTTTATTTCACTTTCTTGTGGGGTCCCAATCCCTATGGGGTAGAGTAGCTAATGCATAAGACTTTTTTTCACCACCAACCTCTTGAAAATGTATTTAGTATGTGTATTATATCCTCCCAACTATGAGATGGGAACCATGGAAGGTGTTTTTTAACTCTTAGTCAAGTCCTTATCTATCCCATTCCACTATTGATATACAATATCCTACTCAACAAATTTTTCTATGATGAATATGGGGAGATGAAGAGGGTTGACCTTATGTCTAATAACCATGATAAAAATATAGTTTGGGTACAACCAATTATCATAAAAATACATGAGCATATTGGTGATGATTTTGGATTTACTAGCTAGAGGTTGGCCATGAATTACCATCTAAACTTGAGGATATAAATCCTCTAAAATTTTTTAAATGTTCCTCACATACACATAATATGGATGAATGAATAGAATCCATAGATTCTATGCTTGATGTAATCAAGGTTTGGATCCCACAGATTCCCATTATGTCTATAAATAGTCCCCATGATCACATCCTAAATATATGACATCATATAAAAGTCACTACCTTGGGGCCTCTTATATTTTTAAATTATATGTTATTTTATGTGAACAATGATAATTTCACCCAATGCATAGGTGTGCTCTAAGGTGAACATGAGGTTGAGTAGTGGAACCCACTCCAAATGTAGGAAGTGGATGCTCAGATGGCCAAATAAACATTTTAGTAGTGTCATACCAATTTGGATTCAAATTCATAATTTGGTAATGGTCATAGGGTTCTTGTTGTTTTTTTTTAGTATGAAAGACTCTCCTAGAAAAATCAATTTCCTTACTACTTTTTTGACATTATTGTTCTTCTTCCAACCAACCACACTATGTATATCAAAGGTAACATCTAGAATGGGTAAACATAAGTACCTCATGAATGCTTCACCTAATATGTATGTAATTATGGTGTTGTTGTTGACATAATAGAGTAAACTATCATCTTAACCTATAGTTATCATTAATTTATTTATTTACTAATTTTCACCAAATGAGTAGAAACTATTCCACTCTAAACCACCACAGATGAAGACATTTGTATTTTTCTCATGATGCATATTATTTCATGATTTGGGTTACCTACAGTAATAATTTCTATTAATATAACATCTTTTTAAAACAAAACTATCAATAAATTTTACCTAAAATATAAAATCAAACACACATTTTCCACCCCTACTATCCACAAGGCAATGGTCAAGCAGAAGCTACTAACAAAACCATCAATAGCATTCTAAGAAAAATTATGACAAAATATACTTTCCTAAATTTTTCATACTAAAATTCAATTTTTATAACTTGAGCATGACTTTTGACACCCAAACCATAGGTATCTGCTACTCACTTGCATAGCCTACTTAGGCATGTTTTGACTATTTTGCAATCATTTGAAGCCTTCTAGATTCAGCCCCTACTATCTTGGACTCCTATCTTAGGCACAGATCTATCCCCTAAGGTCCCTTCCCCATATACAATAGTACCATAGGTTGGACTACAACACTGGGACCTAGGGTGTCCGCTTTCTAGCATTGTTGTCCAAGTCCACAATAGCCTCAAATAGTCAAATTTTCTCAAATGCTTATATTTTCCCTTTTCATCCTAATGTGAGTTCATCTAACCCAAGATCACTATTTTCCCTAAAAATTCCCAATTAAATGTCATTTAGAAGGGTTGGTAATCATTCATAAGGCACAACCTAGAAACATACTCAAGCACACTCAAGCAAATCTTATTATTCTCTGCATACAACCAACCACTATTATTTTTAACCTATCCAAGCTCCCATACAAATCATGATTCATCTCAAGCTTGCCCAAATTTTCATACACTTACATTACATACATAGGATTAATTTCATTATATACATAGGTGCATCAAAACTATAGGATATGGATGCACTACACACACTTAAAGAAGATCAAGTGAAGCCTAGTAATATAGATAAATCAATAAATAATATCATAAAATAACATAATGTAAGTATATCATAATGGTTATAAATGTAAAACATAAATGTTGCATATAATTGACATGTTTTTGTATTTTTGAAATATTATATTATTTTTATATTTTGAAATATTTGTGTTATGTACAATGAATTAGAGGAAACTATGTACAATCAAGTAGGAAATAATATGTACAATCAATACTATAAATAAATGATACTAATTGATGAGTCTTGGATGAGACCCCATATCATGGTGTCATGTATCAAAGAGTAGAATCATGTGTGATTATGAAGCATGATGGAAATGTTGAGACTATGGCTCTAAAAGCTATATATGTTATAAATGATCTAAAATATCTAGAGTAAAAAGTTATTATGGGGACCCTTTTTAATTCTAAGAATTGGATGTATCTATAGGGCTCTTAGGGACCCATCTGGAAGTAGGAAAAACTAACTAAACATGTTCTCTATGTGTAGATGCATGAGATCTCAATGAAACTACTATGGGTATGAATACTATAGCTAGAAGCTATCTAGAATCCCAAAGATGTGGAGGTGTATGAACCCTCTATATTAGTGATGGATATCATATCTGTGTTTGATGTTGAATTGGAGAAAAAAATGAGCTAGAATTAGTAATGAAACTAAAATTGGCTCTAAAATTGAAACTAGCTCTGAAACTAAAAGTGGAAACTCATATGGAACTCTAGTAACTATGATAACCTAATTAGCATAAATTAATTTCATTCATTGGTGTACAGTAGATGGAACTACTTAAAGCTTTTATATCTAAAGTCTACCAAGTAACATGTCAAAAATTCCCATGCTAGGAACTATAGTAAATGAGATGGTCATGTGTGTAGGACCAACATGTAGAGGATTAAGGATCTAACCCAATGTAATCTGACTATGTCAACTGAAACCACTGATAACTATATTTGTTGGATTAATATCTTGATCTATATAATGCAAGTGTTGTAGTAGTGTCATAGTACACATGTTAATGATGGATCCATTATCAATTAGAACATTATGAATGGGATGACCATGAATAAAAGCTCTAATGAAGAGTGTGTGATAATCTATGTCATCCTCAATAATCTTCTACTCAAAAAAGGAGATGGAAGGTTGAATTGGAATGCTAGAATTAAAAGTACCAATCATGTGGCTTAATGGATGTGAATCAGCTATTGATTCCCTGTATGTAGCTAGTGGAGGATGTGCCTAATATGCATGATATACACCTAATGTGTCATGTGTCTCTGACTTGCCATGGTATGGAAATAGATATAAAAATATTTTGAGTGACTTATCCTACATTGGTTTAGCTAGAGGAGGCTCAATTGAAGGTCTATATCAATTTGATTACCATCAATTAGATCCTATATCTTATACCTAAGACTAATACATTTTTTTTAGTATGTCTTGGTGTCCTTTGATAGTCACAAAATTCATTTTGGTCATATACCCATAGAAGAGGCTTTGATAGATCAATTTCTCGAATAAGAAGAAGAGATATGATGTTACATTCTAATAAATACTATAGAACTCTAGCTGGAGGAACTGGTAGATTTATAAAAGGTCACCGATGAGGTGCTCATAAAGTGACTCTCTATGAGGGCTCTAAAACTACATTAACTATCTATTGAGTTGGTCCTTTGTTGTCATTTAATTTGACCTTATATGGGGCTTTTTTTTAATTCTTATTAGTTGTATCTGGTGCACTTATGTACTTAAGTTTGCCCATTAAAATGAGTTTGATTTCTCTTTCTTTTAAAGTGTGACATAATTTAGTGAAAGATGAGAAACATTTGAACATGATTGTCTCTTACAAAACTAATAGAAGACTCTATTTGAAGAGATCCTGTAACCCTTGATTTGTCATAGGATTAGTCATCTTCGCCAATATGGTCTTTTATCTGAGAACATACTCAGTAAGAGGCTCATTTGATTTCTATTTTTGTTTTGCAATTTAGGCATATGAAACCTTATCACCGATATTGCTACTAAAATGTGTTAGGAACATGTCAGTAAGAGGATTGAATGCATTAACTCGCTGATTCAATAGACTATAAACCATTTAATGCATAATCCTTGAGGCTCCACAAAAAAAAATTAGTTAATATTCAGTCATTTGGTACATAATCCAATCATGTTGCATGAAAATCTCTCAAATGTGTCTCTAGATCACCCTTTCCATCATAAAGAGTGAGCTTAGGTTGTACAAATCTAGGTGGTAAAGGTGTAGCAGCTATATGTCATGCCAAAAGTGTATGCAATAGAGTGAAGGAGTGAAATGCCTATGTATATCTAGTGGTACCTTGTTCAAGATGTTTTACCTTGGATTAAAGAGATCGAATCTCTTGCACAAGGGATACCACATCAGGAGATAGGGATGTACTAGTTACAGCTAGTGACATATAAGAAGGTTGGGCTACTATAGGGGGTTGTTGTGACATAGTTGCCCCTATAGTGTCATGTGAAACTAGTGGCTCTGTAGTTTGAGAAGACTGACCATTGGTTACCTTTTGTTGTTCCTCTTAGAGGATTCTAAGCATGTCATCTTTCATATCTAGGTGTTCGGTTAAGAGTTCTTGAAGCTCTATTTTATCATTTTCATCAAAATTGGTATATTAGGCCATTGTTAAAGTAGGAAAACAATTTGAAATGTGTTTGAATGTTTTACAATAAGTTATAATAGGTAATTTTCTAAAACTAGAAAGTATTGGATATAAGAAACACAAAATTATAAAATAGTATTTTAGAATTTGCATAAAAAAAGATACAAAGCTGCCAAAGATGTAAGGTAATACCACAAAAAGCAAAGTAGGAACTAGTATATGCAACTAGGGATTTTTTAGAAATATTATCTGCAAAATACAATGAATTTTTGAATTTGAAATTGATTTTCTAAGTATGCAAGATAAAATTTAGAAAATTATGAGAAAGTACTTGCTTGAATGGGACCAATAGATGTAACTAGGGTTTTGAGACATAAAGCTTTTGGAATTAATATGAATTTTTGAAATTTGAAGTGATTTTTTGATTTTAATATTCAATCAAAATTTGTAGAAAATAAGTGGAATATTACTTAAGAATTACTGGGATTTAATTGATGCAACTAGGGCTTTGAAATGAATTTTTTCAAAATTAATGTAATAATTTGAAAAAATTTCTATAAATTTGTAGAATTGGGATTGAAAAATTTAGGAAAAATCTTAAAATTCTAAAATTTGCAATATATTTTTCCTAGTGGTTTAAAAGTGTTTGTATGCAAATAAGACCTAGTGTGTGCAAACTAAGGTTTTAGTGAATTATTGAAAATATTTCAATTAATTTGTAGCTTTTTATTTTTAAATTCAGTAAAAATCATAAAAAATATTTCAAAAAATAATAAATAATTATCCCTAGGGTTTATAGGTTTTTCATGCAAAAATTCAAAGTAAGTCGGGTTCACCAAATGTTTTAATAAATTTGGGAAACTATACGGGTTAATTTCCAAAATAATAAAGGGGTACAGATTAAGGGGGAAATTCGTAAATAAATGTGCTTTAATTAACTTGCTGATTTATTAAATTTGGAAGTGCTTAATTGATTTCTAAAAATAACAAACAAGGGGATATAGAGTAAAACTTAGCTGATTCTAGGTTGAGACAGAGGAGATAGAGGCTAAAAATTGTTGATCTGGCTAGGTAGACTATAAAAAATATGATCTAGAATTTTATTCTCTACCTAGATAGGAGTGCCAAAAATGGTACCCCTAGAGGTCCAATGTTGTAGTCTAAGTTTTAGCATTGTAGTCCTTAGTGGCTGAGTTTTTTGGGTTCTATTCATCTACTTCAGGAGACCTTGTGCCTGAAATATCAAGTCTTGATTGTTCATGAAGCTCTATATGTAATTAATTTTGTTTTAAAAGATCCCAGTTCCTCTTCATGCTTGATAGGTGATCTTGAATCCAACTAGAAAAAGGGGTTAGTGTGTAATATGCACTGAACATGCGATCACACCCCATGTGTGGGCACACTACCTACATACCAATACTTTGAAGAGGGGTCAAGGACAATATACTTCTCCCAATTTGAATATGTATTATGTAATTTTATGTATGCAATTCACGTATATGTAAATTTGGGAAATCTTGAGATGACTTATGACTGGTACGAGAGCTTGGATAGGCTAAAAATAAAAATGGTTGGTTGTATGTAGAGAATAAGAAGATTTACTTTAGTGTGCTTTAGTATATTTCTATCTTGTGCCTTCGAATGATTATCAACCCTTCTAAATGACCTTTGAATGAGATTTTATAGGGAAACTAGTGATCCTAGTTTAGATGAACTTGCATTATGCTGACAAGGAAAAAGATAAGGATTCAAGAAAATCTGATCATTTGAGGCTATTATGGACTTGGACAACAACACTAGAAAGTAGACAACCTGGGTCCTAGCACTATATTCTAACCTATGGCACTATTTTCCAATGGGAAAATGACCTTGGGTGATAGATTAGTGCTTGGGAAAGGAGTTTAGGATAGTAGGGGTTAAATCTAGAAAGCTTTGGATGATTGGGAATTAGTGAAAACATGCCTAAGTGGGTTGTGTAAGCGAGTAGGAGAGACCTAAGGTTTAGGTTGCATAAATAATTCTCAAGTTGTATAAATTACATTTTAGTATGACTACAATTTCCTTACTGCTTGTTCGACATTATTCTTCTTCTTCCAACCAACCACACTATGTAAATCAAAGGTAGCATTTAGAATGGGTAAACATAAGTACCTCATGAATTCATCACCTGATATGTATCTAATGTTAGTGTTTTTGTTGACATAATAGACGAAACTATCATCTAAAATCCTCCCTTTGAATAATAAGTCTTATAATAAGTCAATTCATGGCATGACTTCTAGATTAGTAGCTACATAGTGGAGTGTTTGGCATTTAAAGAGCAATAAGTCAGCTATAACTTTATTTTTATTCTATGGATATGTATTCCTTATAAAATAATGGATTGACATTCTCTATTACCTCCCATAAAACTGATTAATTGGCATAGAGACCCACAAACACTATTTCATCAACAACAATATCTAGGTATTATGTTGAATCCTTAATGGAGAGCCTGGATGGTGCTTGGACTCCCCTATATGCTCTTAATGAAGATGCCATCATTAGTTCTAAGTGGTGGTAGGATTTGAGCTCTTGGTGATGGTGGCTTGGCACTTTGTTATGCAAATTATATTTTTTTTAAATGCAATAAGGGCTTCAAAATCATAAAAAATAATATACGCTTAAGTTTAATAGAAATAAATGGATGTGAGCTTGGTTAGTGGCTTGATGTTATATATTTTTGGCATTCACATTCATTTTGTGCAACATTAATCACCAACTTATAAAATCTCGATAGCTTTCTTCAATTTGAACTTAAGCACCTAGGCTTAGTGAGCATGCCACGTAAGATGCTTACTCATTTGAGGGGGTGCTATGGTGGTATTCTTTTTTACACTTGTCATTATGTGGTTTAGTTTGGAGTTGGCATTCACATTTGAGTTGAATCATTTGACTTTATGAGCCTAGAATTTTGAATGAAAGTCTTCAGAGACCTAAATGTTCTTCAGGGAGATTTGTGAAACTTCTTATGAAAACCAAGGCACTGAACACTTTTCCACAAAGACCAAATTTCAGTTCAAGAGGATTTGTAGAATAAATTTCCCAAAAATTAGAGTTCTGACCAAAAATATCTTGAATGAAAATTTTCAAAGACAAAGTGATCAAAGACCAAAACTTCCCCAAGACCAAAATAAAGTTGTCACATAATAAGTGTTAAATAAAATGACCTGAAAGAAATTTCTTGACTGAAATTTACTGACCAAAAGTCCCTAAAAACCAAAATATTTTGAATAATAAAGTGCCAAATAGAATTTCCTGGACCAAAGTTTCTGAAATAAAGTCAACAAAGACTGAAATGTTCTCAAAGATCAAAAGTTACCGAAGACTAAAAATGTTTGTAATGTCGATTAAAATAAATATGAATAAGTAAATTTGAATAAAAGAACTTGAATAAACAAATCTGAATACCTGTTATGCATAGAAAACTTCAAAATTTTCCATTAATAGATTGGTTTTAATAAGTCCTAATGGAAATGGGTTGTAGGAAAAAATAGGTGCACCCAATAGTGATTTAATGTTAAAAATGTCCAATTTCCATAGATAATAAAACTAGCCAAATACACATGCATATCCTAAATAATAAATAAGCCTGATAAAAATAAAGGGGGTCCCCACTTTTCCATATAAAATCTAAGGTGGAGTGTTTTGAATACAACAGGTAATACAATGCCCTTTAAGTTATATTTTAGGAGATACCTTGAAGGCTCTTGTAGTACCTTCAAGGGTTCTACTAGTAGATACCTTGAACATGCAATTGATTGAAATTTTATTTCAATGTATCTCTTATGAGACACCTTAAAGAGCCTTGTATTACCTTCAATGGTTCTCTTAGTAAATACCTCAAATATTCACATGATTGGAATTTTCTTTCAAGGTATCTCCTAAGAGATACCTTGAAGGGCCTTATAATAACTTCAAGGGTACCCTTATGTATGTTTGAAAGGTATCTCTTAAGAGATACCTTCAAGATACATTTGAAGGTACTACAATTCCCTTCAAGGTATCTTCTAGGAGATACCTTGAATGGTCTTTTAGTATGTTCAAGGGTTCTCCTAGTAGATACCTTGAATATGCACATGATTGAAATTTTCTTTCAAGGTATCTCCTAGGAGATACTTTAAATGGCCTTATAATACCTTGAATGTTAATTATAATGGTCATTATAGAGGTTTTTATATGACCATGGTGTGTGATGGATATTCAAGTTATGGCTATAGAGAGTGAATGCACAGAGATATTTAGAAAGAATACACAAAACACCTTTAGTGGAACATAAGACTATTTGTAGGAAATGCAATTGCTACTCATTAAGGATGAATTGATTGTTTTAAGACTTGTTCAAACATTGGTTCTCCATTTTTTTATGCTTTTATCTCATCTATGTAGACCAATTTCACACATTAAGTCTCTATAAATCATGGATGCATAGTTTAGTTACATTTATCACATAAACATCTCATTGGGTCCCAAAATTGATGTGTACGAGTTCATGGTTCTTTTGACATTTAAACACCTATTAAATTTGAGTCCCTATGAAATTAAAACACATGGCACAATACCATTTATCCCTTTTGTACATCATAAATTGAAGTCAACCCATCCACCTATCTTTATTTTGTGTCCTATCTACCCCTTCGTGTCCTTATCAATGCATGTCTTCATGCATTGATCAACATGAAAGTTATACTATATAGAATACACCTATGTTTTAAGCAAACTTCTATGCTAATACATTCTCAAACATTAAATGGGTCATAATTTATAATTATATAACATCTTTGAAAAATATGGTATTGGAGCACTTTTATGAAATAATTATTCTTCAACCATGGGGATAAAAAAGATAAAAAAATAAACCTAGACATTTTAATCAATACAAGTATTGAGAAGATTTATAATATCATTTTATGTAATTTTTATTACAAAATTACATAAATCATAAATAACACTCTTAATTTTTTTAAATGTCAAATTTCTAATCTGTGAAATCATTACAAAAAATGTCAAATTGGGGCCAAATTATGTTAAGTGTCTAGCTCAAAATTTTAATTAGATTTCAGGGCTTGTATAAAATTAAAACCTAAATTTCAAAATACAAGCTGAAAGTACAGTAATTAAATGATTTAAAAAATTAGATAAAGTCAATATAATTTAAAACTAGGGTCACCTAATAGACTGAAGTATATTATATTTGAATACAAGGGAGATACACACTTCTAATATAATATTCAATTATATTACAAAATAATCTAGAGCCAAAATTTACACAATATCAAATTTTTTGTAACACATCTTTAGACCATATGATCCTAAGCTTCAAATTTCCCATGTCAGGCTTCAAATTTCTCATGTTGGGCTTCAAATTTCCCATGTCATGCTTCAAATTTTCCATACTAGGCTTCAAAATCCATAAAATTACATTTTCCATGATTTTCAACATTAAAATTTTGAGCATTCGAGTATAGAATAGCAAAATCTATGGCTCCACCCTAATGTCATGAGTGTTATCATAATTTCCTCAAAATTTAGACTCTTTAGTATGTGATAAATTAGACTTCCTAAAATAATAATTAATAGATATAAAATTTAATCACTCTAAGGAATAAACTCACCATTAAACACATGGAGTGGAGATTCATTTCAGTCAAAAGTACCCTACTAATATGGTAGGGTTATATGCATGCATAGTTTGGTTTCGATAACCAACTACATCATAGTTAACTCAAAAATGAAAGTCATTTTATTTTTTGATTTAGCCTTTATAATTTGATAATAAACTAATGTCAAAACACATTCTATCTAAATATAAATAGTCTGCAGACTATTTATACGTAAAAAATATGTAACATTCTCACTCTTCGTGATCACATACCTAGTCATAAATGAACCCTTTATTAAATGTTAAATCATACTAATTCTAGAATATCTATCAATATAGAAACCTTAGCACAAGATTAATCACTTGAATATCACCATTTTAATTTCACATTAATTTAACATAATCTAAATCAATCATTATGAATGTCAGATGCCATAAAGAGAATATTTAAACAAATATTTATTTCTTGAAATATAGTATGATTAAACTAATGGAAATTTTTTTCACCAATGATGCTACTTGAATATGATTTTGACATCTAATGGGAACATAAACTATATTATTTATCTTATAATATTAATTTCTATGAACATGTAAATGATGTCAAACTAATCTCACCATACCCAATTTAGTCTCTCGCATTAATATATAAATTATGAATCAATGTTATAATTACTCTATTTAAATTATGGATCGACATTATTCTATGTAATAAATAGTTTATATAATTACTCCATTTAAAATATTCTAAATCATCATATATTCTACATTATAATTTTATTGGTCAACCCAATACCTTTATCTATCTATCTAAGAATTGCATTGGATATCGTAATATTATTGTGTTTTTATACATTATGTCGGCTATCTTGATATTTTTTTATGTGCTTACAACTGTGATAAAAATATATTTGATTATTTTTCTTAAGAGTTTATTAGCCAACTTGATATCATTTTTTTGTTTATTTTCAACTTGTCTAAATAAAACCATACTAACTTATCTATGATTTTTTGATAATTTGAGTCCTTGTGAGGTTTCCAACTAATCCTTTTAGTTGGATGGGGTGATTATCTATAATTTTTTAGATCTATAACTAGTTAAGTAACCTCATTCCATACAAAACTCATAAAATAACCTCATTTCAACCTTGTTTCATACAACATAACA
Organism: Torreya grandis; assembly: GCA_037957365.1. Classification (NCBI taxonomy): domain Eukaryota; kingdom Viridiplantae; phylum Streptophyta; class Pinopsida; order Cupressales; family Taxaceae; genus Torreya; species Torreya grandis. The sequence goes on along the minus strand of JARHVA010009513.1, from coordinate 243,785 downwards.
TACAAAAGAACCACTTGGCCTATGTCATTCTATTTTCAGTCGAATATGCATAGCAATTTAAGTTCGTATAAAGTTCATGCATCCACATATTAATATCTTGGGTAGATAATTCCAAGCATAAAGAGTATTTAAACATCATTGGGTCCTTGAGAGGTTATAAGTTTGTACTTTTGGTTGGTTTGGGTGATTATTTGTAATTTCTCAAATCTAAAACTATTAAATAAATTGGTTACTAAGATTATTTGATTATAGTTATTAAAAAATGTTAGATTTACCCTAAAATTTACCATTTAGGTCCGTATTGGTTTTCCACACATAATAAAATAAATAATAATCAATAGTAGTAAGTGCTAAATAACCCTAATTTTTCCCATTTCATTATCTCGGCCATTTCACAACAAAAATTTAGGTAGAGTCTCTGAATCTCAATGATTTTATAACATAAAGCACTAAAAAATAAATAAAAGGGCCAATTCAACACAAATAAATCACATATTTTAGATAGAGCAAAAAAATATTTAATACTATTAAAATATTAAATACCAAAAAATAAATATCTGTATAAATGATAGTAACAAATATGGTCAATGCTTCAGCCACTCTATAACCTACTATGTTCTAATCTATCAATGCTCTAGTGTATGTTCAAAAAAAACTTGGAATATGTATCTATACAAACATGTTTGATGGGTTTTGTTCCTATTAAAAATGAGTCGAAATTATATGGACTCTATTTTGCAAAGTAAATTTAAATTTTAAATTCTAAACTGATCCAAAACTTAGAAGTTCTAGTTGATAAATATCTCAATAGCATATAAATAACATAGTAACAATGAATTCTCTGAGAAGAGATGTAGTATTACTCAAGATCGCAATACAAATATATGCTTATCTCTGGGAAGAGATGTCTATCTTCACATTTCAGGTTACCTCTTCATTTATACACATTTTGAAAGCATGGGGAGGATGTGGAAGGTCACCAATCTCGAGGGAGATTAAGTGGTTTGACTTTCAAGATTTAAAATTGTTAAGGTGTGGAGCCTAAAAGCTTCACCAAGGAGTGCATTACCAAAGTTACAGGTTTACACAGTCACCAGCATTGGTCAGGAGTGACCGACATCGGTCAGGAGCAGTTGAAGAGACACTGGCGTCGGCAGGGATCGGCCGACGTCGGTCACAGGTGCAAGCAGGCAGGAACCAGCGTCGGTTACCTGTGCATCCAGAAAGTGATTTTTGAGGACAGAACCGAGTGTTTGCATGATGAGATTAAGTTATAGTCTTAAGTCTGCGTCTCTATTATTAGCAAGACTATTTTTAGAGCCCTTGTTCAAGAGGCTTAATTGTTGGTTATAAGTGCATGCTCAAGTTTCCTAATTCTATATGTAGGAAAGATCTTCTTAGCTTATTGTGGTAGTAGTAGTTCATTGTGTGAATGTTGAAGAACAGTACAGAATTGTACAGGTGAATCAATCCAGGTTGTTGGAGTTGATTATACTTGAGAGAGAGAGAGCTCTTGAGGGAAAGAGATCTAGAGAGAAATCTGTACATCTGAGTGAGGTGTGGAAGAAAGAAGTTTCTTCAATTGTATTCCTTCTGTAAAGAGTTTAATACAAGTTTTCAGGGTGGTTTCTTGTATCTCTTGTTCTTTGCTATTTATCATTCTATTTACTTATCTATCTGATTTAATTCCACAGTTTATTGCTTTCATAAGTGTAATCATATTGTTGGTTGATCCCCAACAAGTGGTATCAAAGCTTGGTTGCAGGTTTAGAGCTTGATATCCATAAGTGGTATCAGAGCTCAGGTTTCACTAACAGGTGGTTCAGATCTGTGTAGTGTGTATTGATTACAAGTTGCTCACAGGGGTTTCTGCAAGGATTTCTATTTGAGTGGGAGAAGCAATGGCAGAAGAAAGTAAACTGAGGATGAAGAAGTTCAATGGAAAAAATTATCAACATTAGAGAATGCAGATAGAGGACTATCTGTATCAGAAAGATCTTTACTTACCATTAGTTGGGATTGCAAAGAAGCCCACAGACATGGATGATGAAGAATGGGAAGTTCTTGATAGAAAGGCTCTGGGGTCTATAAGACTGAGTCTAGCATCTACTGTGATACCTAATTTATCACAAGCAAATTCTACAGTAGAGTTGATGACTACTTTAGAAAATTTGTATGAAAAACCCTCAGCTTCTAATAAGGTATATATTATGAAGCAGTTATTTAATTTGCGTATGCAGGAAGGTGGATCTGTATCTAATCACCTGAATGATTTCCATGGTATTGTAAATCAATTAAATTCAGTCAATATTGTATTTGATGATGAAATAAAAGCTCTTTTAATATTATGGTCTTTGCCTGAAAGCTGGCATAGCTTGGTAATGGCAATTTCTAATACTGCATCTGCCTCAAATATTTTAAAAGTAGAGGATGTTGTTAGTGTTATCTTGAATGAGGAAATTCATAGGAAAAGCACAGAGGAAACATCAGGGAACGCTTTAAATTTTGAGAGCAGGGGAAGGCAAAAAGAGAAGAGCAAGAGGAGATCAAGATCTAAGTCTAAGGTGAGAGGTAGATCCAAATCCAGAAATGGCAGGAGGCCACAATGCTGGAATTGTAGAAAGATGGGGCACATAAGTAGAGATTGCTAGTCAAAGCCTAAGGAGGACAATCAGCATGAAGGAAAAGAAGAAGCAAAGGTTGCAGGTATTGCACAAGATGCTTTAATATTCTCTTTGCATAATAATATAGAATCTTGGGTATTAGATTCTAGTGCATCTTTTCATGCTACCCCTAATAGAGAATATTTTAGTGACTATATCCATGGAGATTTTGGAATAGTGTATTTAGGGGATGATGAGCCTTGTAAAATAATTGGCAAAGGTAAAGTGCAGCTGAAAATGCAGAATGGCAACACATGGGTGTTGAGAGATGTTATGCATGTTCCTAGCTTGAAGAGGAATTTGATTTCTACAGGAAAGTTAGTGGATGAGGGTTGTATAGTAACTCTCACAGCTGAATCTTGGAAGGTGACCAAGGGTGTACTTGTTATGGCCAGAGGTAAGAGAGTAGGTACTCTCTATTTATGTAATTGTGTTACTAACAATTCTCCTTCTGTATTATCTACTTCAGATGTGGATGCTAAACTGTGGCACTAAAGGCTTGGCCACATGAGTGAGAAGGGGATGTCAATTCTTAAGTCTAAAGGTAAGCTTTCAGATTTGAAAAACATAGATCTAGAATTTTGTGAGCATTGTGTGTTTGGAAAATAGAAGAGAGTGAGTTTTATTAAGACTGGGTCAACAAAGAAGAGGCATAAGTTATAGCTTGTTCACACAGACGTGTGGGGACCAACTCAGGTAGCTTCTATTAGAGGATCACAGTACTATGTTACACTCATAGATGATGCTACAAGAAAGGTATGGATCTATTGTATTAAGAATAAATCTGATGTATTTGAGACTTTTAAGATTTGGAAAGCTATGGTTGAGAATGAAACAGGCAGAAGATTGAAGTGCCTGAGATCTAACAATGGTGGTGAGTTCTATAGCTTTAAGTTCAATTGGTATTGTTATATGCATGGAATCCACAAGCAAAGGATGGTTCCAAGGACACCTCAGTAGAATGGTATTGCTGAAAGGATGAACAGAACAATCATGGAGTGTGCAAGATGTATGAGATTGCATGTTGGTTTGCCCTTAGAGTTTTGGGTAGAAGCTACTGACACTGCAGTGTACCTGATTAACAGAGGACCCTCTACAGCTCTGGATGGTGGAATTCTAGAAGAGGCATGGATAGTTGAAAAGGTAGATCTCTCATATCTCAAAGTTTTTGGTTGTGAAGCCTTTGTGCATGTAGATAAGGAAAATAGAAAGAAGCTAGATGTTAAGTCTATGAGGTGCAGATTTATAGGCTATGGCTCAGATGATTTTGGTTTTAGATTTTGGAATCTAAGAACTAACAAGGTAATTAGGAGCTGTGATGTTGTTTTCAATGAAAAAGTGATGTATAGTGATCAGCTGAAGAAGCTGAATCAATTTGGGCAGAGCAATGGAGAATTGGACGAGGTGACGGTCCAAAATGAGCTCACGGGAAAAAGAAATAAGCACTTGCAGGAAAACACAGAGACCGACGTCGGCAGGGTAGGAACCGACGTCAGCAGAATAGAAACCGATGTCGATCATACAGGGACCGACGTCGGTAGAATAGGCACCGACATCAGTCAGGAAGAACTACCATCGGCCAGTAACAGGTCTGGAGGTGACTGAGGTCGGTCACTATTAGAGAATTTGGGCAGATAGCGTGTTATGAACGAGTCTCAGACGCCCATCAGGAGGTCAGAAAGGGTAAGTAAGCCTCCAATTAGATATTCTCCTTCATTATTCTATTTATTGCTAACTGATGGTGGAGAACCAGAGAGTTTTGAAGAAGCATTACAGGTGGAGTCCAAGAGTCAGTGGGAGCGTGGCATGGTTGAGGAAATGGAGTCCTTGAAAGAGAACCAAACATGGGATTTGGTTGAGTTGCCAGCTGGTAAGAGGACACTGAAGAATAGATGGACCTACAGGTTGAAGGAAGGAGAGAATGGATAGATGAGATATAAGGCCAGGTTGGAAGTGAAAGGATTTGCACAAAAGCCAGGTATTGATTTTGGTGAGATTTTTTCTCCTGTTGTTAAAAAGACTTCTATACGGGTTGTATTGTCTTTGGTTACTATTGAGGACTTGCATCTTGAGCAGCTAGATGTTAAGACAACATTTTTTCATGGAGATTTGGATGAGGAAATATATATGGAACAGCCAGAAGGATTTGAGGTCAAGGGTAAGGAGAAGTTAGTGTGCAGATTGAAGAAAAGCTTGTATGGCCTCAAGCAAGCTCCTAGACAGTGGTATTTGAAATTTGACAGGTTTATGACTGAGCATGGCTACAGTAGGTGTAAATCTAACCATTGTGTGTATTTTAAGAGATTGGATAATGGTAGATATATTATTCTATTGTTGTATGTAGATGATATGCTGGTTATAGGATCACACATGCAGGATATCTCTGAGCTTAAGGTGAAATTAGCTCAAACATTTGCCATGAAGGATTTGGGAGTAGCAAAGAAAATCCTTGGCATGAGCATTAAGAGAGACAGGAAAAATCACAGGTTGATTTTGTCTCAAGAGGATTATGTGGACAAGGTGTTGAAATGGTTCAATATGCAGGATGCTAAACCAGTAAGCACACCTTTGGCTGGACATTTTAAGTTGAGTAAAGAACAATGTCCTAATTCACATGATGAGGTAGAGTACATGAGTAAAGTTCCATATTCTTCCACAGTAGGGAGTTTAATGTATGCAATGGTGTGTACTAGACCAGATATTGCCCAAGCAGTGGGAGTTGTAAGTAAGTGTATGGCCAATCCAGGAAAGGAACACTGGAAAGCAGTTCAGTGGATCCTTAGATATCTAAGAGGAATCAGCAGTAGGCATTTTTGCTATGGAGGTTCAGATACTTCTCTACATGGATTTGTAGATTTAGATATGGAAGGTGATTTGGATGGCAGGAGGAGCACCATAGGATATGTTTTCACTGTTGGTGGAACGGAGGTTAGCTAGATATCAAAGTTGCAGAAGGTTGTTGCCTTGTCAACTACAGAAGCAGAGTATATTGCAGCCACGGAGGCTAGCAAAGAGATGATATGGATGACACGATTCATGGAAGAGCTTGAAAAGGAGCAAGAGAGTTGTAGACTATATAGTGATAGTCAGAGTGCCATTCATTTGGCTAATAATTCAGCCTTTCATTCAAGAACCAAGCATATACAGCTTAGGTACCACTTCATAAGACAGGTATTGGAGGATGGTGAGTTAAAGCTGGAGAAGATCCATACAGATAAGAATCTTGTTGATATGTTAACCAAGCCAGTTACAAAGGATAAGTTGAATCTTCATTCAACTTTTATTGGTCTTCATGATTGAGTTGAAGATGGAGGAGCTAGAAGATTTTGTTGTACAGGTACCGATGCAGCTGTTTATCTCCAAGTGGGAGATTGTTAAGGTGTGGAGCCTAAAAGCTTCACCAAGGAGTGCATTACCAAAGTTTCAGGTTTACACAGTCACCGGCATCAGTCAGGAGTGACCAACATCGGTCAGGAGTAGTTGAAGAGATGCCAGCATCGGCAGGGATCGGCCGACGTCGGTCACAGGTGCAAGCAGGCAGGAACCGGCGTCGATTACCTGTGCGTCCAGAAAGCGATTTTCGAGGATAGAACTGAGTGTTTGCATGATGAGATTAAGTTGTAGTCTTAAGTCCACGTCTCTATTATTAGCAAGACTATTTTTAGAGCCCTTGTTAAAGAGGCTTAACTGTTGGTTGTAAGTGCATGCTCAAGTTTCCTAATTTTATATGTAGGAAAGATCTTCTTAGCTTATTGTGGTAGAAGTAGTTCATTGTGTGAATGTTGAAGAACAGTACAAAATTGTACAGGTGAATCAATCTAGGTTGTTGAAGTTGATTGTACTCTTGAGAGAGAGCTCTTGAGGGAAAGATATCTAGAGAGAGATCTGTACATCTGAGTGAGGTGTGGAAGAAAGAAGTTTCTTCAATTGTATTCCTTCTGTAAAGAGTTTAATACAAGTTTTCAGGGTGGTTTCTTGTATCTCTTGTTCTTTTCTATTTATCATTCTATTTACTTATCTATCTGATTTAATTCCATGGTTTATTGTTTTCATAAGTGTAATCATATTGTTGGTTGATCCCCAACAAAAACAATACAGAATTTGAGGAATTACTATTTTTAGAAACTTACTATTTTTAGACTGCACTACTAAAATTGAAATTTGGGGAAATTTAGTTGGGTTTTCAAGGGTAAAACTTCATTGAGTGGAGATCCATGCCATTTCACTATGTTCTATTCATTCTTATCTTTCCAACGGTTCAAATGGTGAGTCAATTAGAGCTACAGTGCAAAAGTTATGGCTCCCAGAAGTTCTATCATCAATTGGGGTGGAACTGTCACCCAAATTGTCGCCTAAATTGTTGCCCAGATCATTCCTCCCTCCTTGAAAAGCAATGGTCCCCATTGCATCAATGTTCCCCATAAGGTGTGGTAGTTGTTTCTTGATTTGATTCTCTTTGAGCTACTCACCTTGATAGCAAAGCTATCCCCTTTTGACCACTCGATAAAGTGGAATAGAGCGTCCTCTTGTTCTCTTCATCTAGGTATCCACAATCTAATCCTCTTTTACTAGATAAAAACTCTATGGATCAAGCTCATTAATTTCTAATTGTTTTGCTACAGCTGAAGTGTCTAATGGAGGTGGGTGATATGGTTTGAGGAGCTCCACATTGAATATTGGATGTAGACCAAGGTAGGCTGGTAGGTTCAAATCAAAAGCATTTTCTCCAACTCTTCTAGTGATGGTGTAGGGACCATATCATAGAGGTTGAATCTTTATATGTGGGCCTATAAGTCATTCATTCTAAAGCTGCAACCAAACCTTATCACCCATAGCAAAATGGCATGCAATCCTATGTTTGTCATGGCATTGCTTATACTTCTAATTCATCTTCTCCAGGATGTCATGAACTTGTTGCTGGATGTGTTGCATTTTTTCAATAAACTTTGTTGCTTTTGTTGCCTTAGATCTTCCATGAGGTGTGTATTCCATGGTGGAAAATGGAATAGCTATATCAATTGGTGCCATGGGTTGGAACCCAAAACATACTTGGAATGGACTATGCTTGGTCGAGCTGTGCAATGCTCGATTGTATCCATGTTGTATGAAAAGAAGTTCCTCATCCCATGTGTATGGATGTTTGGAGTGATACATCTGAATCATGTGAACAATCAAGTGATTTACCACCTCTATTTGACCATAAATCTATGGATGGAAGGCTATGGACTTCATTAGCTTAGTATTCATCATCTTTCATAGAGTGGACTAGAAGATTCTCAGGAACCTGCTATCTTGATCTAAGACAATGGACTTAGGGAGACCAAAATGGAGCCATACATGACTAAAATATAGTTAAGCAGTTTCCTCAGTAGATATATTTTTCTTACAAGCAATCATGATAGCCATTTTTGAAAAATGATCAACTACCACAAAAATATAGTCCTTACCATGTTTTAAAGTGGGCAAACCTGAGAGAAAATCCATTGAGATGAATTCCCAAGGCCTGGTTGGTTCTGACAATGGCATGTATAATCCTTGATTCTTATTTTTTGGCTTGGCTATTGCACATGGGGTGCAATATTTGAGATATATTTCCACATCCTTTCATATATGGGGCCAGTAGAAGTGTTTTTGAAGAACTACCAATGTCTTTTCAATACCAAAGTGTCCAACTGTCCTACTGAAGTGTGCTTCCCATATCATCTTTTGTTGCTCTACAACTAGAACATAGATGTGCCCCATATGACAAAGGACATTATATTGCAAATAGAAATTAGAAACATGTTTACCTTTTTAAACTGCTTGATATGTATCAGCAAAGGTAGGATCTGCTTCATACAGAGCACCCCAAGTGGCAGTCTCATGTCTGCAAAGGTCCAGAACTATTGTGAGTGCAGTAATTGGTAAGTGGCTCAGATAATCTACAGCTATATTTGAGCTCCCCTTTTTGTGTTTGATTATCAAGTGGAATTGTTGAAGATATGTGGCCCACTTTTGGTGCCTCTCATTTCATAGTTTGTTTTGCATCTGGATGAATTCCAATGATCTGTGGTCAGTGTGGATGATCATTTCTTTCCCCAAGATGTAGTGTTTCCATTGTTTATAGGCTTGCATAATGGCATAGAGCTCCTTATCATATGTTGGATATTTCCTTACTATATCAATGAAAATTTCACTATGATATGCAACAGGATGGCCATGTTTCATGATGACAGCTCCCGTGGCATATTCAGATGCATCTATCATCAACTCAAAAGGTTGATGTAAATCTAGCAAGGAAAGAATAAGGGTTGAGCAGAGTCTATTCTTCAAATTCTCAAATGCCCTTTGTTGTATTTCACCCCACTAAAATGTAGCTTTAGCTCCTCCTTTAGTCACTTGGGTTAGTGACCAAGCAACATGTGAAAATCCAAGAACAAACCTGTGATAGAATTTTGTAAGACCCAAAAAATTGTGAAGCTCTATGAGGGTCCTTGGTGTGGGCCATTCTCAAATAACCAAAATCTTTTCTAGATCAACTTGGACCCCTTCCTCATTCACAACATACCTGAGGTACTAAATTTTTGTCATCCCAAATGTGCATTTGTCAAGATTTGCATACAACTTGTGCTCTTGAAGAGTTTGAAGCACCTTACGAACATGTTGCAAATGTTCTTCCCATGTTCTACTATAGATGATTATGTCATCTAAGTAGACAACCATAAATGAGTTGGTGAAGGGTCATAGGATGTCATCCATCATCCTCATGAAGGTTGCAGGTGCGTTATTTAAGCCAAAGGGCATAACCAACCATTCAAAGAGCCCCTCCTTAGATTTTAATGCAGTCTTCTAGACATCAGTGGGGTCGATGGGAATTTGGTGATAACCAGATTTGAGATCAATTTTGGTGAATAAATTTGCACCACAGAGCTGGTCTAGAAGGTCATCAATCTTAGGGAGAGGATAGAGATTATTCACAGAGATTTTATTCAGGGCTCAGTAGTCAATGCAAAGCCTCCATGTTCCATCTTTCTTCGGTGCCAAGACAATTGGGCTACCACAAGGTGAAGAGCTTGGCTTGATGTGACCCTTTTGGATCAATTCTTGAGTCTATCTTTTTATCTCATCATTCTCTAAAATTGATCTGCAAAACACAAGACTGTTAGGCAAAGGTGATCTTGGAATCAAATCGATAGAATGTTTTACCTGGCAATGCAATGGAACTCCTATGGGTGACTTGAATAAGTCATCATATTCTCCTGTGATTTGTCCTATCTACTTTTATTTTTGTGTTGATTATGTAGTCAAGACTACAACATCGGCCTTCTTAGATTTCTATGGTTTGACCACCATGAGAACAAATTGCTTTGTTTTCTCCACCAATATCTTGCATTGCTTAGCACTGATCAGGGAAATAGATGTGGGAGGTGGTACCTCTAGTACCCTATAGCACCATGTTCCAAGAGTGAGGGTGATCCTTTGGGTTCATGATTCATAGATGCCATGTCACTCATACATGAATGGTTGACCAAGGAGTACATCACAAACATCTAGATTGACCACATCACACAAGACTTCATCTTGGAATGGTTTTATAGCATATCAAAGAAGGCACTGATGGTTGACACAGAGGTCTCTCCTTGGGTTCAATCATCCAATACTATAGGGCTTTGGATGAGGCTTCATGGATAGATTTAGACTTTTCACAAATTTAGTAGAGATTAAATTCTTTTGACTCCCACTATCAATAATTAAATGCAGAGGCTTACCTTTTACCCATAATTTGGAGTGAAATAATCTTTCCTTGTCATCTGGTCTTTCCTCATGGGTCTATGATGAAGCGACAATGGTGTCAAGCTCAGCATCTACAATTTCTTCTTCATCCTCTTTGACTATGGGTTGTGTATGAGGCAGAGTAGTATATGTTGAGTATTGTGACTCAAAAAGTAGTGACTTGATGGCTTGACATTCTTCTTTAGAGTGAGTTCCAATTTTGTGGTAATCACACCATTTTCTAGCCTTCTCCTTGTGGGATTTCTTATCTTGAAACTCCTTTTTCTTCCAATTTTGGCCTCGTGTTTGACCTTCCTTGTCACTTTTCCATTTTGAGGGTTGACTCTTCGTATTCTTTCTGCCATGCTTCTATTCAATCTTCACTGTGAATTTGTATGCCTCACCGAGGGTTTCCAAATTGAAGAGTTCCATTTCCCCTTGTATGTACCATTATATTCCACCATGATATTTTAGAGTCTTATGTTTCTCACTTTCTTGAATGCCCAATCTTGCAGACAAAGAATAAAAAGTGTCTATGTAATCTTGAACAGATTGGTCCTTACCTTAGTGAAGTTGTTGCCAATGTATGTACAAATCATCATATGCTCTGATGGGATAGTATTCTTCTTTCACCGCTTCCACAAAATCATCTTAGGTAGGTTCCACCTCAAGGACAATGTCATCTATACTAAAACTCTTTTTGTACAGTTCCCACTAGTTTTTCACAAGCAATGATGATTTCAAAAGAGCAAAAGTAATCTTTTCTCCATCGGTGAACTTATTTACAGAGAAGTAGGAAGATAGTTGATCCAACCAATTTTCTACTACATCAGCATTTATTTTTCCTTCAAATGTAGAAATATCAAAATTTACCTGAACCTTGAAGGGTGTTGGGGCACTAAAAGGATGTTCCCTAGATGAAGAGCCAAGAAGTGGAGCCACGAAGCCAGGATTTCCCATATGAAGTGTTTGAAGAATTTAGGAAAACTATTGTAGCATCTACACTTGTTGCCATTGGAGGGCTTCATTCACCATTTCCTTGAAAGGATCAGATGTCTTGGTGTTGTCTACCATTTGAAGTTGTTTGGAGCGAATAGGTGGAAAATTTGGAAGCTCTGTTGTTTCCCACCCAAGCTTCTTGTAGCCTGAACTCGTGACCGGGATCATACACTCTCAAGACAAACCACTCTGATACCACTGATCTAAAACTTAGATTTTTTGGTTGATAAATATCTCAATAGCATAGAAATAACATAGTAACAATGAATTCTCTGAGAAGATATGTAGTATTACTCAAGATCGCAATACAAATATATGCTTATCTCTGGGAAGAGATGTCTGTCTTCACATTTCGGGTTACCTCTTCATTTATAAACATTGTGAAAGCATGGGAAGGATGTGGAAGGTCACAAATCTTGATGGAGATTAAGTGGTTTGACTTCCAAGATTTAAAACAATACAGAATTTGAGGAATTACTATTTTTAAAAACTTACTATTTTTAGACTGCACTACTAAAATTAAAATTTGGGGCACTTCCATTGGGTTTTTAGGGGTCAAAATTCATTGAGTAGAGATCCATCCATTTCACAATGTTTTTCTCATTCTTATCTTTCCAATGGTTCAAACAAAAAGTCAATTGGAGCTACGGTGCAAAAGTTATGGCTCCCAGAAGTTCTGTCATCAATTGGGGTGGAACTGTCACCCAAATTGTCGCCTAAATTATTTCCTGGATCACAGACTCCCACCTATTTCAATTGAATGCAAATAAACCTCAAGAGTAGTTAGTCGAATTGAAGGCAAGTGATACATTTAATATAAAATGATATTTATATATATTATATTAAAATATACAATATTTATTTTAAAAATATATTATAATATTACATATTATATAATTTAATTTAAATGTATTATACTAAAATATATAATATTGATTTATAAACTATATTAACATATATGTTATATAATTAATGTTTAATATATAAAAATATTATGATATATATTATATAATTTATATAATAACTAATATTATATATAAACACACACACACACACACACACACACACACACACACACACACACACACACACACACACACACACACACACACACACACACACACACACACACACACACACACACACACACATCGTGTATGTATGTATTATTAAGAGGGGTAATGTAAGGCAAAAGAGTGTAAATCGATAGTTAAACCTAGTTACTTCAAACTCATGACAATGTCAAAATAATTTCATCTAAATTAATTATGGGTGCAAACCTATCAGGATCTAAATCACTATTAAATGCTTTAGTTTATGATGGTTTGCATTCTTCGTGTAAAGAGATATCCTCTTAGCACAATCTCTATGTCAAAACTATAACTCCCTTGTTTTCAATCAGGGGGCATCTATATTCACTAGTTAAGGATCTCAAATATGGATGATCAAGTTTTCTCTTGGTGATTGTAATGGATAAATTGCTTTTGTTACAATGGCACTTAAAAAATTAGAAATGACCAAGAGGATTTTCAAGTTTAGAAATTGGATAAAATTTTGAAATGGCCATTTATGTTGCAAAGACACAATCTATTCTATATATGCATATTATGCTTAGTGATGATGGATTCTCAATTATACCACCACCACTTATTTCTCCTAAAGGTACTATTGATGTTACATCTTCAAAAAATGTGGATAAAACTCCACTTATTATGCAAGACCCTATTATTTCTAAATCATTACCATCAGTTCCAAACTTTCATGATGATAATTTTACTTTTATTTATATATTTGAACTTTTGTAATTTTCATTGTATGGTCTTTTAGTGGATTATTGAACATTTTCTAATTATGATGATCCCCTAGATGTGATCCAAACCCTATGGTACGAAACCCATCAAGTGTAATTTTTGGGACTTTTATAAGTCCTGAAGCTTATATCTCAAGGAAAAGCATCTATCAATGGAATGCCTATGGCCTTGTTTATATTGTATTGAAATATATAATATATAATATTGATTTATAAACTATATTAACATATATATTATATAATTAATGTTTAATATATAAAAATATTATGATATATATTATACAATATTTATATAATAATTAATATTACATTAATACACACACACACATATGTATGTATTGGTGAGAGGGTTTATGTAAATCAAAAGAGTGTAAATCAACATTTAAACCTAGTTACTCTAAACTCATGATACTATCAAAATAAGTTCATCTAAATTAATTGTGGGCATAGACCTATTGAGATCTGCATCACTATGTAGTGCTTTAGTCTATGATGGCTTGCATTCTCTATGTAAAGAGATAGCCTCTTAGCACAATCTCTACATCAAAATTTAAGCTCTCTTGGTTTTGATTAGGGAGCATCTGTATCAGCTAGCTAAGAAGATCAATTGTGGCTAATTTCATTTTATGTTGGTGATTATAATGGATAAATTAGTTTTGTTACAATAGAACTAAAAAATTAGAAGCAACCAACAGGAATTTTGGGTTTATAAATTGGATAAAAATTTGAAGTGGACATATATGTTGTAAATACACCATCTATTCCATATATGCCTACTATGCCTAGTGATGATGCATTCTCAAGTATACCACCACCAATTGTTTCTCCTAAAGATACATATTAAATTTACATCTTAGAAAAATGTGGATAAAACTCCACTTATTAAGCAAGAACCTATTATTTCTAAATCACTACCATCGGTTCCAAAGTTCCATGATGATAATTTTACTTCTATTTCTATATTTAATTTTTTTTAATTTTTATTGTATGGTCTTGTAGTAGATTATTGAAAATTTGTATAATTCTAATGATCTCCTAGATGCGATCCAAAACCTAGGGTATAAGACCCATCAAGTGTAATTTGTTAGGACTCATATAAGTCTAGAAGCATATATCTCAAGGGAAAGCATCTGCTAGTGGAATGCATATAACCCTGTTATATATCATAAGATGCATTTTCATCATATCCCCATGGAAGAGGTTTACTCATATCAACCTTTATAGGTGTAGGGAATATATATTAAATAATGTAATATAATATTATATATTATATAGTATAAATTTAAATATATTATAATGAAATATATAATATATAATATTGATTTATAAAATATATTAACATATATATTTATAATTAATGTTTAATATATAAAATTATTAAGATATATATATTATACAATATTTATATAATAACTAATATTACACACACACATCATGTATGTATATATTGGTAAGAGGGGTTATGTAAAGAAAAAGAGTGTTAGTTGATAGTTAACCTAGTTACTCCAAACCCATGAAAATGTCAAAATAAGTTCATCTAAAGTAATTATGGGTGCAGACCTATCAAGATCTAAATCACCATGCAATGCTTTAGTCTACAATGGCTTGCATTTTTTGTGTAAAGAGATAGCCTCTTAGCACAATCTCTACATCAAAACTTCAACTCCCTTGGTTTTGATTAGGAGGCATCTATATTCACTGGATAAGGAGCTCAATTGTGGTTGATCAAGTTTTATCTTAGTGATTATAATGGATAAATTGCTTTTGTTACAATGGCACTAAAAAAATTAGAAGTGACCAAGAGGAATTTCAGGTTTAAAAATTGGATACAAATTTGAAGTGGACATATATGTTGCAAAGACACCATTATTCCATGTATGCCTACTATGCCTAATGATGATGCCTTATTAAGTATACCACCATCACTTGTTTCTCATAAAGATACTATTAATGTTACATCTTCAAAAGATGTGGATGAAACTCCACTTATTATGCAAGATCCTACTATTTATAAATCATTAACATTGGTTTCAAAGTTCCATGATGATAATTTTACTTCTATTTCTATATTTGAAATTCTATAATTTTCATTGTATGGTTTTGTAGTGGATTATTGAACATTTTCTAATTCTGATGATCCCCTAGATGTGATCCAAAACTCATGGTAGGACACCCATCAAGTGTAATTTGTTTGGACTCATATAAGTCTTGAAGCTTATATCTCAAGGAAAAGCATCTATTAATATAATGCCTATATCCCTCTTGCAAATCACAATATGCATTCTCATAATATCCCTATGGAAGAGGTTTACTCATATCAACCTCTATAGGTATATAGAATATATATTAAATAATTTAATATAATATTACATGATTCCTGATGATGTGGGCAATGAGGCATCAAGGTAGTAACGACTACCAAGTTCAAGTTTATGTTAAAATAAAAGTTTTGGAGGAGATTGAGCTTACTAAGTAGATCCATGAAAGGGAAAAACCTATGTGCAAGTAGTCATAATAGGGAATGGATGTTTTAGAGGTGAGGAGAGAAGAGAGTTTGGGGTTTGGTTGGCAAAGGGAGAGCATGTGTCCTTAGGCAAGAATAGTTAGGGCAAGGTTAAGCACATAGAAATAGATTTCGTTTAGTTTTAGTCTATTAAGGAGAGGGTTTACTCAGGAACTAACCCCTTATAGATCCTTATGGGTTTAGTCATCTAAATGGGGATTTCTGGCTCAAGGACTATGTAGATGGAGTATTCAAAGAAGTGGTTAGGGTTTCTAAAAAACCTTTTTTTTTTTACTACATTAATAGCACCAACCCCTATCACTCTTGTAGATCCTTCTACAAAGATGTTATCTTAAATCTTTTCCCATGTTCTGTTCCTTCTATCATTCCTAGAAGCTAGATTATAGAAACTATAGATAATGAATCAAAGGAAGTTGAGGGTTTCTAGGGGACTTTAGTAGGAGGTATATCTCAGAATCAAGCTTTAGATGTAGCTTATCTCAATGATATCCCTTTAATATTTTTAGATTCTCCTCTTAATCTAGAAATAGTAGACTTATATCTCTTTGAGGTGGTTTTGGTAAGAGGCAACAAGTCACTAATAGGTAGGTGTGTTGGAAAAAGGCCATCTTGGGAAGCTCTTTAGAATTGGGCATCAAGTTCCTAGCCTTCTCTTATACCTCCTTCAATCTCCATGGTTTTGAATGGTTTTTTTGGCTTCAATTTTATTCTTCAAAAGATAGAGATTCTGTGTGGAAGCATGGACCCTAGTTTGTTGGTAAACAGGGGGTGTTTTTTTACGAATGGGTTCCCTTATTTAATTGTGATTATTTTGTCATCACTCAAGCCCTAGTTTGGGTTAGATTCTATAATCTTCCCTTAGATTTTTGTGATCTAGGTTTATCCCAATAGCTGGTGAGCAAACTAGGTATTTTTGTTAAAATTGATGATTCCATTACTGCTAACCTAAATTTTGTAAGAGCTTGTGTATTAGTTGATCTTTCTTAACCTCTGCATCATTTGGTGAGGATTTCCTCATCATATGGATTCTAGAATCAATTTTTTATTTATGAAGGTTTCCCTTTTAATTACTTCAAATGCAATAAATCTGGTCAAAAGCTAGCTACCTGCCCTAAGAATGGTTTTAAAGGCTCCCAATCAACTTTTGTTCATAAATAGGTTAGGAAGATTGGTTTCTTGAATGGTAATCTAGTTTATAATTTGTTTTTTTCATTAATATCTAAAGCAGATAAGGTTCCTTCTTTGATAGTCCTTTTGGTAATTTATATTATCTTTTAGAAGAGTAAGGATTTGGAGGTAGTAGTCAAGAGGATGGTAGTAGGTGAGAAGGATGTTTTGGTTTCTAGTCAACCATATTTTTTAGAGATAAGAAAAATAGATTCAATGTTCGAAGTAGGTTTAAATGACATGGAAAAATATGTTCCTCTTCCTAATTGTCTCCTTCAAGAGGAAAGTTCTAAAGTAGAAGTGGATTGGGAGGAAAAAGAAGGAGAGGAAGAACTATCAAGTAAGGTGGTTTTGTCTATTGCTCAGAGCCTCAACAATTTGAAGGCTCCTAACTATGACTCAAAAAGGAAGTGGGGAAGGAAATTATAAGTATAAAGACTTCATATAGATGCATAGAAATATATTTTAGGTAGCACTAAATGGACCATGGATTCCTTGTTTTCCAACAAGAAAAGATGCCTTAAATTAGTTAGAGGATGATGAAAGGTTGGTTTGAATGTATTTATTTTGTTTTATTATGATTTTTTTTTTTGTTTACTAGTTGGTGTTCGGGTTTATTTTATTTCTTTGAGTTGAGTAGTTGTTTAACTGGTTTGATAATTTTATTTAAATTTTTAATGGTCTCCTTTTTTCTTGGGTTCTCTTTTTTGCTGGGAGATTGGACCTCCCATTGTGTTCCAAAAATTCTTGAGGCTCCATTCAAAAGCTAAGTATTAATCTAAAAAATATTATAATATTATATATTATATAATATAAATTTAAATATATTATACTGAGATATATAATATATAATACTAATTTATAAATTATATTATCATTTATATTATATAACTAATGTTTAATATATAAAAATATTATGATATATATTATACAACATTTATATAATAAATAATATTACACACACACACACGTGTGTGTGTGTGTGTGTGTGTGTGTGTGTGTGTGTGTGTGTGTGTGTGTGTGTGTGTGTGTGTGTGTGTGTGTGTGTGTGTGTGTGTGTGATGTATGTATATATGTATTGGTAAGAGGATTTATGTAAATCAAAAGAGTGTAAATTGATAGTTAAACCTAGTTACTCTAAATCCATGACAATGTCAAAATAAGTTCATCTAAAGTAATTATGGATGCAGACCTATCAGGATATGAATCACTATGAAATACTTTAGTCTACCATGGCTTGCATTCTTCATTTAAATATATATCCTCTTAACATAATGTCTACATCAAAATTTTAACTCCTTTGGTTTTGATCAGGGAGCATCTATATTCATTGGATAAGGATCTCAATTGTGAATGATCAAGTTTTATCTTGGTGATTGCAATGGAGAAATTTATTTTGTTATAATGGCACTAAAAATTATAAGTGACCAAGAGGAATTTTTGGTTTATAAATTAGATATAAATTTGAATTAGATATATATGGTTCAAAGACACCATCTATTCCATGTATGTTTATTATGCCTAGTGATGATGCATTCTCAAGTATACCAACACCACTTGTTTCTCTTAAAAATATTAGTAATGTTATATCTTTAAAAAATGTGAATGAAAATCCACTTATTATGAAAGAGCCTATTATTTATAAATCATTAACATTAGTTCCAAATTTCCATGATAATAATTTTACTTCAATTTCTATATTTGAATTTTTTTTAATTTTCATTGTATGGTCTTGTAGTGAATTATTGAACATTTTATAATTATGATGATCCCCTGGATGTGATCCAAAACCCATGGTAGGAGACCCATCAGGTGTAATTTTTTATAACTCATATAAGTCCTAAAGCTTATATCTCAAGGAAAAGCATCTATTCATGGAACGTCTATGACCTTGTTGCAAATCATAATATGCATTCTCGTCATATCCCTATGGAATAGGTTTACTCATATCAACCTCTTTAGGTGTAGGGAATAAATATTAAATAATGTAATATAAGGTCATAATATTATATATTAAATAATAAAAATTTAAATATATTAGACTAAAATATATAATATAGATTTATAAACTATATTAACATATATATTATATAATTAATGTTTAATATATAAAAATATTATGATATTTATTATATAATAACTAATATTATATATACACATACGTATATACATATCCATATAGATATATGAATGTATGTATTGGTAAGAGGGGTTAAGGAAAGTGAAAGAGTGTAAATTGAAAGTTAAACCTAGTTACTTCAAACCCATGGCAATCTTGAAATAAGTTCATCTAAAAGAATTGCTGGTGAAGACCTATCAGAATTTGAATCACCATGCAATGCTTTAGTCTACAATGGCTTAATTTTTTTTTGTAAAGAGATAACCTCTTATCATAATCTCTACATTAAAATTACAACTCCCTTGGTTTTGATCAGGGGGAATTTGTATTTGATGGATAAGGAGATCAACTATGGCTGATCAGGTTTTTTCTTGATGATGTAATGGAGAAATCACTTTTTGTTACAATGGTGCTAAAAATTAGAAGCAATCAAGTGAAATTTTGGGTTTATAAATTAGATAAAATTTTGAAGTGGACATATATGTTGCAAAGACACCATTTATTCCATGTATTTCTACTATGCCTAGTGATGATGCATCCTCAAGTATACCACCTTTTTTTTCTCCTAAAGATACTACTAATATTACATATTCAAAAAATGTGGATGAAACTTAACTTATTATGCAAGAACCTATTATTTATAAATCATTAACATCAGTTCTAAAGTTCCATTATGATAATTTTACTTTTATTTCTATATTTGAACTTCTATAATTTTCATTGTATGGTCTTGTAGTGGATTATTGAACATTTTCTAATTTCGATGATGCCCTTGATGTGATATAAAACCCATGGCAGGGGACCTATCAAGTGTATTTTATTGGGACTTGTATAAGTCCTAAATTGTATATCTTAAGGGAAATCATCTATTAGTGGAATGCCTATGGCCATATTTTAAATCACAATATGCATTCTCGTCATATCCCCGTGGAAGAGGTTTACTCATATCAACCTCTATAGGTGTAGGGAATATATATTAAATAATGTAATATAATACTATAATATTATATGTTATATAATATAAATTTAAATATATTATACTTAAAAATTCTTGCATTTTGAAATTAGGGTTAAGTTTAATTTTTTCTCTTGCAATTATTTTCTCCCATTAGAAGGCCAAAAAAAATCTTTCATGGATTGTCAAGTTTATTGTGGCATTAGTGGTGAAAGCATTGAACCCATTTTTTATTGTCATTTTTGTAGATCCTTCTTGTCAAGTATTTAATTTATTTAATGTATTTTTTACTATATCTAAAAATTTTGATTTATTTGTCTTGACATGGCCCTTTTATTCATTATTTATCACTTTATGTTATGAAATCATTGAGATTCAGACAGACCCAAATTATTGTTATGAAATGGATAAGAAAATTAAATGGTAGAGATTAGAATTGTTTAGTGCTTACTTCTATTGATTATTATTTATTTTCTTATGTGTGGAAAACCAATAGTGACCCAAATGGTAATTATGAGGGGAAAGTAGATTTTTTTAATAAATGTAAGCAAATAATCTTAGTAAACAAGTATCATGATATGAGAGGGTTTCAATGGTGCCCCATCAACCATACCATGCCATGCCATGCCACACCAATAATCCATATTTTATCATATGGGATAATAATTTCTAATCAACCCACAAACCCATTAGATATAATAATAATCATACCCTTCAGTACTATTTATAGAATGGCCATGGGCCATGGTTCTTTTGTATGGTTTGTTTTATGTAAAGAGGTTAATATGATGTTATTTTACTAGTTTTGTGATGTAGGAGCATCACTATAAATGTGCTAATTTGGTTATGTCAAGAGTCTTAGAGTATTAAGAGGTTATTTACAATAATAAATGCCTTACTGGAGGCCTTAGGTATTAGTGTGTAGGTTAGTTAGTTAGTATAGAGCAAATATTAATGACTATGTACCAACCAATCTATAGGTTTTAATATAGATGGTCAAAAAGAAGAGAATTGACTATATTTCCTTGTTGTTTTGGACTTAAAACTTTCATAAGGATTTAATAACCCTTTTCACCTTTGATTCATATTTGAGGAGCATTCAAAAGTCTTTTAGGAGCTCAAAATCAATTTTTTGTCATCGTGAGGGTAGATTTAGGCATACACAGACCCAGAAGAGTTTAAAAGACCTTAAAACTAGTTTTATTAGAAACAAATAAAAGAGAATTGTGTCTCTTTATTAGACATTGAAATAT
Source organism: Torreya grandis (assembly GCA_037957365.1). Classification (NCBI taxonomy): domain Eukaryota; kingdom Viridiplantae; phylum Streptophyta; class Pinopsida; order Cupressales; family Taxaceae; genus Torreya; species Torreya grandis. The sequence continues at coordinate 222,543 of JARHVA010009513.1, read as the reverse complement.
TGGTAAGCAAGAGTGTTTGAGTCCTTATGGGAAGTAAATATATAAGTAATAACCTTTCTCAAGACTAATAGACCTATGTACAGTCTTATGATAGAATACAGGGTTATGTGAGTGTATAAGGGATTCAATGAGTAAATAGGCATTTCAATCAAAGAAGGTATTTATCAATATATTTATTTTTGTGTATAAGGTCTAATGTAGATCTTATCAAGGTGTCAAGGTGTCTTAATTCCAAGATTCAATGTGAAACCCATCAAAATTACAGACCTCGTAAGATCATCAAGAGAGAGTTGAATAACTGTAAGAACAAGATTTTGAGAAATGGATTTATGATATTCAAATTACATAAAAATTAATCAAAATACCAATCTATCATTAAAATTGGAAATTGTTAGATCAAAATGCAATAAAATGAACATTTGAAACAACATCATGATCTAAAGCCAAATATTTCCAAACAAGATTCAAACAAAAAGGGTAAATGATTATACATGGAGGATTATTACCATGGACTCATATTTTTGATATCATATGATGGGATTGACAAAATTTTGATTAGGATACTAGTGATTGATTCATGGATTTAAACATAAGGTTGACATGAAATCTCATGAATTTCATCATTGGTCTTTATATGAAGGATGGGTTAGTTATTTATAGAGAGGGAGTAGGAAAGATAAATTGCTAAAATTTAAATTTGGGTGTAGGAAGATCAATGGTGGATAATTATTTAAGGAATTAAAATTTTCTTGGATGATTCTAGAGGAGGGAATGAAAGGGAAATTAAAATTCCCAAGAATCCTCTAGATTTAGAGGATTCTAGAGAGGTGGGAGATGTTGGAAGAAGTTTCTAGAGTTAGATAAATGTAGACTTTAGTAGGGGTCGATGAGGATTAGATACAGGATTATATTGTGATTATAATAAGGGTTAGGTGAGTAATAGGGGGTAGTCTTTTAGGAAATCCTTGGAGTAGGTAGATAAGTGGATTGTGAAAAAAAATGCACAATATATTGGATAAGTGGGGTTAGTTCACAAATAAAACACGATTGGAAGAATTAATTGGTTTATGGGATGATATAAGGTTGTCATATGAATCTGAAGAGTAAATAAGGGGTCAAATGAATAGGAGGATTAGTAAGACAAATTAGATTAAGCTAGATAAAATTAGTAATTTTAATGATGAAGTGAGAAAATTTAGATGCATACAATAAGATAGATACTTCATTGCATCACTTTGTATGGAACAATATTATTTTAATAGTTTTATATTTTAATAATTATAGGTAATCACCCAATCAACTGAAAACCTCACAAGGAGTCAAATTATCACAAAACCATAGCTAAGTTATTATGGTTTTATGTAGATAAGTTGAAATTGAAACATGTAAGTTTCCATTCTATAGTTGAATATGTATGCATAGACTCCGTATTAGGTCTAAGAAAGCCTAAGCTATTATTATATTGAAACTTATTGAGAATTTTAATGTCTTAGAGATAATTAGATTGAATTTAAATATTTTTGATAAAGAAGGAAATCTAACAAGGTCTTGAGGTTGATCAAATTCTTAGATCCTTGAAGCATATTTATTCACTGGTCATTCTTTAATAATATTCCATTTCCAAAAAGGTGTCTACCAAACCTTGATGATACCTTTGAATCAATCACCTACACCAACTAGTTCCTGTAAGTAAAGTCTTACTTTAATAACTATAATTTAAAATTTTATATATCCATTTGATCTATGATTTCAATGAAATGAAATGATTTGTTTCTAAACAAATGTTTTAGGCTAGTAAAGTAGTATATAGTAAACTAGAGCCATAATTTTTTTAGATTTAATGGTGTAAAGGTTAGAGTTGTCTAAAATTATTATTTTATTTTTTGTCATGTCCATAATCTAACTAACTAGTTGATTTGAAGGCATGCTCACCATGTTTACCAGGTGGTATAAATTAATCATCAGATTATGTTAAGTGAATTAGCATTTCCCTTTAGATCTTAATGAGGTTGAGTGCACAAAGTCCTTTGTTCAAACCTATTGTTTTAAATAGTAATTGGATCAGTTGATATGGCTCAACTAGTCGCATTCATACATTTTAAATAGGAAATAAATTTTGATGCCAAACCTTACATATTATTTATAATATTCCCACTTTTATCAAAGTCTAATATATGAATATATTTAGCTTCTAAATATATCCATTTCTCTTTTCATTGCATCTCTATCTTGTTAGTATTTATTATCATCAATAACTTAGTTTCAACATTAAATAAAATGATATAGTATTATAGTAAAAGTCTTATGTAATTTTTAAAGGATGTCAATAATTAATATGGTGATACTATAATAAAATAAAGCAATGGGATGAGATTGTGCAGCATGCTTCTATAAAAATCATAATATCAAGAGCTACCACTCTTTAAATTATCACACAATACAATAGTGTTGATCTTAACTTTATAAACATCTTAGGGTTGATCCTCAATTCATAAGAAATCATGGAATCTTACCTAATTTATATCAACACAATAATAAGGTGGTAATAAAAGGTTTTAGAATTCTCATAACCATAATACCAATGATTTTCCATAATTTTGTTTCCTCGAGATCACTCAACATTTGATTGTAACTCAGTTATACCATTTACCTACACACTCAAGTCACAAACACTCAAATTCATCATTAGTACAGTTATTCTAATAAATAAAGCATAGAGTCCAAATGTATAAGGCCTTTCAAGGTATCACCTAGTAGTGGCTTTAAGTTGAAGGAAAATTTCACTCATGTTCATGTCAAAGGTATATTCTAAGAGATACCTTCAACATCCCCTTGAATGTATTACAATGCCCTTTGAGGTATCTCTTAGGAGATGCCTTCAAGGGTTTAATAATACTAAGAGATACCTTCAACATCCCCTTGAATGTATTACAATGTCCTTCGAGGTATCTCTTAGGAGATGCCTTCAAGGGTTTTATAATACCTTCATGGGTAACTAGAATGTATCTCTTAGGAAATACCTTGAAGGATAAAACCACTCTAGTGCATGTTTGAGAGGTATCCCCTAGGAGATACCTTGGGTATTATAAGGCCTTTCAAGTTATCACCCAATAATGTTTTAAAGATGAAGGAAATTTCTACTCATTTTCATGTTGAAGGTATCTCCTTGGAGATACCTTCAATGTTTCCTTGAATGTATGATAGTGCCCTTCCAGGTATATCCTATGAGATTCCTTCAAGGGCCTTATAATACTTTCATGAGTACTTTGAAGGTATATCTTAGGAGATAGCTTTAAGGATAAATCCATACTTTTGTATGGTTTAAAGCTATCTCCTAAGAGATACATTTAAGTTATTACAAGGCCCTTTGAGTTATCACTCAGTAGTGCCTTCAAGGTGAAGGAAAATTCCACTCATGTGCATGTTGAATGTATCTTGTAGGAGATATCTTTAATGTCCCATTTATTGTATGACAATGCCCTTTGAAGTATCTACTAGGAGATTCCTTGAAAGGCCTTGTAATACCTTCATGGATAACTTGAAGGTATCTCATAGGAGGTAAATTGAAAGAAAAATCCAATATATTGCATGTTTGAAAGGTATCTCCTATGAGATAACTTGAAGGTATTACAAGGCCTTTCAATTTATCACCCAGTAGTGATTTCAAGGTGAAGAAAAATTCCACTCATGTATATGTTGAAGCTATCTCCTAGGATATACCTTCAACACCCCCTTGAATGTAAAACAATTCCCTTTGAGGTATATCTTATTATATTCCTTCATGGTCCTTCTAAAACCTTCATAGTAACTTGAAGGTATCTCCTAGGAGATACCTTGAAGGAGAAATTCACTCTTGTGCATGTTTGAAAGGTATATCCTAAGAGATACCTTGAATATATTACAAGGCCCTTCAAGTTATCACCCAATAGTGCCTTTAAGGTGAAGGAAAATTACACTCATACACATGTTAAATAGGATAATCCTTCAACATCCCCTTGAATTTATGATAGTCTCATTTGAGGTATCTCCTAGGAGATACTCTTTTCTCTCAAGTCATGCACGTACAATAATAAAGTTGATTTGTAGACACAATGGGATTAGCTCCAAAATGTGGGACCTAAGGCTCTTTAAGATAATACTCTAGAGATGGGCCTACTTCCCTTAAAAACTTAGTGTATTGGGTTTAAAATTTTCATGTAGACCTAAAATACATGGAATGAAACTATCTACAGCCAAATTATGCTCTTCATCTGAGAAAAGGGAGAGAAAATAAAATAAAAATAATAGGATGTGATGCCCCAAAAGTTCATAGATATTCCTTACCTACTATTAAATAACACACTAAAGGCTATAAAGATGTATTTTTTTGATGTGTGTTTTACACAAACCCATAGAGCCTTTTATGAGGTAGCCTCTAATATTTTAGGATCACTGAAGTATATCACTCAAATGCACGAATTGTAAAGTATTTGGTTTAATAACAATCTATTAGTAGAATAGTGGTGAGTGATATAGATTTTTTTACCATAAATGGACTATTTATGAATTAACCTAAGTCTACTTGGATTGGGTGGAAATATGATGATTCTTACTAAGGGGGATAGGATCTCGAAAAAAAACTCAAAAATGGAGGGAAGAGTAGGGAAAAAAATAAGGCCTATGTGTAGTCTAATATAAAACCTTTCAAAACCAGCACTTGAACTTAGATAGGATAAGGAATCTAAACCAATATTTATTGAAACCTGATATAACACACCAATAATAAAATATAGTGAAGATTTAAAGGATAAAGAACACAAAATACTCAGACATGCAAAGCCCAAGGTTGCCCAATTATTAGACTATTATTGCACATCTTTAAGAAAGATTATGATTAGCATACAAAAGATATTCAAATCAGCTATAGCTTAAAATGAATGAATATATTTAAAAATGGATAAATCATACACAAATATAAGCATTAAGTTATTAGAATAATGGAATGTCTCAAGTAATCCACATAATTGAAGAAAAATATAGATTTACACATAAATATAGTCAAGAAAAACTCTTTCAAATTTCTTATTAGTCTAAACAACCAAAATTCTCCCTCCTTGGGACTGAGAAGTTACATGTATTTATAAGCTTAGGATGGGAAGGACTTATCTATTCAAGCTTCACCTAAAATTACAAGTCCAAAACTAGAGCCACATGCTCAAAATCATTCAAAATATTCATGCACAATGGTAGTGTCTAAACTTAGACTCTCCAGCTAAAATATAATATGTATGTACAATAAATAGATTAGGAACTATAGTTCCACCCTAAATATACATGCACATATATAATCATTTCAAATCATGGTGTTGATGTGGTACCACTAGCTAGAGGAGTTGCAGAAGAAACTAAAGTTTCCATAGAGTAACTGTGGATGAAATGAACACCAGACCTATGGGAGTTTGCTTTATTGTAAAACCCAAAAATTGAGCATCCTGAGCTATTGTAGCAACACTTACAACTGGTTGAGTAACCAAAACTGAATATGAATCCTTATATTTTTTTTAAGTTACTCCAATAATTTGCCCTATGCCTCAAATTCTTTGTTTAGAATATCAAAATTGATCAAAAAAGGCTTAATAATTTTATGTGCTTCATTCATTAACCTACCTTACTCTTCCTATAGGTTATTAAATCCATATACTAAGGCTTCATCCTTAGTTAATCTATTCTTAGAAAAATTGACTAACTATAAAGAGTCATCCTATGGAATCAACAATATCATTGAATTTATAAATATATTATAAAGGGTCCATTGGGTTATTCTTTAGTTTCTTTGTAAGAGGAAAAATACTATCTCTCTACTCAAACTCCATATTTTCACCTATACCAAGGTGCATTGCCTTCCTCTTTCTCACCCTTTGAATTATCCCACTATTCTTATCAAACATGATGGATACTATGGTAAATACAATTATAACTAGATTATGTCTTTCATCCCTAGCTTCTTGTATCTATTTCACCCATTGGGGAACTATGAGAACCCCTATTTCTTTAATTAGAGTTAGGTTTTGAGATGAATAAGGTGGAGGAGTCATAGGAGGATGTGTAATTAATGGATTTGTTATTGAATTATTAATCTTAATGGGAAATAAGAGAGGTTGGTGGATAATTCTCTCCCTAAGAGGTAGCTATCTCATTGGCATGACTTTAGCTATATACCTGACCAAACTAAGATTTCTCTCCACTATGATTGTGGCTAAGGATACTGGTGAGTCTTATATAAATGGGCTTTCCTATTTGATCCAAATTTATTTTTTGAATAGGTGGGTTTTGAGGATTAAAAATAGACACAGTTACCTGACCCTTAAAATGGATACTCTTTTCTAGGGTATTTATTGATTAATGGGATATAATTGATAGATCCTTATGAGTAATAAATACAAAACCTTGAGATATAACAAAATTTAGACTTTAAAATAGGATTTAAACATTTATAGATGAAGAAATAGTAGAAGAGACTACCTCATCAATCCTTTGGCTTGGTTTTTCTATGAGAACTTGTTACTCTCCCAGACTCAAAGCTTTGGCTTTCTCAAACTCTACCTCTTCATCATCTAGGTGAGTCTCTTCAATCTTTCATTACTCTACTTATTTTATTTACTCATAAGCATCATCTTCACATTCATCATCCAATTAATTAACCAATTATATCGGTTATGTTTCTTCTTCCACAAGCAACTTTGACTGAGTTTCTCCTTTTTCTTTCTCAACTTCCTCTAATTTTTTCCTCTCAGAAGACTCCTCAATAGTACATAGACCAATATATGGTCTTTCTTATAATGACTTGCTCTTAGTAGGAGTATGAGAATCCTTAGGCTTCCTATGGTAGGTGAAGATGGGGGGAGTGGAAGGTGGAATAGAAGGTGAAACAACTGTAGGAACAAAAGTGGTGGGAGGCATCATAGAATATGGTGGTAAAGGCATGGTAATAGTTTTTATGGAGGTGGGTTGAAAAGTGTTTGGAGGTGAAATGGCATAGGTACCTTGAGTAAAGGTATTCTCACTAATAGATGTAGGTGATGAAGGGATAGCCATATGAGATGGGGGATAATTAGGAATATATGGAATTAAATATAAATAAGCTTGAAATAAATTTGAAAGACTCACCTAGGTCATAGTTGTTAAGGGAGCCAAAGGGGTCATCACAAAACTAATCTTCCTTTCTTTGGCTAGATAAGTTGCCAACTTATATATTATAGTTTTTGTGCCCAAAACATAGGTGTCAAGATCTATTATTTAGGAAGGGACCTTTGGGATTATAAGACCCCTTAGAATATCCCTTTTGAGCTGAGGATTATATTCCCTTTGGACACCAAAGTCAGTTTGTTGCTCATTTATAGGCTATTATAGAGGAGAAAGAGGTTGATCCTATTTTTGAGAGAGATGAGGATGAGATGGTGGCCACTAGTGATTCCATGCCCTCTCAAATTCTTACTTAGTGGCCCATGGATTATACTATAATACCTAGGCCTAGACCATGGACATCGACTTATCCTTCATATTCTTCCATACCACTGAATCATCAAGTACATTCAAGAAGATGGAATCATGGTTATACTCCTCATGCCCATAAGAAACATCCACCTTATTCTTCTCCTTAAGTTATTGAAGGTATCCTCTTACCCTTTTCCTCAAATCCCATTATCTAAATGGTGCCAATTTTATATTGTAATTGGCCCTAATTTTACTATCCTAGTTGAAATTTGATATGACCACATACTACATTTGGTCGATACTCATGGGATTACTATAATAATAAGTCAAATTCATTTGACATAGTTATTCATCAATAATAATATAAACCTATAAATCTATTTCTTATTTATCAATCTTATCCTAAACATGGTTTGGTAGCAATAAAGGATAAATATTTATCCCTTCAATTTGATTAATGATAACATCTAGATAGAAACAGTAGTCTTCCCATTTGTGGAGTGTCCTAAAAATATTTTTAGACAAATTGCATATAGATTTCCCATGGATTTCATGATATATCCAAGGGTGAACTTCATTTCAAATTCTTTTAATTCCATTCCTATATTTGTGAATGAGCATAAATGAATGATCTTTGTCAACTCTATTAGTCACATATTCTTCTAAAAGCTACCATAACTCACCATTGATTTTGTAAATAGTTCCCATAATAGTATCTATTAAATGGGACATCATGTAAAAACTACCATATGATGGCCTTTGGTCTATATATAACATTTAGGACTTTAGTATAACACATATAATTTATCTCAGTGCAACCAATTGATCAAAGGTCAACAAAATGTCCAACAATTGAACCCACTCATGAACATATGCAGTACTCAAAAATCCACATAGTCTATTCAATAAATCCATTGCTATCCTAATCCTAATCTAAAATCTAATGATTAAATTAGATGTAATGCCCCCTTTGAGATTCAATGTATGGCCCTTACTAAGCCACTCTATTAATTTCCCCTCTATTATGTTTTGTTCAAGCTAAAAATTAAATAAGTTTTGATTGTATGTTAACCTAAAATGCCTCTTGAAATCCTAACCAAAATTTACGCGACTAATTTTTTATTTTTTCTAATATATAATCAATCACCAATAAAAAATTTAGTAAAAAACAAATCTGAGTAGGTTTATGCATAGCATTACCTCTAGTTTCACAGTTTCTTAATGAAGACCCTGCCCCTTGATGAGAAATAAATCATCATTTTACTTCTTTTGGGCTAGTGAAACTATATCCTAAGATGAGTACAATATTACTAATTCTACGTCATCCCATAGTGCATAATAATGGTGGAATTTAAAATATAAATAAATTTTATTAAACATTATATCAGTGTACTTAGTCACACCTTCAAAAGCATACAAAGAAGGGACATTCGATTATTTGGAAGTCAACACCATTTCTAAAATGGATGTATGTATCTGGTTTTGTTAAAAATACTAGTTCAATTTTACAAACACCTTTGAATAATTAGGGCTTTAAAAGATATGAGAGATCGAAGATGAAGTGTTTGATTGAGACTAATGGCTAATTCAATTCCCATTTGGTGTAGATTTTATATATATCATTCATAAGCTTCAAACATTGAATGTATTCATGTACTATTAATGGATACAATTAACTTTTAGTTTCAATTCATGTTTCATTATGAAAATACCAATCATTTTTAGTGGGTTCAATTACCTACCATATGTCAAACCATCATTAACTTTAAATGTTTAGTCATCAACTTCAAGACAACTATCAATGATGATTATTGCATACTCAAATTGGTTCCTCTAGATGATGATAGGTGTTAACTCCTCATTAATATCCAACTTCATACCTTTTATTGTGAATGAACCTTCCATGGTTATGAGTTGACAAGATCATGCCATGTTATAATATCTTAGAGGTCTAGAGATAATGAAAGCCCAAAGAATTAGACCATAGACCAAAGAACTGTTTAATCTTATGTGAACCTATTTTAATGAATGGATGCCAAGTTTCATAGATTTATGGCTTTGAGAGTGCCAAAATATGGGGTGCAAATCCTTCCAAATTTAAATCTTGTTGATGAACTAATAAACTTTTTGTGTCTTTATTCTATCAAGAGAGTGCCACCTAGAAGGTATACAAAGTGTGGGAGTGTAAAACACTTAAAAATTCTACTTCATCTCAAAATATCCATTTTGAGAACCTTATTCTTTCCAAATAACTTATTATTGCCTTCAAAGTGAAGGAAAATTCCACTCATGTGTATGTTGAAGGTATCTTCTGAGAGATACATTCAACATCCCCTCAAATGTATGATAACACCCTTCAAGGTATCTCCTAAGAGATGCCTTCAAAGTCCTTATAACACATACATGTGTAACTTGAAGGTATCTCCTAGGAGTTAAATTGATTAAAAAATCCACTATTACGCATGTTTGAAAGTTATCTCCTAGGAGATACCTTGAAGGTATTATAAGGCCTTTCAAGGTATCACCTAGTTATGCCTTCAAGATGAAAGAAAATTCCACTCATGTGCATGTTGAAGGTATCTCTTATGAGATACCTTAAACTTCCCCTTTAATTCATGACAACACCCTTTGAGTTATCTTCCATGAGCCTATTTTAATAAAGGTATTCTAAGTGTCATACTTTAAGGGATTTGAGAGTATCAAAATACAGGGTATAAATCCTTTTAACTTTATCAAAGATTATTTGAAACATTTGTAATTCCTTCATGGGTAACTTGAAGGTATATCCTAGAATATACCTTGAAGGTATTATAAATCCCTTCAAGTAGTGCCTTCAAGGTGAACGAAAATTCCACTCATGTGTATGTTGAAGGTAACTACTAGGAGATACATTCAACATCCCCTTGAATGTATGATGATTGATAATTCCCTTCAAGGTATCACTTAGGAGATTCATTCAAATGATTTGAAATACCCTTGTAATACCTTCATGGGTAACTTGAAGGTATCTCCTAGGATATACCTTAAAGGAAAAAATCACTCGTATGCATGTTGAAAGGTATCCCATAGGAAATACCTTAAAGGTACTTGTTGATGGGAATTTTGACACAATAATCAACTATAGGCTAGGTCTAATAGTTTTATTCCATTACAAGACTCTTTTAAATAGAATATTTACCACCAACTCCTATAAATAAGGTGTGAGGACACTTCTCAAAGGTTTATTTCACCTGATATAGGTACACTGAGCCTCACTCAGTGGCTTGTTGAGATCATTCCATATAATAGGCCTTTACTGGTTTGAATTGAAGGTACTTCATTAGTTCTTATGTAGTGGCAATGGGCATGGATTCGAGTAATCATGTTTTAGGGGAAGATAATTTCCCCAGGATTAAAGTCAACACCAAATTCTCTAAAATTGTGATACTAGAATAGTTGTAAGGTTTTTTATTTTTTGGTGTCTATTTTCATTGATCTTGGTAGTAGTTATGATAGTTGTTGTAAACTTAGCCAAGTCAACAAACATTATAATACATTCAAACTTTTGGCTCTTATAATAACATATTACATTTACAACATGTTTCCCCAAAAAAATACATAAGAATTTCTTAAGTTAAATATTTTTTATTATATAAGGTTAATAATCGAGAAAGGTGTCTCATGCCCTTACAAAAACTAGCAAGAGATATTCAACATAAGAAAAAATAGGACAAATATATAACTATGGAAATCTAGGCCACTCTTGATACACAATCACCAACCAAAAGTTAGCAAAAAACCATGTAAAATGATTTCAAAAAGAGACTAAGAGGGGAAAAGATAAAGTAATTATTTAGACTCCTTAGAGTCAGAGTATACAACTAGTTTACTACTTCTAGTTTTAGTTTTTCTTTGTCCTTTCCTCTATTCCTTTTACTCAAGCCTTGTTATGTTTCTTAAGTCAAAATATCCCTTTTTTGGAGTGGTGTCCACTCCACCTCGTTGTCCAGTGGTCCCTTCTTCAGCTCCATCTTCTTCTCTTTGATTTTTTTCTTCTTCTTGATGGGGATAATGATACCAATCTCCCCACTTTATTTATCTCCTATTACCAAACCTCTACTAATCTTAGTTATAACATCCTCAAAAGAAAATATCCCTTTCAAATTATAAATTTCCTCCACCATCTCCATACATAGAAAGTGTTGCATTGTTACCTTAGTCTAGATTTTTCTCTAGGGTCCTTTCCATGTCAAATTGTTAGTCATTCGGGGGGAGGTAGGGTGGATGTTATCTATGGGCTTCACCTCTTAAAATTTATCTTCTAAGTTATTTTCCATGAGTTTTTTTCCATAATTATCCTTCCCTGCTAAAGGTGGGTAATTTTTAGCCTCAACTTCCTGACTCTCCTTAGAATCATCACATGAGTCCTCCCCTCACTATGGGAATCAATTATCTTGTTAACATCTTTGACCTAGAGGGGTTCACCTCTATGGATGATAAGGAGAACAAGTCCCTAGTGAATGGGGTAAAATTAGGGATTAGACTTAAAGGAAGTAATAGAAACTTTGATAAATTTCAATAGGAAAAGGGGAGACTAATCTTTTGACCCTTGAAATAGATCATCACTAGAAAATGGTGCAAGAATAGGATAGTGTGTTTTCCCTCAGGGGTGATATACTTCATGATTTGAAGAAAAATGTATGGCCATTTCCTTGGTAAATCTTCTCAATGAAATCTTTTTTGAGATGAGATAACTATAATATCATATTTAAATAAAATTCTCAGTACCTCTTCCTTCTTTTTTGTCCTTATATGATTTTACTCCATCACAACTCATGCTGATTACCTATCCAATAATCTCCTCCATGACAATAATGCTTATCCCTCTCATCCTAACCAAATCATTGTTCCAACCTTTATCAAAATCACTAGATATGGCTAAGTTGTGTCCCATGATTCTTTCCATGAAGTTGGAAAACCCACCTTTGACTAGTTCCTACCAAATAATTGGGTCTTCCTTTACCTCCATGAAGGACATCAGATCCATCCTATCTCTCTCACCTCCCATATTGACTCTAGATATTAAGCTCTAATTTAAATATTAAAAAAAAAATTGTATCTTAATAGGGGTTCTCTTATTGTCAAATTTTGGGCGTTTATTGAATGAAATGGCCTAGAGCTTCCCATGGTTTGTAGTGTGGGTAATAATTTGGTGTTGATTGATATGCATCATACTTTTGGATTTTTACATCATATCATCGGTCATGAGGATTGTTGATTCTTCATCCCACATGTGAGAGAGGGGTTATATTTTTTAAATAAGGATGAAGCCTTAGATGGGAGATCATCCATATTTGTGCAATGTTTCAACACCTCACATTAGATCATTTAAGTTAAATATTTGAAACATACTTCTCCCTCTTCTTTCTCCTTTGAAATAAATTTTTGTATATTCCTTTGCCTATTAGTTTATATTGGTTGGTGTTTTTATTTAATTATATTCCTTGACACATTTTATACATGCATTTAAAAGGTCTTCAACTTTCCTCTGGTTAGCCCTAATTTGGCTAGAATATTCTTTCACAGGGCTTGTCATAAATTCAATGGGACATTGAAGGTATCTCTTAAGAGATACATTTAGCATGCTTATTAGTGAAAAAGATAGCTCAATTTTGATTATTTTTTAAAATTACATCTAACTCACTAAGTTAGATCCCTAAGTATGGTGTTATACTTTTATGATATGCTTAGTAAGTGATTGATATGTTAGAAATAAATAGTCAACTTTTACACAATCCCATTTTTATGAGTTTTACATCTCTCTATATATTTTTTATTTTTAGTTTGTTCATACATTTTTAGTTTATGTCTAATTTAGTGTATATATTATGAATATTTAATATGTATTTTATATTTTAAATTAGAATTCACATTTATTAATATACAATTAATCACTAGTTAATCATAAATAATTTTGTAAGTGATATATTATACAACTTAGATTTTACAAAAGATAAATATTTAAATCATTTCAATTGCTTTGTATAATGTCTTCAGAAGAGATAAATTTCCACACTTAAAAGTTAGAATAAGGCTTCAATCAAAGAAAATTTAGATATAGTACTATTCAAACTACCAAAAATAAAATTAAATCCACATAGCCATATTCCATTTTATGATGGTGACAAAATTTATCTTGTTGATTTGTGTTTTGAGTCATTATTTTGATAAATATGCATGTAGATATTAGTTTGTTTAGCACTATATCTAAAAAAGAATCTTCTCAGATTGAAATAATCCTTGCCTATGATAAGGATGAACTTGAAGATGCCATTAAATTAAAACTAGAAGTATGGAATGGAGAAGAGGGAATTCTTCATCATGCTATAAATAATTTCAATAAATTTACACCTATTAAAATGGAATTAACAAAATAATGTTTTTTGTTATGAAACATTTAGGTTTCATTTTAATATATATGACAACCTTAAAAATTTTGGGTCAATAGATATAGATAATTTGGTCCTTGGCATACAAAAATGTTTAAATAAAAACATGAAAAAAGGGAAACAACTTCTACTTGACACTATGTAAATATGCATTTAAGATACCCTATAATCATGATAGAAAAAGCATTGAAGAAAATAAGATAGGCAAGGGAAACATATTTATATGAAGATTTAAAAAAGGCTATACAATTACTTACACTAGTTGATAAATATAAGATTGAACAAAAAGTTGATATAATTTTGTTTGTATAAAATTTTGAGCAAACACATAGGGAAGTCTTTACAAGGTATATTTCCTTTAACAATTACACCTTGAACATTCTTGTAGAGCTATATGAATTGGGGGATGCCAATATCAAAATAAGAAATATAAATGAAAGAGGGGTGAATGTTATAATTCATTCATTCATACAACACAATGAGGTTCCAATGAATGATGCTTTGTTAATTCCTTTTGATCCAAATAACCCTCAATGTATTATCAAATCAAAATAAGTCCTTAAAAATATGATGGAGAAAAAAACCATAAGATTAAAAAAAATAGATGGCCAATACATAATTAAAGCACAATAGAGAATTTTTTTAGATGAAGAATATAATTCACTATCATTGAGAAAAAAAATTCTGTTAGAAGAACAAGATTTCTAAAAATAGTTACTTTATTCCATATTGTTCATAAAATATGTAACCAATATAATGAAGCAATTTATAAGGCTTCATTTGTAGAAAGAATTAGATCTGTACATGACCTTGCCCAACTAAGAGTTTGGAAGAATATTTAAATAGGGAAAAAAATATAAAATAAATACATGAACAAGATAGACACTTATTCACACAAATGAACTGCTCAGCACAATTATAGGAGAGAAAAAATCTTCTTTTTATGGAATAACCTGCATAGAATTATTTTGATAACGAATTTGATTTGTTTTAAAGTGGTACATTACGTAGTCTAAATAAATAATATTTAAATCTAATTAGTACAATAATACTTAGAAATATTCAAGGGCTTTTAGAAAAATAAAAAATAAAACTAGTAGATTTATTGGAAAAATGGTTTATTTGCTTCTTGAAAACCCCTAGGTGCAACATCATGGACACTTGGTGTAAAAAAGTCAAGCAAGAAAGTAATATGTTATCAAAAATTACATATTGTTTCACCAAGATTGATTTAACACTTCTAGCATAAAAAATAATCACACCTAAAGAAGTAATAGAGCATTATACAATTTTTATGAAAAGGTTTGATGATTTGTGTGTCCTGAATTAAATTATTTCAAAAAAAAAATTGGGAAGCATTATCTTCAGATTCAATAAACATATTGAGAAAATATATATATAGTGATGGAGGTCAACTTCCTAGTATAGATACATAAATTTTTAGCTATCATTACAATCCCCCATGTCTTTAGCCATCCATTTTAGAAGATTTTAGTGTAATGTTCATTATCGGTGTGAATGTTGATTTGATAATTATTACTCTTTTGAATGTCATTGAATATTTTAATGAAAAACATCTTTGTCTATTTCTTCAAGCATTGATTGATAAAGTTATTATTGGGGATTTCAATGTATTCATCATTCACAAGCTTGACCATTTTTATAGCATTCAAAACTCTCTCAGAAAGTTATGTGTTGGTCATTTCCATTATATGAAAATTACAAATGTCATACTTTAGGGTCTAGATAGTGATGGATTCAATTAGACTCATATCAGAAGTATCAATTTTTCTCAATATTCCACTAATTTTTAGCTTGAATATTTCATCTTCAATTCACAACAAAGTAAATTAGAGGAAGCTGTTGACATTAGTAAAGATGTACCAACATTTCAAATGATTGGTTCACATAAAATAGGAAGGCCATTCAAAAATGAATTAGATAACTTATTTTGGGAGAGATTTATCTCTATTTTCAATAATTTAGATACATATGATGTGCCAGGGATATATACATGAGCTAAATTGGTATGTGCTTGTATGTAAATGCAAAAGAATTTATATTGCATTATAGAAACTAAAGAACAAACAATTTTTAATGTTCAAATTCAAAATTGTTTGACACATTTATGACAACCAATAATAGAACAACTACTTCGATCAATACCAAGTGCATAACATTTTTAATTTATTTTATAATCATGCTTTATTTTTCAAATAAAACATCTTAACAATCTTTTGGTGTGTATGCTTTATTTTTAAAATCTAACAGCTTAACAATATTTTTGTGTGTAGCACTAATGACATTGGATGAAAGTGAAGAAACAATAATAATGGAAAATAAAATCAATGAACATGACAAATTGCAAGTTGAAGAAGGTAAGATAAGATCATACATATTTTTACAATTATATGATTTTTTATTTATCAATTATTTATAATAATAACATAATATTTCTTGATACCCACGTACGCTTTGAGTCTTTTCAAAATCCCCACTAAATTTGCTGAAGCTATTGAAAAAATTCAGAGAAACTTTCTTTGGTCAGGTACTGAGGAGAAAAGAAGAATGCCTTTAATAGCATGGGATAACATATGTAAACCTGTCAGGGAAGGTGGACTAGGAATAAGGAAAATTAGAAGTATGAACACAGCTCTCTTAGCTAAGTAGGGTTGGAGGGTTTATCAGGAAAATAAAGAATGGAGCAAAATATGGAAGCACAAATACTTATTTAAGGCAAAGTCACTCCCTGAATTCTTTTCTAATCTGGACATTTCCCATCCTTCTACCATATGGGGGGCAGTCCAAGGGACTAAACATGTTTTAGAAGAAGGAAGTTCCTGGAAAGTTGGCAATGGCAAAAAGGTGAAATTTTGGGAAGATATTTGGTTAAAAGGAAAACCTTTGCAAGATGAAATCCAAGATAAAGATGTTATAGACCGTTGCAAGCAAAGAGTGGGAATAATGGTTAACCAATACTGGCAGAACAACTCCTGGGTGAACCTCACTGACTATGATCAAGATTTCAAGGATATTCAACTATCCCTAAATGCTATATCCCTATACCCTAATCTTGAAGATAAGATTATTTGGCACAATGAGCCAAGCGGACAGTTTAAAGTTTCTTCCATTTTCACTTCAAAGGGAAATGGCAACAAACCGTTGTGGATGAAGGCCTGGATCAAGGGGCTCATCCCTAAAATCAAAATCTTTTTCTGGACCCTCCTCCAAAACAAAATCTTAACTTTGGACAATTTACAGAAAAGAGGAATATATATTGTGAACAGGTGTATTCTTTGTAAGAAGGGCCTTGAAGATAGAGATCATTTGTTCATAAACTGTTCTTTTACACAGCTAGTCTGGAAAGAGATCCTCAATCTGTGGGGCATTGCATGGATCCATCATAAAAATGTGGAATTATCTCTTAAAAGCTGGTACTACCCCTCCAAGAATTTTGAAGTAATTTTTTTATGGAAACTTACTCTTCCCCATATTTGGTGGGGAATATGGAAGGAAAGAAATAACTAAATTTTTAGAAATAAAGAACTCCTTGGATGGGTGGTAGGACAGAACATCATTAGAGCTATTAAGGAGAATTTTTTATCACAAAAGAATCCAAGCTCAACTCTCCAAGTGGATAATCCCTTAAGTATAGAAAATTCTAAAGGTAAACCTGATAATCCCAGATTAGGAGTTACATGGAATGCTCCCCCTCAAGGGTGGATTAAAGGAAACTTTGATGGAGCTGCTAAAGGGAATCTTGGGAAAGCAGGTTGTGGTGGAGTCTTGAGAAACCATACAGGAAAGGTTATTGATGATGTTGCAATCCCCATCGGTAAATTGAATTGTCACATTACTGAAGCTACTGCTACCCTTCAGACCATCAAAATAGCTGTGGATTCAAGATATCCCAAATTATGGCTAGAAGGAGACTCATTGAACATCATAAATATTCTTAACAATAAAAATACTGTGTCTTGGACCATAGAAGATATGGTAATGGAGATGAAAACCTTAATAAAAAAATTTGATAAAGTGACTATAGCCCACACCTATCGTGAAGCCAATGGAGTTGCAGATTGGTTAGCAAACTGTGCAGTCCGGATAGGACAAAAAGTGAGGTGGCAGGAAACATTAGAAAAGAATGTGGAACTGAGGGTGTTCATTCTTCATGATGCAACTCATGCAAAGGAGGGAAATATTAGATTGTAATAGAAATATAATGAGTAGGAGGAGTGGCTTTGCGGGGAAAGGTCTACAATCATTAAAGAGGAAGGCTCTTGAGAGTGAGAAGCGGATCCTGAAGGTGCCCAAACAAAGATAACTTTCAAATCAAATTGGCAGCAGGTGGGATCATTTTAAAGTTCATAGTGACTGATTTTCAAAGGAGATGAGTATGGCTCGTGAAAGGAAGGGAGAACCAAGGAAGCAGGAACCCAAAAACTGTGATGAATGGAGAGAGAAACAAGATGTCTGGAGAATTCTGCAAAAAGGAAAAGTCGTGAACTATATGGAAAGGCTACATGGGTCAAAACCACATATCACTATGGATTTTTTCAAAAATTGGATTGATGAAAGGGTCACTTTGCATGGTATCACGGTGAACCTAACTGAGGATTTTATAGCAGAGGTTACAGGGCTGCCTACGGATGGACTTAAATTATCCAAGCAGACAAGCATTTCAAACGAGGCCTTTTGTAAGTTCCCCAAGATGGATGTGGAAGAGCAAAAGCTGGTCAAGAATGGGGATTTCTATGAATTGGAATAGATTAAGGGGATATGGAGGGATGTCTTATGTTGTATAAGGGAGTATTTCATCCTGGACGGAAGAAGCAAGAGAGTGCATAAATTCCACTTTGTTTTCCTTAATCATTTCAGACACAAGGTAAGATAGTCTTTTCCCTTTTACCTGTGCTTCTCTTTGGTCCAAAGTTTATTTGCTCATAGGAAGAAGGAAACACATCCTATCCTGCATGAAGGCCTAATTCTATTAATCAAAGGCTACTGCAAGAATAAATCTATGGTTAAGAACCCTAACCAGGGGAAAAATAAGGAGTCTGGGAGTAGAAAGAGTGAAATTGTAAAAGGGAAAGACAAAATCAAGTTCCCCAGTGCCAAAAATTAGAATGTAGAAGAAGATACAGAGCGGGAGAGAATTGATAAACCTAGGGAGGAAAATCTGGAGGAAGAAGAAGGTACTGAAAGCTGGAATACAAATTCAAAAGAGGACGAAGAATGTCAAGAGAAGAATGAGAAAGAAGGAGTCAGCAAAGAGGAGGAATTTGAAAATAGTAAAGAAGAAACTAAGGAAAATTAGAGAGTGTCAGAGGAAGATATTGTCCAGGATGGCCCTGTTGAGGACCCTATTTCAAGAAACGAAAGGGAAAATACAGTTCAGGATGACAATCAAGAAATGGACATGGAAATTCAAACTAGAACAAAAGAATAGTATCAAAGGGGCCGAGAGGATCACTTTGAAGAAGGTGGGAACAGTCCCAATAAGAATTCTGAGGAATGGAGAGAGAAAAGGCAGAACGATGGAAAGCACACACCTATGAGTTGGGTTAATTGCAAAGCAGAGGCTTCTCTCCAACTTGATTCTTGGATGTGTAAAGAGATTAAGGATCTCAAAAGGAAAGTGGAAATTATGGAAGATAACCAAAAAGTTGCATGGAAAAAAATTAACAACATGGAAAAATAGATAAGAGATATCCCAGTCAAGCTCAAAGATTACGAGAATAACCTTCGAGAACTCATTAGGGAGAACAGAACGAAAATGGAGGAAGTAACGTCCAACATTTATGCTGCAGCTGCCAATATTGGAAAAAGAGCTAGCGAGGAGACCAAATCTTTGGAGGGGCCTAGAAAAAGGATGAGACAAAGCTCAAGAAAGAAGGCTACACAAGAGGGAGCCAAGTTGGTGGCAACTACCACTCAGGATACTGTTGTGAAAGGTACAGAAACTATGAAAATGATTTTGGAACTAGAAGAATAGTCTGGTTCTTCTTGCTTGTTATGTTTTATGGTCCTGTTCTCTGGTTTCTTTTTTTAATCTTCTATCTATGGTGTAGCCAGATCTATGTTAAATTTGGGTTTTGACCAGTGGTCTCTTCGGTGGTTTCAGGTCCATTTAAAACCTATTTTTGCTACTTCTCTGTAGTAGTTTTTAGGTTTTGCCTGTGGGAGTTGAAGCTTTATCTTTTTTTCCTTGTACTTGGGTTTCGGGATCCCATCAAAACCTGTTTTTACCTTTATCTATAACATAATATTTCTTGATTTATTTATGTCTCAATTAAAATAGTTCACAACATAGCTCTATAACTTTGTGTCTCCAACAAAACAACCCAAGACATAGCTCTATAGCTTGATGCCTCCATGAAAATTTAAAAAAAAAGTAAAACTCTACAATAGACACTTTTTTTTAATACAAATATAAAATCAAATGATGATGATAATTTTTACTTACTACATTATATAATACCTTATAGGGAATAATGAACAAAAGGTTCAACAAAAGAGTGCATGTGTACAAAATATAAAAGGCAAAAAAATGTGAAAAAACCCTTTCAATGATTAAGTAATTATACAATTTCATATACTAGAATATATAAATTGTCTTAATTTATTTAGACACATTAAAATTGATTTTTTCTCTATGAATAGGAGAGTTTAGAACACAATAAAATATAGTCCATTAGCTTGGGATTTGGAAGTTTGCGTTCATTTTATTTTTATGTCAACTTGAATATGGTTTTATTTACCCATTTAAATTTTGTTTATGTTAGGTGTGTGGAGCTAAAAGCTTCACCAAGGAGCACACAAACAGGTTCGGGTCTACACAGACGCCGGCGTCGGTCAGGAGAGACCGACGTCGGTCAGTTGCAGTTGCAGAGGCACCGACGTCGGCAGTAGGGTCGGCCGGTGACGGTCACAGGCGAACAGGCAGGAACCGATGTCGGTTACCTGTGTGTCGAGAAAGCGATTTCTGAGGACAGAAGCGAGTGTTTACATGATGAGTTTGAGTTGTAGACTCAAGCTCGCATCTCTATTGTTAGCAATATTATTTTTAGAGCCCTTGTTGAAGTGGCTTAACTGTTTGTTGTAAGAGCATGCTCAAGTTTCCTATTTCTATATGTAGGAAAGATCTTCTAAGCTATTGTGTGTGTAAGAGAGTATGAGTAGAACATTGTGAATGTTTGAAGGACAGTACTTGAGAGAGAGCTCTTGAGGAATAGAGATCTAGTGAGAGATCTTGTGTGCATCTGAGAGAGGTGTGGAAGAACGAAGTTCTTCAATTGTATTCCTATTGTAAAGAGTTTTTAATACAAGTTTTCAGGGTGTTTTCTTGTATATCTTGTTCTGTGCTATTTATCATTTCAGTTACTTATCTATCTGATTTATTTCCGCATTCATTGCTTTCACAAGTGTAATCCATTGTTGGTTGATCCCCAACAAGTGGTATCAGAGCTCAGGTTCACTAACAGGTGTTTCAGATCTGTGTAGTGCATTTGGATTACAGGTTGCTCACAGGGGTTTCTGCAGGGATCTCTGTTTGAGTGGGAGAAGCAATGGCAGAAGAAAGTAAGTTGAGAATGGAAAAGTTTAATGGCAAGAACTATCAACATTGGAGAATGCAGATAGAGGACTATCTATATCAGAAGGATCTTTACTTATCGTTAGGTGGGATAGCAAAGAAGCCCAAGGACATGGAGGATGAAGAATGGGAAGTTCTTGACAGAAAGGCTCTTGGGTCTATAAGACTGAGTTTGGCCTCCACTATGATATCTAATTTGTCACAGGCAAAAACTACGGTAGATTTAATGACCACATTAGCAAATTTGTATGAAAAACCCTCCGCTTCAAATAAGGTATATTTAATGAAGCAGTTGTTTAATTTGCATATGCAAGAAGGTGGATCTGTTTCTAATCACCTGAATGATTTCCATGGTATTGTTAATCAGTTAAGCTCTGTCAATATTGTATTTGAAGATGAAATAAAGGCTCTTTTAATATTATGTTCTTTGCCTGAAAGCTGGCATGGCTTGGTAATGGCAGTTTCTAATACTGCTTCTGCTTCGAATATTTTAAAAGTAGAGGATGTGGTTAGTGTTATTTTGAATGAGGAAATTCACAGGAAAAGTACAGAAGAGACATCTGGGACATTCGAGAACGCTTTAAATCTCGAGAGCAGAGGAAGGCAAAAAGAAAAGAGCAAGAGGAGATCAAGATCAAAATCTAAGGGAAAAGGCAGATCCAAATCCAGGAATGGCAGAAGGCCACAATGCTGGAACTGTGGAAAGTTGGGGCACATAAGCAGAGATTGCTGGTCAAAGCCTAAGGAGGAAAATCAGCACGAAGGAAAGGAAGAGACAAAGGTTGCAAGTATTGCACAGGATGCTCTTATTTTCTCTTTGCATAATAATATAGAATCTTGGGTATTAGATTTTGGTGCATCTTTCCATGCTACCCCTAACAGAGAATATTTCAGTGACTATGTCCATGGAGATTTTGGAATAGTGTACTTAGGGGATGATGAGCCTTGTAAGATTACTGGCAAAGGTAAAGTGTAGCTAAAGATGTAGAATGGCAACACATGGGTGTTGAGAGATGTGATGCATGTTCCTAGTTTGAAGAGAAATTTGATTTCTGCAGGTAAGCTAGGTGATGAGGGTTGTACAGTAACTCTCACAGCAGATTCTTGGAAGGTGACCAAGGGTGCACTTGTTATAGCCAGAGGTAAGAGAGAAGGCACTCTCTATTTGTGTAATTGTGTTACTAACAAATCTCCTTCAGTTTTATCTACTTCAGATGTGGATGCTAAATTGTGGCACTCAAGGCTTGGCCACATGAGTGAGAAGGGGATGTCAATCCTTAAGTCTAAAGGTATGCTTTCAGATTTGAAAAGTATGGATCTAGAATTTTGTGAGCATTGTGTATTTGGAAAACAGAAAAGGGTTAGTTTTCTCAAGACCGGGTCTACTAAGAAAAGGCAGAAGTTGCAGCTTGTTCACACAGACGTGTGGGGACCAGCTCAGGTAGCCTCTATTGGCGGATCACAGTACTATGTTACATTCATAGATGACGCCACAAGAAAGGTATGGATCTACTGTATTAAAAATAAATCTGATGTTTTTGAGACTTTTAAGATTTGGAAGGCTATGGTTGAGAATGAAACAGGCAAAAGATTAAAGTGCTTGAGATCTGATAATGGTGGTGAGTTCTGCAGTCTTAAGTTCAAATTGTATTGTTATATAAATGGAATACGTAGGCAAAGGACGGTTCCAAGGACACCTCAGTAGAATGGTATTGCTGAAAGGATGAACAGAACTATCATGGAGCGTGCAAGATGTATGAGATTGCATGCAGGGTTGCCCTTAGAATTTTGGGCAGAAGCAGTTGACACCGTAGTGTACCTGATCAACAGAGGACCCTCTACAGCTCTGGATGGTGGAATTCCAGAAGAGGCATGGACAGGTAAAAAGGTAGATCTTTCATATCTCAAAGTTTTTGGTTGTGAAGCCTTTGTGCACATAGATAAGGAAAATAGAAAGAAGCTTGATGCTAAGTCTATGAGGTGCACGTTTATAGGCTATGGCTCAGATGATTTTGGTTTTAGATTTTAGAATCTAGGAACTAACAAGGTAATTAGGAGCCGTGATGTTTTCAATGAAAGAGTGATGTACAGTGATCAGATAAGGAAGCTAGATCAATCTGGGCAGAGCAATGGTGAATTGGACGAAGTTATGGTCCAAAATGAGCTCGCGGGAAAAAGAAATAATCACTTACAGGAAAACACAGAGACCGACGTCGGCAGGTTAGGGACCAGCGTCGGCAGTACAGAAACCGATGTCAGTCGTACAGAGATCGACGTCGGCAGACCAGACACCGGCGTCGGCCAGGAAGAACCGGCGTCAGCCAGTAACAGGTCTACAGGTGGCTGAGGTCGGTCATTGTCAGAAAATTTGGGTGGATAGATTGTTGAGAACGAGTCCAAGACACCAATCAGGAGGTCTGAAAGGGTAAGTAAGCCTCCAATTAGATATTCTCCTTCCTTATATTATTTATTGCTAACCGATGGTGGAGAACCAGAAAGTTTTGAAGAAGCATTACAGGTGGAGTCCAAGAGTAAGTGGGAGCGTGGCATGGTTGAGGAGATGGAGTCCTTAAGAGAGAACCAAACAAGGGATTTGGTTGAATTGCCAGCTGGTAAGAGAACACTGAAGAACAGGTGGACCTACAGGTTGAAAGAAGGTGAGGATGGACAGATGAGGTATAAGGCCAGATTGGTTGTAAAAGGATTTACACAAAAACCAGGTATTGACTTTGGTGAGATTTTTTCTCCGGTTGTTAAGATGACTTCTATAAGGGTTGTATTGTCTTTGGTTGTTTTTGAGGATTTGCATCTTGAGCAGCTAGATGTTAAGACAGCATTTCTTCATGGAGATTTAGATGAGGAAATTTACATGGAACAGCCAGAAGGTTTTGAGGTCAAGGGTAAGGAGAAATTAGTGTGCAGGTTGAAGAAAAGCTTGTATGGCCTCAAGCAAGCTCCTAGGCAATGGTACTTGAAATTTGACAGGTTTATGACTGAGCATGGCTACAGTAGGTGTCAATCTGACCATTGTGTATATTTTAAGAGATTTGATAATGGTAGATATATTATTCTATTGTTGTATGTAGATGATATGCTGGTTGCAGGATCTCACATGCAGGATATCTCTGAGCTTAAGGTAAAGTTAGCTCAAACATTTGCTATGAAGGATTTGGGAGCAGCTAAGAAAATCCTTGGCATGAGCATTAAGAGAGACAGAGAAAATCACAGGTTGACATTGTCTCAAGAAGATTATGTGGACAAGGTGTTGAAACGGTTCAATATGCAGGATGCTAAACTGGTAAGCACACCTATGGCTGGACATTTTAAGTTGAGTAAAGAACAATGTCCCAATTCACATGATGAGGTAGAGTACATGAGCAAGGTTCCATATTCTTCCACGGTAGGAAGTTTGATGTATGCAATGGTGTGTACTAGACCAGATATTGCCCAAGCAGTGGGAGTAGTAAGCAGGTATATGGCCAATCCAGGAAAGGAACATTGGAAAGCAGTACAATGGATCCTTAGATATCTGAGAGGAACCAGTAGTAGACACTTGTGCTATGGAAGTTCAGATACTTCTCTACATGGCTATGTAGATTCAGATATGGTAGGTGATTTGGATGGCAAGAGGAGCACTACAGGTTATGTTTTTACTGTAGGTGGAACGGCAGTTAGCTGGATATCTAAGTTGCAGAAGGTTGTAGCCTTGTCAACTACAGAAGCAGAATATATTGCAGCCACAGAAGCTAGCAAGGAGATAATATGGATGACACGGTTCATGGAAGAGCTTGGAAGGGAGCATGGAAGTTGCAGATTGTATAGTGACAGTCAGAGTGCAATCCATTTGGCTAAGAACTCAGCTTTTCATTCTAGAACCAATCACATATAGCTAAGGTACCACTTCATACGGCAGGTATTGGAAGATGGTGAGTTGAAGCTGGAGAAGATCCATACAGACAAGAATCCTGCTGATATGCTAACAAAGCTGGTTACTAAGGAGAAGTTGAATCTTCATTCAACTTCTGTTGGTCTTCATGATTGAGTTGAAGATGGAAGAGCTAGAAGATGTTGCTGTACAGGTACTGGTGCAGCTGGTTTATCTCCAAGTGGGAGATTGTTAGGTGTGTGGAGCTAAAAGCTTCACCAAGGAGCACACAAACAGGTTCAGGTCTACACAGACGCCGGCGTCGGTCAGGAGAGACCGACGTCAGTCAGTTGCAGTTGCAGAGGCACCGACGTCGGTAGTAGGGTCGGCCGGCGACGGTCACAGGCGAATAGGCAGGAACCGACGTCGGTTACCTGTGTGTCCAGAAAGCGATTTCCGAGGACAGAAGCGAGTGTTTGCATGATGAGTTTGAGTTGTAGACTCAAGCTCGCGTCTCTATTGTTAGCAATATTATTTTTAGAGCCCTTGTTGAAGTGGCTTAACTATTTGTTGTAAGAGCATGCTCAATTTTCCTATTTCTATATGTAGGAAAGATCTTCTAAGCTATTGTGTGTGTAAGAGAGTATGAGTAGAACATTGTGAATGTTTGAAGGACAGTACTTGAGAGAGAGCTCTTGAGGAATAGAGATCTAGTGAGAGATCTTGTGTGCATCTGAGAGAGGTGTGGAAGAATGAAGTTCTTCAATTGTATTCCTATTGTAAAGAGTTTTTAATACAAGTTTTCAGGGTGTTTTCTTGTATATCTTGTTCTGTGCTATTTATCATTTCAGTTACTTATCTATCTGATTTATTTCCGCATTCTTGCTTTCACAAGTGTAATCCATTGTTGGTTGATCCCCAATAGTTTAAATATGCAATTTACCCAATTTAAAATAACTCAAGTGTTATATTATGTCTTGAATATAATAAATTTTGATGCTAAGTATACATGATATTTATCAATATAAAAATAATTTGTTTGAATGGAAAAAATATTATGATTGTGAGAAATTCGATGAAGAATAGATTTATTATTAATAATATTTTAATGAAAAAAGGGCATATGCATGTGTGGGGGAAGGGGGAGGGGCAGGGTGGGGAGGGGTGGGGAGGGGTAGTGCATGCATGCATGTATGCATGTATGTGTGTATATGGATGTGTGTGTGTGTGTGCATGTGTATACACGTGTACACATATGAAAAATGACATAAATATATTGTAAAAGTAATAAGATATATATACTATTTAAAAATATGATGAGTTACATCTATTTTAATGAATTAAATAAGAAGTATCTATTATGGTCAAGTTATAAGGATTCATTATAAACATGTATATCCATATGTATGTTAAAATTTTGTCAATAGAAATGGTGCATCTATGTATAATGAGTATAGTTAGGTGTCTGAGCATGTACATATTTTTGTATATGTTTATATGAGTCTTTATAAGATTTAAATAAATGCAAATAAAAATGCATCAAATGAAATGTAATATGTTTATATGTTATAATATAAAATTTCAAAAGTGCATCAATGATTAATCTAACATGTAAAAAAATTTCTTAGAAAATTACTATGTTATATTTATTATAATATAATATTGTTAATAAATGATTTTTTTTTTTTAACAAATTACAGATATTTCAAATGAGGAGCTAAAACTGACTTCTAAAAAACTATTGATTTTGGGGTTGGATGACTTATTATTTGTTGTGCTCAAAACAAAAGATATGCAAATGAATGTTATGGGAAGAAAATAATATTATATAATAAAAAATATGCCATGCTACATTTGAGATAATTTCAAATAAATTTTGAAGGTGACACTATAGTCTTTTTCTCATATTGGCCTTTGGTCAATGATAGAGGATAGTCATTTGAGGCTACTCCTTCAAGCCATGGATTACACAAGTTCAAATTTCATGTTTGTTTGGGAGAAAAAATATTCTAATCCCTTCAATATAAATATAAATAAATTTGATGAAGTAATTTTTAGAGGGACCTTTGGAGATGATTTTTCAATTGTCAACATGGCATTCATTGATTGTAATTCTTGAAATTATATTACAAAATAAAAATTACAAATGAGTTATGCTATAACAAGTATATATAGTGAAAATGGAATTTAGAAAGATGAAAAGGATTGGAGAATCAAAATTATGTCTATCATCGTATTCTTGGGAGAAACCATAAAATCCATGCCAAAAACTATGAAACATTATTTACAAGGATGTAACTTCACCATATGATTATTTCAAGTGTATTTATTGACTATAAACTATAATTTTAGTAACATTATCATAAATTTAATACAAATCAATTCTAAATTATTTCTAATGTAATCCAATTTTTTTCAAATTTATGGATTTTAATTTAGTAATACTTTGGTCTCATTTTGTGCAATTTGATTTATAGTTGGAGATATATTAAAAGTATTGAATTAGGTCCAAGTTTGAAAGCTAATCCCTTTGGAAGTAGATATTCCATCATTTTATCTTAAAATTACCCAACTTGATCCATTAGTATATGGACACCTACTCATGAAGATCTTCCTAATGAACAACAAATAATTCTCAAGTCTCTATCTCATTAAATTTATTTACTGATGCCATGTTAATAGGTCAAGGGTATATAGTGGTTTATCTCATCTACATGTTAGGTATGATTGGACTCCTTTCCCTAATGGTTTTTTTAAATTAAATTTTGATATAGTAGCATGGAGAAATCTAGGAGCCTCAGGAGTGGAATGTAGTATTCAGGATTGCTCTAGTTCTCTCATTCATGTCACCTCACCAAACTTCCCAGATAGAACAAATAATGAAGTTGAATCCTACTCAGCTGTCATGAGCATACAACTTTCAAGATAATACATAATTTAATACTTTATAATTGAAGGATATTCCAATCTCGTAGTGGAGGTGATTCATAATTAGCATGTTAAGGCTTGGCAACTCAACAAAATCATCCACCCAATTTGGTCTCTCCTAGATGAGATGGAATCTTGGTTAACAACACATTACTTCAAGGAAGTTAATAGATAATTAAATTTCTTTGTGAATTTGGGGTGGACCAAATGACCAATGTAGTGATGGATAATGTATATTATCTATCATCAAGACTTGATTTGGTGGACCTATGACATCATCTATGATTCATGGGACTTTATAAAATTTCATAAGACTTGTTGCATTTAATTATGGGCATACTAGAGATTTGATATGTGTAAATGGATTTTCACTTCATGGTTACACATTAGTCCCTCAGGTGGGAACTTATTTGTCATGATAGGTGGTAACTCACTCAAAGTGATTACCTATCGGTATTTATCTCTTCTTATCACAATCATTCTTGATTTTCTCCCCTATTTAGATATCCTTTATTGTGAATATGTATTTTTCTATGTCAAACTTGGTCATTACCTCCCTATTTTTCCATTCTATGTAGAGTGTCATGAAATGGATTTTTGAGATAGTGTCTCAAATTGTACACTCTATCTGATCATTTGGCTTCCAAATATGTAGGTTTTAGAGGTAATTTAGACTATTATTGGTGAGGATCACCTTCATGTTATATGGCATAACAAAACTAATGTGTATGTGGTGTCATGATTTGCTAGTAACTCATTTCAAGTGGTCCAAAATAGGGAGTAAGATTGTCAAGTGGCATAAGCCTTTGTATGGAAGGAGTTTTGCGGTGGCCTCATTATTTGGATAACTATATTTGAGATGGTAATTGGGCTTGCTCTACTTTTTTAGTTCATATTATCTTGGTTTGGTTCCTCTAAGTGTTTTTCAAGAGTTGGAAGTTCATTATGTTTAGTTGCATGATCATTACATGGCTATGGTAGAGGGCACATAGGCTATTACCCCTCCTATGCATTCTTGGATGGAACCAATACCACATCTACTCCCATTCATCAATAAATTTGACTCATATGCCCTTGTATCAACATCCTATCATTTGGTCAACATCTATTGAATTTGGGGTGTGGTGGATACTTTAGATGTGAAAAAATTTAAGCTATAGGGTGGTGGTTTTTTTAGGGCTTCTCACCTAATTCAAAATCATCTTTAATCTATGGTGGAATCCATTAGGTTGGGTGGTGTATATGGATATAGTAAACATAATGGCCCAATTATTGGAAATCTTAGACTTTCATGCAAAGTAGCATGGTCCAAACTCATCCCTAATATTTAATGTTTTAATAGATTACTCTTTATGATGTATGCTACTTGTTTTTGTTTTATCTATTAGGTTGTCCCTCAGTTTGTGTTACTCTTCCTTTTGGGACTTGTATTTTGTATGTTGGTGTTATAATGATGATAATTAACATCATATCATATACTTATAATCCAATTTATTCAAAATGATCTATGCCTAAATGGTTTGAAATAGTTTAATTTATTTAGAATATAGAAAAAATTATTTTTGGAGAAAATTTTATCCACTCCTCTTTATTGGGTATAAGTCCAAATTATTCTAAATGATCTATGTCCAAATGGGTTGAAATAGTCTAATTTATTTGGAATATACAAAAAATATTTTCGGATAAAATTTTCTCCACTCCAGTTTAGTGGGTATAAGTCCAAATTCTTTGTAATAGTACAAATTATTTGAAATGATATATGCCCAAATGGTTTGAAATAGTCCAATTTATTTGAAATATGGAAAAAAATTCTTGGAGAATTTTTTCTCTAGTCTACTTAAGTGTGTATAAGTCTAGATTATTTGAAATAGTCTAATTTATTAAAAATGATCTGTGCCCAAAAGGATTGAAATAGTCTAATTTATTTATAATATATAAACATAATTTTGTATAAAATTTTATCCACTCCACTTTAGTGGGTATAAGTCTAAATTATGTGAAGTAGTCCAATTTATTTGAAATGATCTATGCCCAAGTGATTTGAAATAGTCTAATTTATTTGGAATATAAAAAATAAAAAAATAAAAAATTGGAGAAAATTTTATCCACTCCACTTTAGTTGGTATATGTTTAAATTATTTGAAATAGTTCAATTTATTCAAAATGATATGTGCCCAAATGGTTTGAAATAGTCCAATTTATTTGGAATATAAAATATATATTTTAGGAGAAAATTTTCTCCACCTTAGTGGGTATAAGAACAAATTATTAAAAATAGTCTTTATGTCCTTGCCTTAAATGCTTCACTTCTTCAACAAACTTTTTTTCAACTCCCATGAAGTAGTTCCATTATTATAGGGTAGTTTGAAAGACCTTCAATTCTTCTTTGACTCCATCAAATGATTATTTTCTTGGTCAAGGCATAGGGGTAACATGATTAAAATTATTTAAAGCCTATTTAATATGAAACCATGATATAAATATCTTCCTTTTAAGTATTTATTCCTTCTTACTTGCACATGTAACTGATTATCAACTCCCAAGTTGCCACTCTCTCATTACATTCACTAGCATCTTCATGATATTATATGATTTTTAATATAGGACCCCACTTATAGCCATTCCTCCAAATTTATAATTTAAATAAAGTTTAGTCATATTTTTAATTATTATTACATCTCAAAATATATGAAAAGAACTCAAATTAGAGACCTTTTTCCTTGGAGAGGAAAACTAGCTCCTCTTGATTCTTGACTACAGCAATCCACCTCATTAGTGTATCCAGGGTGGATAGTGTATATATAAAGATTATTTTGATAAAAATTAGGTATTAAATCTTAAAAACAAACAAAATTCATATATTTAATCATTCCAACCTCTCACCTTAGTTCATTATCACTTTGCTTGCAAGAAGGATCACTAGCCCACTAGCTTGTTAGGCCTGTTTGGAGGTGATGAAGAGTAAGATTGGAGATATGATATGAAAATAATATTGAAAAATATTAAAACCATTTATATACTCTTTTACATATTCCATTTCCATTATAATATATAATAACTTCACAAAGTGATTACTTTTTACTCAACCTAACTCTTTTTGGCTTAGAAACAAGGCCATGTTTGTGAAAAATCATATATAACTTCATTTTTATTGGATATTAAGTTTTTATAACACCTAAAAAATATCCAAGACATCATAAAACACCTGAAAATAAAATTTTATAGCATTTTTAAGAATGGAACTTGACTTATATCACTTTTGGTCTAATTTTCCTTCATTTTTACATGTGTAGGCCTATGTTTTTGCATTTTATCTCTCCTCAGGTATAATACATAAATTATATCAGTTTAAAAATTTATTAAATTTAAATTTTTACATTTAATACAAATTTAAATTCATTTATAGGTATAAATCCCAAGTCATGGTTCTTTTGTGCAAGCTAGGATCTACATGGCAACAAGTAGGCCAATTTATTAAAAAAAATTATCTTGAGTTTTGTCATGTCTCAAGAGATCATTATGTTTTTTAATTTGTATACCAACCCAATATAAAACCTCCAATAATTTAATTATCAGGTACAATCAAGATAAATCATCGTAATCATACAATCTCAAGCCTGTAGACCCTCTTTGTGGCTATGTGCATGCATTTGGGCTATGGAATTGAATTTGGAGACATAAATAACATGACATGGCTCTTATGATAGATATTAATATTTTATTATTAATTTAAAATGACCTTTAAAAAGGTATGAATCACCTTGGAATGTTCTCAAGGACTCGATATCTCCAAACATGTACAAACCTGTTGATAACTTTCATTTTTTCACCTTGTGTATAAGCATGTGACTGATCATTTCACCTTTTTTCATGGTGATAAAATTTTTATAGGAATATTTGTGCCTATAAAATATTATAATGGCTTGAACATGCTTGGATCAATCATAAACACCCAAACTTGTCTCTTTTCAACTAATTATAAACCTCTTCATGTGAGCTTGTATGCATGACAAACCATTTTATAGGCCATTCACGTAGGTTTTGAAAAATTTACAGGTCTTAGGCCTTGGTAATAATCTCAATATAGGATATACAATTATGTTTTGATCATCTTTAAGATCTTCCAAGCTTGGTATGCTCTAGTATGAGTACTTTATAATCCATGTTGGAATGGGTGGTGGGTTTGTTGACCAAGTGTGATAGGAGGCCAAGAACATGGTCCTAGACATTATCTACCCATTTAAATATTTTTTAAGTGCTAATTTGTAATGAATAAGTATCAAAAATGGAGTTGTCAAATAACAATTAGAAGTTTGACAACATTTGTTGTTAGTGTTTCTGCCCTCCTAAATAGTAGTGAAAATGTATTTCTAGGTGGACTTGGATATCAAGGTCATGGAAACACATGTAATTTGCCTAAATAGACATGTTTTAAGTTATATGTTTTCACCTTTGGTGCCAAAGGTAAAAAATCCTATTGGAGTTTGAGAAGTTGTCTCTTCACTGCTAAAAAGTTACATTTTAAGACCCGTTACTACAAATTATGCCATGAATTGCTCTCAAAGGTTCAACAAAGTGAATTGGGGTAAAATAAGATTATTTATACATGTATGGTATGGATCTTAAATTTTATAAAAATTAATTATAGTTTCTATTTTATGCATGTATGAAGTTAGGCTAAAATTCTACATTTTTCTTGTATTGGGAAGGGTGTTCTTGAGGCTAGAATGGGTGGTGGGTTTGTCAATCAGGTGTTACAAGAGACCAATAATGTGGTCTTAGAAATTATTAACCCATAAAAACATGTTATAAGTGCCATTTTTCATCAAAGAATCACTAGAAATGTAGTTCTTGAACAACAACTTGAACTTTGACAACATTTATTGTCAGTGTTTCTACCCTCCTTAACAGTAGTTAAAATGTATTTCCTAGTGGACTTGGACATTAACATGTAAAAACATGTATTTAAGATATATAAACATGATATAAGTGATATATTTTCACCTAGGGATATCAGAGGTGAAAATGCCTATTGGAGATCAAGAAGTTGTCTCTTCACTGCCAAAAAGTTGCATTTTAGGACCTGTTACTGTAACTTATGCCATGATTTCATCTTGAAGGTTAGACTAAAGTTATATAGGTTAAAATAATAGTTTCCAAACACATAGATGAGTTATATTACTATTCATTGAAATTACTTACGGTTTCTATTATATGAATGTCTAAAGTTAGGCTAAAATTTTACATTTTTTTGTATGGGGAAAGGCATTCTTGAGGCCAGAATGGGTGGTGGGTTTGTCAACCAGGTGTTATGGGAGGATAATAACATGGTCCTATATGTTATCCACCCATCCATTTGTGTTATTATTTCTAGATTTCAATGAATAATCACCATAAATGGAGTTATCGAATAACATCTAGAACTTTGACAATATTTGTTATCAGTGTTTTTTTCCTCCTCAATAGTAGTGAAAATGTATTTATATGTGGAATTAGATGTTAGAGTCATGGAAACACATGTAATTCACCTGTATAGATTTTTTTGAATTGATAATTTCTCACTAGGGGGTCTTGGAGGTGAAAATGCTTGTTAGAGATTGAGAAGTTGTCTCTTCACTACCAAAAGGTTGCATTTTAGGACCCATTACTACAACTTATGCCATAAATTAATCTTAAAGTTTAAGCCAAAGTGATTCAAGGTATAAGAATATTTTTTAGACACATAGAGGATGGATCTTATTATTCATTTAAATGACTTATATTTTATGCACATCTAAAGTTATGTTATTATTCTGCATTTTTTTATTGGGAAGGGTGTCCTTAAGATTGAAATGGGTGGTGGGTATGTCGACCGAGCATGATGGGAGTCAAATAATGTTTTCCTATATGTTATCCACCAATATTTACATCTTTTTAGTGCCATTTTATATCAAAGAAGCACAAGAAACACACTTCTTATTCTCAATACATAAAACACACTCTTTAAGGTTTACTTCTTAATGAATTTATTAAAGGATCTTGGCATAGATTATCTTCAAAGGAATATAAAATATCAATTTAGGTCTATATTTATTTAAAACAAATGATAAACCAATTTCCCTTATTGGTTTATTAGAAAATTAGATTTGATCTCTTTAAACTCAAGTTTTAAGTCTTTAGACCTAATTGGCTTCTAATAGGTCAAAATTAGTATTTGCATCTTTTAACCCCTAATATATACTTTATTAAGGTATTTTAAACATAATAAATGTGATTCAATCTTTACACTAGGTTGTAGAACTCTAAAATAGTGAAAACTCACTTTGACCTTGATCATAAGTCTCTAAAAAATGAGCACCTATATACAGTTTGTATAAATTCCATTAGAACAAGTTTTAAAGGGATGGTATTGACTTAAAAACACATGTATTAGTTTTTAAACACTCTTCCTGAATTGTTACTAAAATTTTAGGTTGTTTGGTTTCATATTTCGAAAGTTATGTCCTTTTAAATGACCAAACCCTAAACTCAAGTTTACATAAAAAATGGGCAGGATCAGAACAAAAAAATGATTATTCATAGACATCTTTAGTTTTTCCTTTAAATTAAAATCTATCGGATTGATTCAAGGTATAAACTTTGCATCTACCCACTTATCAAGTTTGAATTCATAAAACAAAATCATCTCTCAATGACCTTATTAGATAATTTGACAAACATTTCACACTACAAAGACTACCAAATTTTCAAAAATTGGATTTTATGCATGGATAATTTTATTATGAGTTAAAAATATCTTTTATTATGTGAAAAAATACTCACAACTCATATTTTAGGATTTACACCAACTCTTCCTTTGAAACAACCATCTAGTCCTTCGAATGACTTATAAAATTAATGGGATTTCAACATGGCATTTATTGATACAAGGATTATGAAAAGTTTATTATGGTTCATCCAATTCTCTTTAGAATTCAAACAAAATGATTCAACTCTTACTTGAATATAAAACTCACTTTAATACAAAATTTCTTTTTTTTGTCAAACATTGCTTAAGGGGTTTCTAGGCCAAACAAGGCCACTTTACACACTTTTCATTTAGATATTGGGAAAAACACATTGATGGATTAAAAAAAACTTTCTCAAACATTAATATTCATTCCATCCTTTCCTTGTACTTGAAACTACAAGAATGGCCAAAAATGTCTTTTAAGTCTAGTAGGCCTAATTATGCCTTCTTTATGATTTTTACCCAAACCAATGATTTAATATGTTCCTTAAGGTTTCCTATAGTTTAACACATCATTATAAATACATTTTACAACATTACATAACCTATTTCAATTATAAATCAAATTAATTACAATTTTGTGCTCTTAGGCATAATGCAAGTAGGTCTTTAAGTCTATCACAACTGAGTTTTGTCCATAAATTCATTAATATACCTCAGATCAAAATGAAACATTATTTAATGTATTCCAAAAATATAAATAATCATTAAAACTAGATTTTATAATTTTAATTGGGTAATTTGTCCAACAATTAATTTTTTCTCTTAAAACCCTAGGTCTGCGAGTGACAAGG
Source organism: Torreya grandis (assembly GCA_037957365.1). Taxonomy (NCBI): domain Eukaryota; kingdom Viridiplantae; phylum Streptophyta; class Pinopsida; order Cupressales; family Taxaceae; genus Torreya; species Torreya grandis. The sequence goes on along the minus strand of JARHVA010009513.1, from coordinate 186,692 downwards.
TAACAAGCAATATAGATTGTATAATTTGAGTTTCACTTACTTTTAATACTTAATTACAATTTTAAAATGTTTTTCAAATATTTATATATAACCTCAAATTGGTTTTAAACTTTATATGATCTCCAAAACATTAAAATATCTAAAAAATAAGACCCACATTACATAAAATTATATGTTTCTTGAACTCAGTCCTATGAATCAAAGGATTTAGAGAAAAATTTCAAACATACAAACATGAAAATTTGTTTATAAGTCCACAAGGAACATATGAACATGATAAAATTTCAAAACCCACTCTCTTTTATTTAAAAATTCTTCTTAATAGTTGATTATATGCCTGCAAATGCTTCAAACTCCTATGTAGTCTTAAAGGCTTTATTCAAGAGTAAATGGATGATTCAATTAAAAGTTTCATCTCTTAAAAACACCAATATATGTCAACTCACCAGATATCAGTTCATTTTAACCCCTTATACTCTTAATTTTTTCAAATAGTTGACCATCAACCTGCAAGTAGCTTCTCAAGACACTATTGCATAAAAGAATTTCATGGAAACATAATTTAACACTAATTATCATAATGAAATTTTCCAGCTTACAAATAAACCTTTGTATTTCCTTAATTCTTCATCAATACATCAACAATCCTCCTTATTAAATTATTACAAGGTTATTATATAACATTACAAAGGCCATAAAGGCCTACAAACCAAGACAAGACTAATGACTCTGAAAAACTAAGACCTCATTTGCCCCTTTATTAGCTTTTATAGATCTTTCTAGTTATTTTCTTCATGGCTTAAGCTTTGTCACTTTTAAACTAATTTTCTAAACTTATTTTATTGTAACAATTCTTTCTCAACCAACATACTCCTATGTTGGGTTTGTTTTGATGCTCTTTAGGTATCTTTTACCCCAAGTAACTTGACCTTACAACATTTACTATTAACTTGTCCCTCCTTAGTTAGAAATACTTACAATAAATTATATTTCATGAATAATTTCACATAATAATAATTAATGAATCATTTTCCATACACCTCTAATAAGACTATTACATGCTTGAATATACAAATGTTGGCTTCTTGGAGGGAAAACTATAGATAAACCTAATGACTTAACAATCACACTTGAACATGACCTTTTCAAGATTTAAATGAGATTTATAAGTGATTACTACATAATATTTACCCATATTCCATCTAGACAAAATTTGAATATAATTTTGGAGGGAAATGGATTACAAACTAGTAAAAGGTAGATTTGAATCTTAGAAAGGCTTCTTACACACCTCCTAAGACTTAACAAACCACTTATTGATTTCATTTACAAATTGAAGACCATATTTAAAAGATTGGTAATGATGTTCATACATCAAATATGGTCTTAAATTACTCCTCTAACATATCTAATATCAAATTTAGTACCATATAATGATTTGAAAATGGAATGACACCATTATATGTAATTGTAAGTGTAGAAAACGAAAAATTGAGGGTTCTATGAGTTCAAACAAAATTATAGACTTGAAACTAATATATAAATTCTTAATCACACTCAAATTGATGTAATATATTGAGAGACACATAATATAACACTCAAGACCTCTTTATTACATGGATAAAATACTCCAAAAGTTTATACATTCCTTTTTTGCATAAGGCAAAACTATTTATCACTATGTGTAACCCTATTCATGAATAAAATGAGTTTTTTTACGCTTTTATTCATTATTTTTCACCTCCTCCTTGTTGAGATAAATCATTATCAAGTTTTTTAAGTACATACTAAGCTTAGAATGAACCAAACTTGTTCAAGATAATCTCTTACTCACATGGTCTCAACATAGAAAATTAACTTCATAAGGCTTATCAAGTGGTAACAATACTTTTTATGTCCTAATAAGATAACTATGACTAAAAATAAACTTAATAGACCCTTAGCTAAGTGGTATACCTTTTATAAACTTAAAATACTCATACTTATTGAAATATTGTAATATAATTACATAAATAAATTTAAAAATTCTAATTACAAGTTTTAGAAGGAAACTCTCCAAAGACCCTAATAGACCTAAGACACACATGGAAGGATATTGTAATTCACTCAATCTTCCATTGGATCTAATTAGAAGTATACCACTTTAGACAGTCTACAACTTTAACCCTATTATTCTTGTCTTGACTCAATGACCTCACAAGGCCTATGAAATGCCCAAGACAATGGTATTGAGCTTATTAAGGCTTTTATAAAAGTTTAAAACACCAATTAAGGCTATAAATTATTAATAAAACTTGACTCGATCCTAAAAAACTATTACAAGACTGTGTATAGGCCTTTTAGGTCCTAAGAAAGATGTTTATTGTTATATTTTCCTCTCAATAGAATAATGAATGACTTCTTTAATAGATATAGAATGCCTATAAAGGTGAGAAACCAATCTTTATTCAATTGGTTTCTCAAAAGATTAACTTAATAAAAAATATGCTCTTTTAGGTCTGTATTGGCCTAGTTCTACCTTCTTGAAGGAATTTGGGCTTGATTCAACTACCTATTAATTTATATTGTCTATTCAAATATTTTTTAGTTATCACACAACCTTAAAAAACCTTCATACAAAGTTTAGAGCCAAAGAATAAAACAAAATAAATGAATTAATATGGGTGTAAGTTAAAATAATGAATTAATGTCTGAGTTTGAATAAATCCTTTCCAAAGAAGATATATTGTGGAAATAGAATTCAAGGGAGAATTTGTTAAATGAAGGAGATAAGAATGATTATCTTTTCCATAATCCAATCAAATAAAATTAAAACTCAAAAATCATACAAAATTCATAGTGAAAAATCTCATTAGTTTGGTTTTGCATATAATATGACCAATTATATTGTTCCCACTATCACATCACTTTCAATCATCTAAAATTATCAAATGTGGATCAATGGTCAAACATTACACTTCATTATTGATAATGGAAGTCAAAAGACCCTCATTTGTCATAAATTAGTTTTACAATATAATAATAAAATCCATAAATGCTTACAAAATAAAAATGTAATAGAATGTCAGGTGAATGCCATTTAAGCACATGTACAATGTCAATAATACATAGATTGTCATATAGGCTTACAAAAAATGCATACATTATTATATAGGCATAGAAAAAAATACATGTAATATGTGAGCTAATCATCAAATAGCCTCCCTATCTTCACCTTCCTCAAATAATACCCTCCTTAGGATGTCATGTTGGTAGATGGAGATCCCTTGAATACCTTGTATTGCTTCAAGGTCTAATTATGGGTCCTACACTCATAGTTCACTTTTAGTTGAACTTGTTCAAATATAAGTATTATTAAAAAATTAACATAAAATACATGAAACAAAGTTAATAAATTAATTTTAAAATAGAATAAATAAACATTTAAACATGTACTTACTGCAATCTCATGGTCCCACTCAATCTAAATTTGATGCTCAATTGGGTCAGTGGTAGGTTGAGCTGCATGAATAGGCATCTAAAAATGAGGAAGAAACATGAGATGTTTCCCAACTAATCATCTGAATGGGACTATCAGATGTCATGGGATGATGTTGCATACATAATACATTCACATAAGTTATATTTGTTGAGCAAGTATATAGTAAAATTATTCAAAAAAACTATTTTAGAATTCAAAATTACAAGTTAATATGTACCTCTGTGAGGGCCTTTGCAGATGACATTACTATAATAATGCCTATGTTTATCTCCACTTGTATTCATGGAAGAGTGTTTACTTGACACATCAACTAAACAAACAAGTTCTCACTTAGTTTTATATAAAGTATCAAGTGTATATGGAAAAAATTTATCCTTTATTAAACCAAGAGTGTAAGATGTACTAAAAATTTTACCTCTACATAAGTAAAAGTGTCATGCTAACATGGGTATCTTTACTAGTGGATGGGCCAACAACAGGTTCCGTATATGTAAATAATGGTTGTGTAAGATCCAATCATGTAAACATGGACTAAGACAATGAAGGCACTATCTCCTCTTGGAACATAGAAAATTACATATATAGTATTCATTTTCTATGCAAATTAATTATTATATTTTAAATTTGTAAATAGAGATTAAATTTGACATGAAATTTATATAAAATATACCTTCATCCATGTAGTGGTCGATGGCTGCACACCAAATGTGTATACTAAAAACTCTTCACTCAAGACTGTATCATCCAGCCCCTCTGAACCATCAACATCATCATCAAAAGTTCTAGTACATATAGTTCTACAATATCTATAAGGATATGATCTGGTACACACATTAAGTTGTGTATCTTTTTCATTAGTCATTGAAAGCCTACTTGTATGCTAAATGAATGTATCAATAAACACACTAAGTGCATGAAAAGTGTCAATCTCCATGACCTTCTTCACCACATAAAGGATAATGAGATGAATTTCCTTTTAGGTAGGGATAATTTTAGGTTGATTAGGTACACAATGTGCACCTGATCGATCCTACATAGATTCTTTCCCTCGGCCATGAAACTCACCATAATCAAAATAATTTGGAATCTCATTGAGGATAAATGCATAATAGAGTTTCCTCAAAAAATATAATGGGACCTCATGGTTGTTAAATGGTGGATAATCAAACACCATCCATCATCAGTATTAGAAATTAGCTTTGGTCAAATTATGTTGGCACTTATGGATTAGGAAATATTTAGTAGTTACTAAAAATGGTGCATTGGTGGCTGGGTCAATGAATAATAAATAAATGGCTTCTTTTAATATTTATTTATTTTTAACTATTTTCACCTAAATTTGTACCCTAGATAATTCAAAAGTACCTTTTCAAGTTTTGAACAACATGGAACTATCTCCCTTCATAGACAAGCCACTACAAGAGATAGATCTCTAGGATTGAAAGGGTTATCTCCCTTATTTTGTCTCTTAGGCTCACTCTAAACTAAGACTATCATTATTAGGGGTGGAAATGGAATAAAGGTACATGAAATAACCTATATTACCGAGGTGATACACCAAGACAACTCCAGACAACACACTTGCATCTATACAAAGAAAGAAGACAACTCAAATTGAATCAACCCTATATCCTTATAGCATAAGTATTTCTCATAGAGGTAGATTGCCATGCCTATATAGAGCTGAGTGAAGAAAAGGTCTAACATAAGAAACTACTAATCCCTCTTAAAATTAAATATTAAATTGATAGATAATACACTTTATGAAACCTATTAGAGGAGACCTCATTCACATAAACATGCAAGAGTAAACATGGAAAATAAGGAGAGCATTTTCATCACTTGTCAACACACAAACCACCTAACACATTTAATTAGAGATATAGAGCATGAAATCAACTTAGAAACTTTATTCAAAGTCAAATAAAGTGCTAAAACTATCAAGGCTTCACCATACCAATTATGGATATAATAAAAGGCCAAAAAGGCTTGAATTTATAGAACTTAGAAGGAGAGAGAGAAGGAATGAAGCTCAAAGGTCACAAGACTAGATGTAAATCTCTGAGATACAGTTAAAAAACTTATGAGATTAAGTGAAAAATAAGTTAGGAAACTAATATGAACATGTGTCAACTTCAAACAAAGCATCTTCCTCAATCTGGTGTAGACTCTTCATAATCTTACTTGAAACTACCTTCGTGATGGTGAGAATTGAATTTGAGTGTCTAAATTTGCAATAGGGATAATTGACACATGGTATGATGTGATAAGGTAGATAATATGTCATTTAATGTCATAAACTCATCCTTAACTAATGGATTCACCTCTATCACTTGTCACTCACTGCCAAGGGTCATTTGTCACTAGTCTTCTAGGCAATTCTCACACTTGTCATCCAAATGGTTTGCAGTTGCTCAAAGTAAAGAATTGAATATTTGTTAGGAAAATTATATGAATCTCCTTTTTCCTCTAGTCTATCAAATAGGCCTTCATGAAACTCTTGAAAAACTTATCATCTCCATCACTTGATAGTCATCTTGCCTTCTCACTATCTATTTTGACTACTTATCATGAATGGACTCACAAAGATGTTTTCATGATTTATTATAGAAGTGAGTTTTATAATATAAAATAAGTATCTAAAGACCCCCCTCAATTTTTCCTAATTGAAGATCCTCCCCTGTACCTACAAAACATATCAAAACTTATAGAAAACCTTAAAATAGACATGTCCATATAGGGGATAATATGGGCCAATTGGGTGGGGAGAAGCATGTGGGAGTGATAAGCAAGTTACAATTATTTTAATGGCCATTTAATCACCTTTAGATGCATGTCCAATCGTCTTTTCCTCATCAGGTCTGAATAAGGGTTTTGGGAGGGTTTTAAGAGATTTGTACTATTAAATATTGTTCATAAAATCCTAACACCCAATCCTTGAAAAAAATCCACAAAGTTGAGGTACATGGCCCCCTTCATCCCTACCCAAGTGCCTAAGCCCTCATTCTTAGTGTCTGTACAATTGTGAGTGTCTAAACTTTGCCTCTCAATCTCTCTCACACATTCTGAGTAGGTTTATGATGGTTTAAGACCAAATTGACCATCTATGGATACTTATATGAAAACCAATGGATTCAACATGTATTAAAATTCCCTTTTAATGTTTTCAAAACGTTTAGAAATTTCTCATGGTGATCTGGATGAAGTTGATAGTCTCTAGGGTATAGGCTTAGTTCTAGGCCTAAAGACCTAAAGTGTGAATATTGTGTTCTTAAACTTTATGATAGTTTCCAATATTGTGTAGGCACTTCAACACTTTTATAATATTTATTTCATAATTTAAAATCATTCTATAGTGGCTCAAATAGTCTCCCCTTTAACTATTTCACTTTCTCATACTAAACCTATAGGTTATTCTTGGTTGGGAGTGCCCTCTATCTGAGATAAAATAGATGGCATCTCCCATATCTTCCTAACAAAAATAATGATATTTAGGAATTTCCAAACTCATTAGGATGACTTGTATCAATTTTAAGAGTTGGATTACATCCATATACCCCTTAATATTTAATTCCTCAAGATTGGTTCATTAGGTTTTGACTGTGAAGGGTTTCAATTGACTATGAGTTAAGGCTAAAAATATGTTATTCCATTATTCTCCTTGCTACATAAAATATCAAACAACATGACATGACCATGATAGGAAAACATCCAATGTGATCATTCATATTGAATGACTATAGACCAGACTAACTTACACTTTCTTATACCTAGATTAGTTTGTGACTGCGTTAGACTGTACCACCTATAGGTGGCTACTTGGAAGAGATCAAAGAGTCTTGTAGATGTGAATGTGTTTGAGATGTACATGGGAATGATATAATCCTTTTATGATTGGTTTATTCCTATTCATTCATTCTATGTCTCTCACCATTAAATAAGTCTTCTTGCTCCTATGGATTTAGGTAAATCCATATATGAACCAACTGTAGTTGTTGCCAAGGATCCATGTAGGTGATAATCTAGGCCTGAGTATGGTATCAACATATTTTGATCTCTTTTTTTCACTATCAATATTTCAAACATGAATTAATTTCTCTCTAATTTGATATCATGTCATCATTCCTTCTACCTTCAATGTGTTATAGACCTGTAGTCAAAATATAGGTGTTACCTGAGGTGTGAGACTTTCATGTAGGTGGTTATAAGTTCTTGAGCATTTTTTTTGACATTTATTAGTCATTTTTATTTTAATAGGTTTTTATCTTACATATATGCATTCTTATCATGCTTCAACTTTATGTTTCAATCAATGCACTATAGTGCACTAGCTGCATTCACACTTTTAGACCCAAAGCACTATTGATTTCATTGAGTGGTTTTAGTGGAAAATTTATAGACTTGTAAGCTCTTTTACCTTATCTCATATTGACCAAAACCACATCCTTTCATGTTGAGATTTTGTTTCTATGCTCATTCCATAATAATAAATAAATAAAACTTGTTTAGACTTCATGAACTCTCATTATAAGATGGCTCTGCTCAATGCAAAAGCTCTTTTTAGAGATATTAAGGTAATGAGTCTCTCTAGACAATATTCTTGATGTGTGACCAAGGATTTAAATTTGTTTACATATAATGACTTCATTATTTCCACCTTGGTTTATTCAACACTCCTAGGCCTGAATGGAAGCTTCAAGGAGTTTAACACCTTTATGTCCATCATTGTTCAAACCTCTATTGGGCTTGCCTATAGGTTGCCATAGTATTGAAACATGACTTTGTATATAGAGCCATCCTCAAATTCACTTTTTCATAAACTTAGGACCCTTATAGGTATGTTTAACCTGATTACACCATCATCATGATGAAAAATGAGATCACAAAAGTATGTTACTTCTAATTTGAAACCATTGTTGGAAGATAAAACATTGTACCTAGAAACAATCAACTGCAAACCATTGATACTTATGTATTTACCCTACAATAAAGTGATCTTACATGTATATTCATATTCACATGTGCTAACCTATATGAGAGTAACATGGAATAGAATATAAAGCTATACAAATACACTTTCAATGCTTGGAATCATCAGATAATTACAGAAAGGTAAGAAAACTAAAGGCCATGGGAAAGAGTAAGAAGTTTTGGGTCATCAACCTTCTTAGTGATGATTTATGAAGTATATTCCATTAAACTAATAACTATCGACATGGAAAACAAGATTAATTCTATTATCACTAGGTAATTGAATTCATCTAAACTCCTATATTATTTATACCAAAGGAAGACTGATTGACCTCTTTTGTCTTGTAAAAGAGAGTGATGGAAAGATGGAATAGTTTTCTTCCAGATTTGAACCTGTTATGACCTCTTAAGCATGGAAATATATTGTTATGTCTTGTATATATCTTCTTGAAGCTCTCACATGTTAAGTAGATTGTACTTGATCATACAACCACTTGCAAACTATTAGAAACTATTGCTATCTCCACTTTTGGACATTAAACCTACATTTATGAGTTATCAAACTAACTCTTGACACCCTAACTGACATCTTTGGCATTGGAAGATGGTTTGACATTTGTCTTTTTCATGAATATTACATATAATTTCCCTAAAGTTATTAAAAGCTGACATAAAGGTAAAATAAGATAAATGATGCATAAGACTAAAGTGGAACACCTTAAGTGACCTTACTAGACATGACTAAACACATTTATAACCATAGCAAGTCCCTATAGGAATTTTTACTATAAAGGGGGGTTGACTTATTTGACCAAGTGGTCAAATCAGTCAATAGTTTGGTGATTCCTTGGGGTGGAAAACTTGTTATGCCTAAAGACCAGAAGCCTTTTCCTATCCATTAGGTCATGGGGTCACCTATATATTATTCTCAACACTAAAATTCCTTTTAAATAATAATTAACACAACAAAGAAACAAGCAACAAGGTAAGAAACAAAACTTACACTAAAGCAAACACACCTTTATTCTGAAGAACACTTAATAAAAACAAAAACCAACTAGAAGGAAACACATCTAACCTAATATGTATAATACCTCAACACTTGAGGTGAAAATCCATCTTCTGCATTGCTTTAACTAGGTTTAAATACAATTCTCTTTGCATCCATACTGCTCCAAGAAAATAATCTATCATATGAGGCATGTTTGTCTATCAACACTTTTTTATGGAGGTAATCAAGAGACTTACCATGGCTATGGATTTTTTTGACTACAATATTTTCACTTTGATTGCTCAAGAATGCTTCATTCACCTCTTCAAGAAACTTGTTTGAGGTGGAAGCTTGCTTGAACTCCAACATGCTCATTTAAGAGTCTTCAATCTACATCTTATGAGTCACCAAAGACTCCTCAACCTCAAGTATATTTGAATCATGACATGCCTCTTGTTGTGAGTCATAAAGACTATCCTCATTATGTTCATTATATGCTTCATATTCTACCAAGGGTATTTAATGTTTAGCTAAGGTCTCCAACCTTTATTTATGCTCATCGAACAACTCTTAGACTACCAAGGTTGCTTCTTTCTTGATTGAGATATCAAAATCCTCCTTACACTCGGTGAGGACATGATTACATTCCTTATTAAGTCTACACTCCTTTTAGATAGTTACAAGATTGATAATCTCTTCAAACTCTTGAAAAATAACATTAAAATTCTACCACATCTCATATGTTTCCTCTTGATTTTTAAGTTTAAGCATGTTTTCTTCTTTTGTAGGTAAAATAGGCTACTCATTAAGATTGTCATATCTTGATAGAGTTCGGATGTTCACATCACCATCTACATGTAAAAGGTAGTTGCCTAATGTAACTTATTCTAGGAAATCATCCTAATTTACCTCAAATATTCCATCAATATCTTCATAAAGTATGTAGGTTCCAATACTAGTCTCTACAAATCTACCTTGCCCATCTCCCCACTCATCAAGATACAAGTCAAAAATACCATCAAGGAGAGCTATATCTTCTTGATCACTAGGGTGATCATCTTCTTCCATCACATTATAATTCATGTTAGAGGTGTGAGGCACATAAGATTCAACATGAAAATTAGAAAGAGTCTTTGATTTTTTTATTAGTTTGGCACCATATCTAGTCTTAAAACCCATATAGGATGAATTTGCAGTAAGATAACCACCAATCTTAACTGTGAACTCTCTAAACAAATAGAGTGTAAAATGAGGAGGCACATCAACTACTACAACATCTTGAGTTATGGTAAAGGTAGGTTAAGCTTGGATAATGATTTATAAACCTCTTATTATGCCAATGGTCTTGGTAGCTGATCCATCCAATTGGAGTAATCCTTTGGTATGGGGTTCATATTTCAAGTTCTATTTGTAAACTACCATATTGGGCATGACACAAGAGTTAGTTCCACTATCAGTGAGACAAGTATGAACCAAATAATCTCCTATAATTATGGATATATAGAATGGAGGAGGATTTTCTACCTTTTTAACCTTATTTGATTGACCTTCACTTGGATTCATTATGTTTTTCAAGGTTACCTCTCCTTGGCTAGGATATTTGGATGTCAAATTAAACTTGGATAACTCCTCTTGAATTAGGTCAGCTTTTCGAGGTATATCCAAGGTATCCCACATGGATACATTCACTTGAGACCTCTTCATTCTCTCTAAAATTTTACTGGAAGGACCACTAACTCTTGATTTCCCACTAGAAGCAATCATGTTGCCTACACCTTGAGAATTTGGAGGTATGAAAGCATTCCTAACATTCTAATCTCTTTTAATTACTTATGTACTTGGAACAAAATTGTACATAACTAGTCTTACATTTGTTTGAAAATTCATTAGAGAACCACTAACAACCCCTTGAACTTATTCAATTACCTTCCTCTTACTCCTTGTGTTTATAGATATAGAATTTAATTTTATGATTGATTACCCTTGATGATTAATTACACATGAGTCATCTTGCTTCCAATTAACCATTGTAGACCCCTACTTGAGTACCCTTTCCATTAGTCACTCCTCCATTTGTTAATTCATGTTGGGTCATAGCTAGCATAGTCCCCAAATTTTTCATGAAGTCTTGGTTGAAGGCTTCATTGACATAGGGAGATGGATCATAAGGTTCATCCAATTAAGGTTGACTATTGTGATTTTAGGCAAGATATTTTTGAGTAGGCACTAGTGTCCTTGAGGTGGAAGGAGTATTGGGTTTATATCCACCATATGGATTTGATTGGACTAGTTGTCCTTGACCTTGAGTATGAACTTGGAAAGGAGATATATTACATTGATAGTTAGGGTAGGACTAATTAAGCTAATAGTGACTTTAAAAGGATTTAACTTGTTTTTATTGAAAGATCATCTTTATACCTAGGATCTCTTATTCCATGGCTCTCATCCTTTCTACCTCATTAGGTTTTTTTGGTTGACTAGGGGTAGTAGACTTGTTTTTAAGTATTAAAATGGGAGAAATAATAGGTGTTGGAGTTTGAAAGTCAAGAAAAGAGGCATATGAGGTCTTGGGGTAATATTCCTATCCTAAATCAAATAACTCTCTACCTTAATGTCCACCTCATAGGCATTAGACAGAGTGTCACCTCCCATGGATTGTATCATCATCGAAATATCACTATTAAATGATTTAAGGTAATAGAAGAAATCATGGTGAGTTATTGGCCTTACCAATATTTTGATTATATCCCATGTCTTGTGGAATATTGTATTGAAGTCTTGAATGACTCCTTGAGGTGCCCTCTTATTGGTAGTCAACTACTCCATTAGTGATAAGTTGTCAGTCTTGTCCTCAAATCTTCTTCACAATACATCTCCTAGCTCATGCCAAGTTATGATTGATCTAGGTACCAATGTTCCATACCAATAAATATCCTTTACTTTAAAGGAGACATCCAATATCTTGATTTTAATGTTCTCCTCTTTGATATGATGAATATTATAGAAGTTATTAATGTTTCTTATATGTTTAATGGGTTTCATAGAAGACTCACTAGTGTATGATAGGACACTTTTGAGGGAAGATATGGGGATATCATCATAGTGGGGAAGATTTAGAGGGTTGTGGCCATTAAAGAAAATAAAAGGATGGTTTATTTCCATGGCAACTTTAGTATTTCTCAAGAATGGATGAATCAAGAACTTTCTTATGGGCTTGTGAGCAAGATAAGACCTCTTTGGATATGGGTAGGTATGCTCAAATATAATTAAATTGTAGTAATAAGGAGGAAGATCTTGAAACTCAATAGGTATGCCTTTGGTGAGATAACTTGTGTTTACCTTAGGCGTGAAAGGTGTGTACTATTTTTTAATCAAGATTAAAACTTTGGAGTCACCAAATGCTATAAGAAGTAGACTATTACAACTCTTTGTTGTCAAAGCCAGCATTCACTTTGAACAACCTTCATAGACTTCATGTCCCACCAAGCACACAAAAACTATTTTCACATAAAATTTTACCCTATAGTTGTAAAAAATACTTTCCAAATTTTATAACATGGAACCATCTCCCTTCATATACAAGCCACTACAAGAGATAGATCTCTAAGATTGAAAGGGCTAGCTCCCTTATTTTGTCTCTTCAGCTCATACTACACTAAGTTTATCACTATTAGGGGTGAAAAGGGAAGAAATATACATTAAAAAAACATATAATATTGAGGTGATACACCAAGATAACTCCACACAACATATTTTCATCTGCACAAACAAAGAAGATAACTAAAACTGAATCAACCTTATATCCTTCTAGCATAAGTATTTCTCATAGAGGTAAATTTACATGCCTATCTAGAAATAAGTGAAGAGAAAGTATGACATAATACACTACTAATAACTCATATAATTCAATACAAATTTTATATACAATACACTTTATTAAACTTGTTGGAAGAGACATCATTTACACAAACATGTAAGAGTAGACATGGAAAACAAGGAGAGCATTTTCATCACTTGTCAATAAATAAACCATTTAACACATTAAAGTAAGAGACTAAAGAGAATTAAATAAACTTAAAAACTTTATTCAAATTCAAATCAAGTCTCAAAACTAGTATGGCTTTGTCATACCAATTATGGATACAATACAAGGCCAAAAAGACTTGAATTTATAGAACTTAGAAGCAGAGACAGAAGGAATGAAACTCAAAGATAATAAGACCATATATAAATCTCTAATATATATTTTAAAAACCATGATATTAGTTTAAAATAATTTATTAAAATGATATTAACATGTGTCAACTTCAAACAAAGCATCTTCCTCAATCTGGAATAGACTCTTCATAATCTTGCTTGAAACTATCTTCATGATGGTGAGAAGTACAATTAAGAGTATAAAACTGAAATAGGGATACTTAAAAAATATGGTATGATGTGATAATTTATATAAGAGGTCATATCATGTCATAAACTCATCCCTAACTCATGGATTCACTTCTGTCACTTGTCACTCACTACCAACAGTCATTTGTCACTAGTCTTCTAGGCGGTTCTCACACTTGTAATCAAAATGGTTTGTAGTTTCTCAAAGTAATGCATTGAATAGTTGTTAGGAAACTAAAATTAATCTAGTTTATCCTTTGGTATATCAAATATAGCTTCATGAAACTCTTGAAACACTTCTCATCTCTATCACTTGATAGTCATCTTGCCTTCTCACTGTCTATTTTCAATGTCTATCATGAATGGACTCACAAAGATGTTTTCATGATTTATTTTTTAAGGAAGTTAGTTTAAAAAGATTCACAAATTATTTTAAGACCTCCCTCAATTTTTATTACTTGAACATCCTCCATTATACTTGAAAAACATACCAAAACTTATAGAAAACCTTAAAATAGACATGTCTATATAGCGGATAGTACAGGACAATTAGGTGGGGAGAAGCATAGGGTAATTATAGGAATACCCAATTAGTTTCATGGCTATTTTATCACCTTTAAATGCATCTCCAATCATCTTTTCCTCATCGGGTCTAAATAAGGGTTTTGGGAGGGTTTCAAGAGGTTTGGACTATTAAGGATTGTTTATAAAATCCTAATGTCTAACCATTGAAAAAAATTCCAAAATGTTGAGGTATATTACCTCCTTCAACCCTCCCCAAGTTCTTGAGTCTTCATTATTATTATTTTTATAGTTGTGTGTCTAAACTTTGCCTCTCAGGGTCTCATGCATTCTGAGTAGGTCTGTGATGGTTTAAAACCAAATTAACCATCTAGGGATACTTATCTAAAAAATAATGGATTAAAAATGTCTTAAAATTCCTCTTGAATTTTCTCAAAAGTTTTTTAAATTTATCATGGTGATATGGATGAAGTTGACAGTCCCTAGGGTATAAGTTTAGTTATAGGCCTAAAGACCTAAACTATGTATATTATGTTCTTAGCACTTATGAGAGTTTTCAATACTATGTAGGACTTAAAACACTTTTATAATCTTTATTTTATCCTTTTAAATTATTATATATTGGTTCCAAGAGTCTACCATTTAACTATTTCACTTTCTCATACTAAGCCTAGAGGTTGTTCTTGGCTAGGAGTGCCCTCTATCTGAGACAAAATAGAGGTCATCTCCCCTATCTACCTAATAAAATTAATGATATGTAGGCCTTTAAAAACTCATGAGAATGAATTTTATCAATCTCTAGATTTTTATTACATCCATATACCCCTTAGATCTTCAATTCTTCAAGACTGGTTCACTAGGTTTTGATTGTGTAAGGTCTCAATTGATTATGAGTTGTAGTTGGAAACCTGTTGGTCCATCATTCTCATTTATACATAAAATATAAAACAATATGAAATTACCATTATATGAATGCATCCAACATTATCATTCATCTTTAAGTACTAAACACCAAACTAACTTGCACTTTCCTATTCCCAAACTAGTTTATGACTGTGTTAGACTGTACTACCTGTAGGTGGCTACTTGGAGGAGCTCAAAGAGTCATATATATGTGAATGTGTTTGAGATATAAATGGAGAATAATATAATCCTTATGTTATTATTTTATTAATTTTCATTCATTCTATGTCTCTGACCATTAAATAATTTTCCCTACTCTTATGGATTTAGGTAAATCTATGTATGAACCAACTGTAGTTATTGCCAAGGATCCCTGTAGGTGAAAATCCAGGCCTAAGTATGGTATCCCCATATTTTTATCTATTTGGGTCACTATCAATATTTAAAACTCAAATGTATTTCTCTCTAATTTGAGATCATTTCCTCATTCCTTCTACCATCATTATACTATAGACCTATAGTCAAAATATAGGTGCTACTTGAGATGTGAGACTTTCTTGTAGGTGGTTATAAGTACCTAAACACTATGTTTGACATTTATTATCCATTTTGAGCTTAATATGGTTGTATCTCACCTATATTAGTTATTATCATGCTTCAAAGTTATGTTCTAATCAATGCACTATAGTGCACTAGATGCATTTCCACTTTTAAACCTAAAGCACTATTGTTTTCATTGAGTGGTTTCAATGGAAAATTGATAGACTTTTAAGTTCCTTTACCTTGTTTCATCTTGACCAAAACCAACTCCTTTCATGTTGAGATTTTTTAAATATGCTTAGGATGTAAGAATAAATGCATAATACTTGCTTAGACTTCATAAACTCTCATTACAAGATGGCTTTGTTCAGTGCAAAATCTCTTTTAAAAGATATTAAGGCAATGAGTCTCTCTAAAAAATAATCTCAACCTATGACCAAGGATTCAAATATATTTGCATATAATGACTTCATTATTTCCACCTTGGTATCTTCAACACTCTTAGGCCTGAATACAAGCTTCAAGGATTTTAACACCTTTATGTACATCACTGATCATACCTCTATTGGGGTTACTTGTAGGTTGCCATTACATTGAAACATGATTGTGTATATGGAGCCATCCTCAACTTCACTTTTTCAAATACTTAAAACCCTTATAGGTTTGTTGAACTTGTTTGTACCATCATCATGCTCAAAAATGAAATCACACGAGTATGTTACCTCTAACATGAAACCACTTTTGGAAGTCAAAACACTATACCTAGAAACAATCACCTACAGACCATTGATACTTATGTATTTCTCCAAAAATGAAGTGCTCCTTATATACACATAATATTTTCAATACTTATAAATTACTGATGCTTTTTATCTTTAAGGAACCCACTAAATCCCAATCCCTCTGAAGGCATTCCCTAAGGGGTACACTGGGAAAGGGGTGGGTAGACCATTGGTGCTTGATAGGATTGTTGTCCCTTATTGCCACTTATCACTGATCCAACCAGCTCCTAAAAACATTCCCCTAAACTTGGCCTCTTCTTTTACACATTCTTCTAGTCATTTACAAATTTTATTAGCCTTTTTCCTAACCTAAAACCTCTTTTGATAGTTTGTTATTTTGGAGTTGAATAAGAGAGTATTTAGGGTCTAAGTTGGCTCCTTGCTGACCTAGTCCATAACCTAGTGAGTTTTTGTCAACGATGATACTAGGTCGACTGAGTCGACCCTGTTAGCCAAAACATTTGTAAGGGTTTAAGTTAATATATGCCTATATAAACACATCCATTTTTCTATTATTAGAGAGACATCAAAATTTATTATTCATTTGTGCTTCTTTAGAATCTACTCTTCCACCATTCTACTTAAAGAGACTTAGCTTAGGTTTTCTACTTGGAAAAAAATCTAGTCTTGTGTAGAAGTCTTGGATGATTTGGCCTTTATTAGTTATCCTTACAAACCACAACAACCTATTACAAAGGACCTTTGTCTAAGGGAGAGATTGAATCTCGATGGGTTCATCTCTAGGTAAGTATCTCTAACTTTGCTCCTCTCTTTAGTAGATAGAAGTATCATAACTAATGGCTTTGAATAATATTACTCTTCCTTTCCATGCATTAGGGTCTTACCTATACATAGATTAATTAGGATTCTCTTATGCGTGTTTACTTTCATTTGTTTAATAACCCTCACTTTATGCCACAAGCTTTAGTGAACACTAGTTTATATTTTTACTTTACTTGTTATTAGTATAGTGATTATGAAAACATAGGAATTAGTTAGAGTTATTTCATTGTTTTGCTTGATTGGAAGCTTTAGAACCCTCCCTACTAGTATTATTGTGGTAATAGATCCCATAATTTGGTCTATCAGATCCATATTAGTCATGACCTCAAGTATCTAATGTATCCCCAATTGGAAGTGTAAGTAGGATCTATCTTCTTCAAGTTAGGATTGATTTGTAGATCTAATGAATTTCTAATTGCATACATTTTGGTGAACCCAATGTGAACCTAACCCTTGTAGGTTTTCCTACACACTTTTATTTCTATCATTTCATTATTTTTATTTATTTGTGATACTAGGTCAACCAGGTTGATATAGTTTCTAATACAGGTTTAATACATAGTCACATCAAAATGACTATTATTTTTGTGTAGGTCTTCATCAAATATAAGCTTTTGGATCAAACAGTATTCTTATTCACTTCTAGATATCAAACTATGTTAAATAGGCCAACTTACTCTCTTATTCAACTCCAAAATAGCAAACTAAGTCATGCAGGTCAACTTAGTATCATAGTCATCTTCTAGAGAATAAATTAGGTCAACCAAGTCAATTCAATCATCTTAAACATGCTTCAATAAATAGGGAATTACAAAACTAGGTCAGCCCATTTGACATAATTGGCAAAACTTGCAAACAGCATTCAAGACACTTCAATATAAATTTCACAGCCCTCAGCATCTTCCAACCCACCAAGTTTCCTTTTTTATCTCTCTTTCAATTTAGTTCTTCCATATAGTTCTATTTTTAAAATTTTGTAGTCTTCAAAACTACAATCCTATAGCAAACTAGGTCAACTTGGTCAACCTAGTTCTGTAGTATGACTTCTATCTGAAAGAATAGGTCAACTTGGTTGACTTAGTTCTTAAGGAATCTTTTTTTTGTAGTTTAGTAGTGACCCTATAGACTTTATTTTGTAATGTTTGCATACACTATCATTTTAACTAACTCTATATTGTACTTAAATTGGGAATTAACAACTATATATTAATAATTAATTTACACTTTCATTTTTTACTATTTTCATGCTTAGAATAGCTCACATAGTCTAATTAAGTGGTTTTTTAGTATACCATTTATTTTCACTATTTTTATATTTCTTTCACATAGTACTAAATCACATAATTTCAAAATGCATTTAAACATTTGTCTACCCAAGGCCTACCTACTTAGATTTCATCACCAAGGGGGAAGCTGACTCAATTTTTTGGCCAAGTATAAACATGTGGTTAGTGGTATATATTAGCAAAGCACCTGACACTCTTATCATTTTAGGATTGTGAAGTGAGGAGGTAGGCCCCAATACCATTCTAATACCATTGCCAGAATAGATTCCTTTCAGCTTAAATGTCCTAAAACCATCCATAGATTGCTTTATAGTTCCTTATTTTTAGCCAACTTCCCTATCACACTTAAAATAACACTTTATAATAATGTAAAAAAATTCATGATGACCACTTAACTTAGCATTTACTTTTTAGTTGATTGCTTGATCTTTGTTCATTATATGTTGTATTGCAAAAACTTACATTGGCCAACATTGGTGTGAGGTTTTCTGATACGTGCCCCAATTGGATCATTCTCTTTGATCCCATTGTTTATGTGTTTTATTTCATTTTTTATTTCAAATTACATTGAAAAATCTTTCCCTATTTTTAATTCACTATCGTTCTATTCAACATAGTTTATTACAGACTAATTTTTTCTCCCTACCTATAGTACTGAATCGACTAGGTCGACTCTATATTTCTTTTTACCAGTTAGGTTATAGTACTAGGTTGACCTAGTTAACCTTCTATCCTTATCAAATTGTGTTTTTCCCAATTTATAGTGATAAGTTAACCTAGTCAACTTTTAACTCTTATTGTTGTCCTATTTATCCAACTTAGTTCTCTATTTTTCTTTCCTTAGCATTTTGTTCATTTCCTCAAATCCTAATGAAGTCCCCTATTAGAATCTTCTTGAATAACTTGAATCCATTTAGACACTATATGGGATATTCATTTCTCCCTTTCTTTACCTCCCAAGAGAACCCTCACTCTTGGAGTGCCTCTTCTCCTCCTTCATCTGTGGATTGTAACATGGTTCAAAACACACCTCAAGATGAAGTATGTGGATCTAATCCTTTTTATACCTATCAAGATAGTTCTCATCTTCAAACATTTCAACATACTTTGGGAGCAATCAACACAAGTCTATCCAAGAATCCCACTAGTAATCCACCTTCTAACAACCCTCTCCCTAATACCAATTCGAGGAATTCTCCTACAAACACCAACTGATCAATAGATATGACTCAACTTCTTGCCCAAGCCATTTAGAAAATGAACATAATGCAAACTTATAATAACTTTATAATGATGCAAGTACAATGTCATTTGGTCAATATGGATAATCAACCTTTGACTCTCAATCCTCAAGCCAATCAAAATTTTATTCTTCCACCTCTTAAGGATGCCTCAAGAAATGTTATTCCTCAACCTATTATGAATAACAAAATGCTTCAAAATATTCAAAATGAGCCTTTACCTCCTCTATATTGTCTATTGATATTGGTAATATATTTCAAACTATCATGTATGATGGGACTAAAGACCCTGCATCCTTTCTCAAAGCATTTGGCAATCTTTATAAATAGTGGATCCAAACTAATACTTTTGCCACAATTAAACTTCTAGTTAAGACCTTCACTAAAGATGTATTGGAATGGTGTAACCAAATTCCCAAACATTACATTTGGAAATTCGAGGATTTATTCAATCCTTTAGTTAAATATTTTTAACATAATGACCTTCCCAAAAATTGCCTTGGTCATTTCATCAATGCTAAGCAATCTCCCACTTTATATTTAGATATGTAATATCTTCATACTTTATGTGATTCCTAACTCATTTACTACCAATTCAATGGTGATTATCAATACAAAAGTGAGAATATCATTTATTATCATTAAATTGTGACTACTCTTTCCAAATATTTCATTTCTTTCACCATCGAGCCTATCCCTCAAGATCAAAATTCCATTGTTGATTCCCTCATTTCTTCAGCATCTCTTTTTCATCCACACCAAGTTCTTATTGTTCCCACTTTTCTTATCCAAATAAGAAAATCTCCATATTGTATTCAGCCATAAGATTCATTAATCTACCACATCAAGGCTATCACTATTTGATAAAGCCTGTGGTATATAGACATCATTCAATTTTTGAAACACCAAACTTATCGTCTTAACCTAGATTCCTGTGAAAAGACTTGCATTCACAAACTTTTAAGTATATATTTCAATATAACCTCTTATATTATCACAATGTTGAAGGTACCTTGTTTTGTTGTGTTATGAAAGATGAGGTCCCTCCTCTTCCTGAACAAACACATGGGGACATTTGTAGTGACCATTATAGCAGACATACTACAACCCATAAATACCTATATATGGGACACTTTTGTCCCACTCTTGAAAAGGATGCCATCAAATTTCCTATAAAGTGTACTCCTTTCTAGCTTCATGATAATTGAATTCATCCACCTCTAGCTGAGCTTCAAATTGTAGAATCTCCTTAGCCATTATCCATGTGGGGATTAGATCTCATAGGCAAATTACCTCAATCTCAAGATGGGCATATCTTTATAATCACAGCCACAAAATATTTTACCAAGTGGGTCGAGGTTATCCCCCTTGTTAATGTCAAAAATACCACCATATCTAAATTCATCCTTAATAAAATTAGTTTCCACTTTGGTGTCCCTCATACTATCATTTCAGATAACGGTTATAATTTTAAAAATAAATATGCCAAACAACTCTGTGTTAAATTTAAAATTAATCACAAATTTTCCACACCCTATCATCCACAATGTAATGGCCAAGCTGAGGCCACCAATAAAATTCTTAATAAAATTATCCAAAGGATAATTTGTGAAACCCACATAGGTTGGCACCTTCATCTTTATCCTGTTCTTTATGCCTTTCACACTAGCATACATACTAACACTGGGGCAATGCCATTCTCTCTAGTATATGGTTCTAAATCAGTCCTTTCATTAGAAGTTGAGATTCCCTCTCTCCATATATATCTTCATGATATCATACTTTATGAAGAATTATGTGAATCTCGTCATCATGTTCTCAATATCCTTGATGAACACCATATTTTTGCTTTGTAACATAATCACCAATACAAGGTCTATATTGCCAAACAACATAATAAATGAGTCAAAGTTTGCACATTTAATGTTGGTGATATTGTCCTTAATTTAGGCTAAACTCATTACAAATAAGGTAAATATGCTCAAAAAAGGTGGGGTCCCTATTTAGTCAAAGATATTCTTGGTCCAAGTACCTATCGCCTTCAAATCAATGAAGGTCATATTTTCAAAGGGCCCACCAACATGCAATTCCTCAAGAAGTATTTTTCCTAATCCTTCCCTTCTTTTTCATGCTTTCTTTATGCTATCTATCTAATATTATTTGAAAGACACTTACATGGGTCTCACCTTTTGTAGTAGTTCTCTCTTTTCACAAACCTTAGCCCTTTCTTTTTGATCCTTTGGTTTTCCCTTTTTCTCATGAATTTCATTGTAAAACTACGGATGAGACCTGGTCTTCCTCATGATGTACTTTTATCCTCTTTGTTTTCATACTTTTAACACACTTTTTGGCACCCTCATGGGTTTCTCTTTTATGAGTTCAGTGTAAGACCATGGATAGGACCTGACCTTCCTCATAAAATCACCATCTTTTCAATATTCATATCTAGAATGTGTTTTGTAATGGTTACGAGTTTTTTATCTTCTATTCTCAACTTTAGATTTTGTTTATTTTGTATATAAAATTTGCATAACAACTTGTGTTAGCATGTTTTCCTGCATTTCCCTCATTCTTATGATCAAGAATCACACTTTTCTATCATTGTATCCCTTTTTCACTCTTTGCCACATTTTTTGTGATTTGAAGTAATTCAAATTGTTTCATGTTTCATTCCTCTTGATTTTCTTTCCTTTCACTCCACATTGGATAAAACAAGGTTGAAGTCAAGATAGCACTTTTATTTCACCTAACTTTAGGAGACTCTTAGACACCTACTTTTTGAGGTTCTATCTCTTAACAACCAAGTCCCAAGTATTCAAATGAAAGTCATATTTAGCCACCATGTTTGGTTTTCCAAATCTATACGGAAGAGGAATAAAAAAATCCATCAAAAAATTCAAAATCCAAATCATCTAAAATAAAAGGAAATGATATACAAAATGCAATATACAAATCTCAAAAGTCAAAATCATACCAAAAGATGTGATTACAAGCACATCTCTTATCTCCAATTAAATATAAAACTCAATAATTGGCCTCACAATAGAGCTAAGGTCTATTAGGGTATAGTAGGCCAGTAGATTGGAATAAGATAATTCAATAAACTCTATGGTGCTACCTACTTTCTCACACAAGTATCCAATCTTCATAGTAGATCAGTGGCTCTATAAGGGGTCCTGAGGAATGTGGAACACATTGTGGAAAGGTAGGTCCATTTTAATTTTCATGCATATAGGCTTCATCTGATGATTTACATACTACATTTATTGACCTAAGCCTTGTGTGGCTAGGATAGGTTCTTCAAAGTCTTTAAGGTCTAAAGTCCTCTTCTTTTGACAAACCTAATTTGAGTGTCTTGACTTTGATAAAGAGTTATTATAAATTGGTTTTTATTTCATTCTCCCCTCCACCTATTTCATTTCCTCCCTTGACAGGCAAATTACGATTCCAAATATATTTTCCCTATTCTCTACTTCCTTCTTCTTTGCATCTTAAAAATATGTTAGCACTACTTTGTTTCAGTTTTATCTATCTTTAAAGGAATATAACATGTTTTGAATAACTATGGATTACTTTCTTTACACCATAGATATACATTTATAGACATGATTTGCTTTCTTTTAACATTTTGTTAGAGGTACAATCACTGAGAGGGGGTGGTGAATTAGTGATGCTAGATAATCCAAATTTTAATTCCAATCCTTTCAAACCCTTAACCAAATAACATTATCATTCATGAAGCATACACATCATTTATAGTAATGAACAATAAAGATAAGAAAGATCACACACACAATACAATATCTACATGTGAAACCCTCTTAGGGAATAAAACCCACTAGAGCTTACAAAATATACTACAGTCCTATAATAACAAGATCCAAAATTATACTAGCACCAACTGATCAGGGAACACCCATCACTTAATTTAGTGAGACACCCATCCCACAAGGAGGAGCAAACCCCCTAGGCAACCAAACGCCCACTCAACTACCTTGATCTGATCTCCACCTCTGATTTGATGTCTTTTACACTTGATGATGGAATTCTCTTTCTTGCACTCTTTTTCACCCTTCTATCTCTCTCAAATAGCCTCTAGGGATTACTCACTCAATCAGCCTCTTCTAGGCTTATTAGGTCTAATGACCTATGTGTTTATCTTTATCAACTTAATCAGATAAACATGTTTGATCTTTGTCACACTTTGGTGGTCCTTACTTACCTTTACCTTCTCTTCCAAATGTTCTCTCCTTATATCAATTCCACACTTTCTCAACTATGCTCTCTTTTTAAACTCATCACACACCCTCAAACTTTCTCATACAAGTAATGCATATAAACACCCCTTTTGGATCACTATAGGCTTCTTCACTCTTCCTTAATCTACTCTATAATTTATTCCATCCATGGAGCACACTCCCTCTAATCTCTTTCCTTCATCTCTATCTTCTACTCTCTCAACACATCCACATCCAAATCTAGAAACCATTACTCTTCACTCTTTATAGAGTCTTCATGAATATTAACTTTTAGTCCAGCCATAATACTTGTCTTAACCCTTTAAGACTTCTATCATGCTAACACATAGCTAAAAACCATCCTTACAAGTCAATCATATCATCCATGGGTCACACTTAAGTAGTTATGCCTTTCAATTAGGCCTTAGTATCCTTTATAGGTCTTATGGAGACCTATTACCCCTTTAGCACTTCAACAAGCAAATTAAGAACATAAGATTACTTTCAAATGCATGGGTCTACTTTAAATGATCCTTATGAAATATTCAAGTGATTACTCCCACCAAAACACTCTTTTTTAAATTCATAATTTACTCAAACATTATTTTGTACTATGAATGAAAAAATAGTTAGCTTTCAATTGCAATAAATACATGTATATAGATAATCAAACCTCCAAACTAGTTTTGATGGATATCCCTTGAAATACTCTACAAATTTACCTTTTAAACTAACATAAAATTATACCATATGCTCAAAATATAGATCAAAAACCCATCACTATTTTTATTTCACAAATTTAAATATTTAAATTCGAATGGTCACTGTGTAAAGCAAAAAGCTTCAGACATGTATCTTCATCTCATGTCCCCTGGCAAATCTGAATAATATGCTCTATCAATATCCTGATGAGATTCCTATATTTAACCCTTTAATTCTCCTCATTTATCTTTAATCCTTACTTTTGATATTGTGCCACTTGGTATATCTATGTACCTTGCTCCATTCAGTCAATGCACTTGTGCCACTTGGCAACCCCACATGACTTTTGAGAATCCTTTGACATATTGACTTAATATGCACCATTAGATCACTATCTAACAAGATCATGTCCTTTTTTAGATCCTTATTTTTTTATATTAATTTCTCATTGTAGATCTTCATCACTTGATTAAGTGCTCACCGTATATCTTTGATAATGTAAATTTGGCTATGGGAGCTTAGTGAACTCTGCCTGAGAAGCCAGATTTGTACCTTAATAAATTTTTATACATGCTATGTCTAGACCTAAAATTTGAACCACATGATCACCTATCATAGGGTAATCCATCCATGTATTAAAATACTCTTGAAACCTTCACACATGTGAAATATGATGTCATTAATCTACTCACTTAGCTTGAATTGCTAAGATAACTAGAAGAACCTAGTCACACATATGACTAATCTAATGAATTCCTTTTACTTATATAATTTCCAAAATAACTCATGACACTCCATAGGGTCTCTTATACATGAACACACCATCAATAACATCTACCATCTACCTATCCAAGTGAAACACTAAAGAACTATGCAAGAACATTGAATCGCATTAGAGCATACTTTATCATTGTCATTCTAGTACACATGACACTTCATCAAAATCCTTGGTCACCTTGGAGACATCATTGAAAAAACTCAAACAATATCCCCCTTTATCATTGATGTTAAACACCAATAAAAATCTTATTCTCAGACTCTATCTCTCTCTTCAAGTAACTTCTCTCCCTTTGACACAATGACAAAGTGGGCTCATATTTTGATCCTGAGGACCTTGAAAAACTAATCAAAGAGATTATAAATATCCCCCTAACATCATGTACCATATCATGTCATTTATTCTTGACATACGCCAATCTAAAATTATGTTTTTCTTATCGTTGGACCTATCTACCTATAGAACTCACAAGCTCTCTTTGATCATGCATGAAAATTCAATACCTTATCAAAACACATAACTTGGTTTGATAAAGTCATCATATCAATCTTCTTGAATTCACAACTATAGAATACATCTCCACACTTATATCATGACTAAATAATATTCACATATGCTACCCCTCACATCATGCATAGCTCTTAAAGACTTTAAAACTGAGTTAGGTCCCCCTAAATCCATGCTTTATCTAGAATATTATATCTTCAACAAGTCTTCTTAAACAATTCTATTTTGACACTTGGAAACCTCCATACTTTGCCTACAAGCCTTTAGGACCAAAATCCCTAAATATACCTTGAGCACATATACTTTCTTCTCTACAAGAAAGATGTCTCCTAAGAAGCATAGGTAGAGACACCCTAACCCACAATGTCATAAAACAATGTGAAAGCAAGAGTTGCCCATAACTCCTCATATTCCTTCTCTTTCTTGGACATCTTGTAGCTATATAATTGATTGTCATTGTTTTTCTTCTTAGGCCTAAGAGAAAAAACTTGCTCGTCTAATACAACATTCTCCTTCTCTTCTAAGCTTGAATTGATAATACATGGAGACAACAAATATTCATGGCATACCTCATCACTAGACATTGACAACTAGTTTTCATCAAATGAAAATTATTTAATAATAGCAAGATGTTCACTTAGATCTATACACACCTTAGGACTAGCCTCAACTAGCATCTTGGTATTCTAATTGAGCTTGTTCTCTTCATTCACAACATGAGCAAACAATGAAATATCTTGGCATTCTTTAACCTTTGTATCATTCTTTACCATATAAAATAGACCACTTAGACCTGCATACTCATCATAACTCACACTTTCCACTTTTAGTTTCATTGAGTTAACTATCCTTCTTCATTAAACTCTAAGAATCTAATTAAACTTGTTTAGACTTGATAACCTTTGCTTGCAGAACCTGACAATGTGACCAATCTTCTCACAGTTGTAGCAAACCACTCTTTTTGAAGGAAACTCAACTTGCCTTACTTTATTTGGATAATGTTGTTCAAAGTGTCCCACATCATGATAGTTGAAGAATTCAACCTTGCTTACACCACTTGACTAATAATTACACTCATTCTTAGCAAGTTTTCTACACTCTCTATCCCTATGACCAAAATGATTGCAAGTGTAATAATAACCATTTTGTTTGGCATATCTCATGGAATTTGGTTATTTGACCTAATTTATCTTCATTCTATCAACATCTTCATTTCATGATTTATTTTTGACCCTCAAGGTCTAATTATCTTTGTGCACATTAGTCTTTACCTTGTCTTGAGCTACATTCTTTTGTTCTTCTTTGTAACCAATTCCAATTCTATCACTAGCATGCTTCAATTCAATTTCACACTCTCCTTGTCTTCTTCATTATCTATATCACTCCAAGTAGACTCTTTTTGATATGAGAAACTTCCTTCCTTAGCCATGTAGAGGACTTAATCTTCACTATCAAACTCAAAATCACTATTTTCACTCTCATCTGATGAGTTGCAATCTTTATTGCTATAGAGACTCTTCTTATTCTTGAAGGACTTCTTGTTGTTGTCAAACTTTATAAATATTTTCTTCCCTTATCAGACCTAAATGCCTTCTTACCTTCATCTTGGATTTCACCATGCTCTTCATCATCATTCTTCTTATGCTTATGAGGGCACTTGTTACCAAAGTTCCCTACTTCTCCACAATTGAAACATTTGAAGGGTAGCTTACCCTTATACTTCCCTAAGCCTATTTTTAATTTACTTGTAACTAAAGATATTAGTTCATCATCAAATATCTCATCATACTTGACTTCCTTACCTTGAGTTCTTTTCTTATTTGACTTCTTTTCTATCTTGAATGTTGCTTCCTCCTTTGCTAGTTTATCATCATTGACTCTCATCTCATAGGTAGTAAGGATGCCATGTAATTCATCCATCTCCATCTGAGTAAGATCATAACTTTATTCTATAATAGACACTTTAAAATCAAACTTAAGGGAGAGAGACCTTAATACCTTTTGTACTATAATATCTTCTTCAATATTCTCTCTAAGACCTCTAATAATATTCACAATATCATCAACTCTCTATAGAAAAGATGCCACAAAATCTTCTTCCTTCATCTTGAGACTTTAAAATCATCTTCAGTGAGTCTGCAACTTGGCCAACTTGACCTTTTAATCCCCTTCATATATGATCTACAATTTGTCCCATATCTCTTTTGTAGATTTACAATGAATTACCTTAGTGTACTCAGTCTCTAAAAGACCATAGGTGATGGCATTCATTGCCTTAGAATTGCTCTCACATAGCTTATTATCATTTGTACTAGTTGGAGGGGTTGCGGGGCTGAATATCCATCCAAAATAGATTTCCAAATGTCAAACCCTATTGGCATGATGTAGGTCTTCATCCTTGCACTCCAAAAATCATAATTAAATAGATTGGACATTAATGATTTTGCTGTTAAAAAACCTTACATTTTTGACTTGCCATATTGTAACTTGGATCACCTTTAGGTGGTTAAACTTACAATGAAGGTCCTAGTTTGATACCAATTTTTAGAGGTACAATCACTAAGAGGGGGGTGAATTGTTAGGTTGTATAGCTAAAAGCTTCACCAGGATGCAAACAAGAGAAGTCATGGAGGTTACAGAGGTCGCAGAGAGTTGCTGAATGCATTGCAGGGAAAATGGCATCGGTTTGATCAACCGACGTCAGTCAAATGGTAGTGAGGATGCAACCGGCATTGGTTACCAGTCGGCTGACATCGGTCATGGAGGAGCCGACGTCAGCAGCCTGTACGTGAACATGCAGTTTGCATGTTGATTCCAGAGAGTCTATTTTTAGACTGTTAGTTTGCATGTTAAAGGCTAGCTGTAGTCTTGAGTTGCGCATCTAAGTATTGTAATTAAGATAGTATAATTATTGTAAGCATGAGATCTATATAATAGACTCATGGGCTGTATTGTAAACTTGTAGTTAGAGAGTAAGAGAGCATATAAGCTCCTTCTGAGAGAGGTGAGCAATGGTGTGTTCTTCCTAGTGCCACAGTACCAATAGTGGGTACTGGTTTGGAGAATCAGAGGGGTTCTTCATATTTGTATGATCTTAGTCAGTAGGTGAGCATGGCTTCTATTGGAGATCTACATTGGTGAGTAAGGTCTAGTGATTTGTAGGTAGCAGCAGAGAGCAGGAGATCTACTTGGAGTACGGTTGTGTACTTAGTGTACTATCAGCATTGTTACTGACTGGTTGGAGAGGTGAACATCAATTCTATATTTGAGTTGATTGTTGGGACCGAGAGAGAGAGGAAAGAAGGTCTTGAGGTGTGGCGAGCCTTTGAGGTGGAAGAAGAAGTGGCATCTTCTTTATTGTATTTTCTTCTAAGTATTTAATACAATTGTGTATTGTCTCTCAAATCCTGTGTTGTTTCATATTTCTAGTTACTTATTGATTCTGGTATAATTCTGTGTTTAGTTGCTAATACAAGAAGTAATCATATGTGCTCCATTTATGGAGCAAGATCTTGACAAGTTGGTATTAGAGCTTTTGGTTGGGTTGACTAACAGGTGGTTCAAATCTGGTAGTATTTGTTGATTACAAGTTACTCACAGGGGTTTCTGATTGAGTGGGAGTATAGCAATGGCAGAAGGAAGTAAGCTACGAATGGAGAAACTGAATAGCATGAATGGTTCGATTGATGGAAATAAAGAGTAGGGAAATAAAGATTGTTGGTTGGTAGCAGATTAGCAGGGAGGAGCAGATGTTGCAAGGGATGTTGCACAGGATGTTCTGGATAAAGTAGAATCTTGGTTTATAGATTCTTTTGCCTCTTTCCATGTAGTTCGAAATAGAGCATCTTTTCATGGGTATGTCTTTGGAGACTTTGGAGAGATTTATTTAGGAGCTGGAGAGCCTTGTCAAATGATTGGCAAAGGGGAAGTGAAGCTGAAATTGCAGACGGATAACACATAGGTGTTGAATGAGGTTATGCAGGTACCAGTCTTGGAGATGAGTCTAATTTCTTCAGGAAAGTTAGGTGATGGGAGATGCACAATAACTCTCACAGCGGATGTACTTGAATTAGATGGTGGTAAGAAAGTAGGTATCCTTTATCTATCTACTTATATTATTGATTCACCTTTTGTTACAGAGATGTGGCTTTGTAGGCTTGGCTACATATGTAAGAGGGGAATGCATGTTCTGAAGCAGAAGACAGATGTTTTTGACAAGCTAAAGAACTGGAAAGCCTTGGTGTTCATGGAGGAGATGATAGACAGAGATCAGCTGAGGGGACTGAATTATTCTGAGTAGGGTTGCGTTGATATGAACAAGGTTTTGATCCATGGAGAGTTCACGGGTAAAAAGTCATCACTCACAGGTGAACACAGATACCGACATCGGTCAAAAGGAACTGACATCGAACAGACAGGCACCAATGTCGGTCATGTGCAGATCAACAGAGTCGGTGGTGTCAAGAAGCAGGAACTAACATCAGTCATATAGTGACTGACGTCAGCAACAGGTACATCGGCATCGGTAATGGGACCGATGTCGGCAGACAGGGTCAGTCACAGGGAACTGACGTCGGTCGGGAGTAGATTGGGAGATGGCCGAGATCGGTCACTAGAATGGATAGTGGGCAGACAGTAAACTGTCAACAAGTGTCAAACGCTCATATGGAGGTCAAAAAGGGTAAGTGAACCTCATATTCGTTGTTCACCTTCTTTATATTGCTTACTAATGGTCAAGAACTAGGAAGATGTGAAGAGGCAATGCAGGTAGAATTCAGATACAGTGGGAGCTTGGCATGGATGAGGAGTGTGAGTCCTTGGAGAAGAACTAAACAGGTATTGTTGGTAGAGTTGTCAGCTGGAAGAAAGCACTGAGAGACAGATGGATTCCCAAGTTAAAGAAGAGAGTGGATGGATACGTGAGACGGAAGCCCAAGGTATATGGTCTTGAGGACGTTGCAGGATAGTGGTACAGGTTTTGACATGTGGATGACAAAGCAGGGCTTCAGTCAATGTCAGTGTAACTATTGTGTTTGTTCTTACTAGGTGGATGATGAGTCATGACATTATCCTATTACTGTATGTGGATGGTTTGCTAGTAGATTTGTACATACAAGGTTTTGCTGAGCTAAGGGTAAGGTTAGTTCAAAGGTATGTCAGGGATAATTTGGAGTAGGGAAATTCTTTGGCATAAGAGACATGGAGATTTTTGTCTCCAATGGGAGCTGATGTGAAGACGGTGTTGGCGAGGTCCAGGATGTAGAATCGGTAAGCACACCAAGGGCTGGACAGTTCAAGCGGAGCTTAGAACAGGGTTCAAAATCACATGAGATCTAGTGTAGACCTGAGTTTTCCCAATCAGTGGGAGTTGTCAGAGAGTTTGGAGCCAATTCGGGGAAGGTAGATTCTTAGGTATCTGAGAGGGACCAGCAGTAGGTTAACATGTTATGCAGGGTCAAGGTCTTCACTACATGGATTTGTAGGTTTGGATGTGGCAGGTTACTTGGATGACAGGTGTAGCATCACAGGATGTGTGGTGGTTAGTCTTCAGGATTGATCTTGAAGAGGGATACAAGCCAAGGAATAATTTAGACGGTGTATAGGGATAGGTATAGGTGCAGTTGTTTATCTCCAAGTGGGATATTGTTAGGTTGTGGAACTAAAAGCTTCACCAGGATGCAAATAGGAGAAGTTATAGAGGTTACGGAGGTCACAGAGAGTTGTTGAATGTGTTGCAGGGAAACTAGCATCGGTCTGATCAACTGACATCAGTCAGATGGCAGTGAGGATGCAACCGGCATCGGTTACCAGTTGGCTGACATCGGTCATGGAGGAGCCGACGTCGGCAGCCTGTACGTGAACATGTAGTTTGCATGTTGATTCTGGAGAGTCTATTTTTGGACTGTTAGTTTGCATGTTAAAGGCTAGTTGTAGTCTTGAGTTGTTTATCTAATTATTGTAATTAAGATAGTCTAATTATTGTAATCATGAGATCTATATAATAAACTCATGGGTTGTATTGTAAACTTGTAGTTAGAGAGTAAGAGAGCATATAAGCTCCTTCTGAGAGAGGTGAGCAATGGTGTGTTCCTCCTAGTGCCATAGTACCAAGAGTGGGTACTGGTTTGGAGAATTAGAGGGGTTCTTCATGTTTGTATGATCTTAGTCAGCAGGTGAGCATGGCTTCTATTGGAGATCTACATTTGTGAGTAAGGTCTAGTGATTTGCAGGTAGCAATAAAGAGCAGGAGATCTACTTGGAGTATGGTTGTGTACTTGGTGTACTGGCAGCGTTGTTACTGATTGGTTAGAGAGGTGAACATCAATTCTATATTTGAGTTGATTATTGGGACTGAGAGAGAGAGGGAAGAAGGTCTTGAGGTGTGGCGAGCCTTTGAGGTGGAAGAAGAAGTGGCATCTTCTTTATTGTATTTTCTTCTAAGTATTTAATACAATTGTGTATTGTCTCTCAAATCCTGTGTTGTTTCATATTTCTAGTTACTTATTGATTCTGGTATAATTCTGTGTTTAGTTGCTAATACAAGAATTAATCATATGTGCTCTATTTGTGGAGCAAGATCCTGACATGAATCGATGATGCTAGATAATCTAAACTTCAATTCCAATCCTTTCAGACCCTTAACCAAATAACATTATCATTCATGAAGCATATACATCATTAATAGTAATGAATAAGAAAGATAAACAAGATCACATACATAACATAAGATCTACGTGGGAAACCTTCTTGGGGAATAAAACCCATGAGAACCTATAAAATGGACTATAATCCTATAATAACAAGATCCAAATTTAGACCAGCACCAACTGATCAAGGAACAATCATCCATTAATTTAGTGACACACCCATGCCACAAGGAGGAACCAACCCCCTAGGTAACCAAAAACCCACTCAACTACCTTGATCTAATATTCACCTCTAATCTAATATCTTCTCACCTGATGATGGAATTCTCTTGCTTTCACTCTTCTTCACCCTTCTATCTCTCTCAAACATCTTTTAGGGCTTACTCACTCAATCAACCTCTTCTAAGCTTATTAGGTCTAATGAACTATGTGTTTATCTTTATCAACTTGATTAGATAAACATGGACAATCTTTGTCATACTCTAATGGTCCTCACTAACCTATACCTTCTCTTCCAAAATTTCTCTCCTTCACTTAATTCCACACTTTCTCAACTCTACTCTCTTTTTCAACTCATCACACACCCTCAAACTTGTTCATACAAGCAATGCATCCAAACACCCCTTTTGGATCACTTTAGGATTATTTGCTCATTCTTAATTTGCTTTATACTTTAGTCCATTCACTGAGCACACTCCCTCTAATCTCTTTCCTTCATCTCTATCTTCTCCTCACTCAACACATCCACATCCAAGTCTAGAAACCATTACCTTGGTCTTCACTCTTTATAGAGTCTTCATGAATATCAACTTCTAGGTCAGCCATAATACTTGTATTACCCCTTTAAGACTTATATCATGCTAACACATAGCTTTATTACCATCCTTATAGGTTATCTATATCATCCATGGGTTGTACTTAAGTAGATATTCCTTTCAATTAGGCCTTAGTATCTCTTATAGGTCTTATGGAGATCTATTTCCCCTTTAGCGCTTCAAAAATCAAATTAAGAATATAATATTACTTTCAAATGCATGGGTCCACTTTACATAACCCTTATGACATATTTAAGTAATTACTCCTACCAAAAAACTCTTCTATAAATGCATAATTTACTCAAACATTTTTCTATACTATGAATAAATCAATAATCAGCTTCTAACTACAATAAATGCATCTATGTGGATAAACAAACCTCCAAACTAATTTTGATGGATAGCCCTTGAAATCCTCTACAACTTTTCCTTTTACACCACCATCAAATTATTCTATATGCTCAAGAGATAGATCAAAAAACCATCATTGGTTTTCTTTCACAAATTTGAATATTTAAATTCCAACAGTCACTATGTAAAGCAAAAAGCTTCAAACACATGTCTTCATCTCATGTCCCATAGCAGTTTTGAATAAATATGCTCCATCGATCTCCTCATGATTTTCCTATTTTTAACTCTTTAATGTTCCCCATTTATCTTTAATCCTTGCTTCTAAGATCATGCCACTTGGTAGCTCTACGTGCCTTCTATGTACCTTGTTTTATTTAGTCAATGTGCTTACACCACTTGGCAACCCCGCATGCCTTCTGATCATCCTTTGACATATTAACTTAATATGCACCATTGGATCACTATATAAGGATTTAACACACTATGATAGATCCTTATCTGGTTAGATTAATTGTCCATCGTAGATCTTCATCTCCCAATTAAATGCTCACCATTAATCTTTGATAATGCAAATTTGTCTAAGTATGGGAACTTAGTGAAATCTACCTAAGAATCCAACTTTTCACCTTAATGACTTTTTATATGCACCATGTCCAAAACTAAGAATTGAACCACATAATAAAATCTCATAGGGAAATCCATCCATGTATCAAATTGCTCCTGAAACCTTCACATGTGTGAAATATGACATCATCAATCTTCTCACTCAACCTGAATTGCCAAGATGACTAAAAGAACCTAGTCATAAATATGACTAATCTAACGAATTCCTATCACTTTCATAAGTTCCCAAGCACTCATAACCATCCATAGGGTTTATACAACATGACCACACCATCAATAACATCCACCATCTACCTATCCAAGTTAAACATTGAAGAACTATGCAAGAACATTGAAACACATTAAAGCACACTTTATCATTGTCAATCTAGCACACATGACACCTCATCAACATCCTTGGTCATCTTGGAGACGTAATTGACAAACCTCCAACACATTTGTCATTATTGTATCACCATTTTCGTGAACACTTGAGTTCATTTCTACTTTCATGTATTTTTTCAATTGTTGAGTGAGGTTGGCTCATTACTTCTCACTCATCAATGTTGTTTTTCCCTTTTATGCACCTTTTTACGTTGATGATTGAGTAAGGATTGTGACTTATTACTCATCAATGTTGTTTTATCATTGTTTAATTTCCCATTATTGTTTAAATAAGGATTGTTACTAATTTTACATTGATGTTTGATTACCATCATTTTTAACATGTATGTTTGGTTTGATTTGGTGAGTTTGCCTTTCTTACTTAAGGTTTATTTGTTTGAGTTTTTTGGTCTTTAGTAACCTTGGATTTTTGGTTACCCAATTTAATCTAAATTTTGACTTGGTCATTTGGTCTAACATAACACTTTTCACTTTAGCTTGTTAAATTCCCAAGTACATCTCATCTGTATAGCATTATTTATCTTTGATTTCTTGTATTTGTTTATTTTTCCTCTTTAGTTTTTCGTTCTTGGGTTTGTTGAAAGTAGTCTTTATGCCCTCCATAATCAAAACTAAAAACATAGCAGACAATAATCCAATGATAAAGTTAAGTTGAAGTACACATACATTTACATTTTTAGTTATTTCCCTTTCAATCATTTAATTTCAATTATTTTTGCTTTAAAATATTGCAATTTTTTTTAGCCTCAGCATTATGTGTTACTATGTTCTATTTTGAAGCACCATCCCCTATTGCACTTGCATGATATGTGATGAGATTTGAGTGGGGCATGTCTATACACATAATATTTTTAAAATTTATCATTTACTAATGCTTTTTATCTTGCAAGAACTTGTTGAGTCTCAATCTCTCTAAGTGCATGCCCTAAGGGGTGCACTAAGAAAGAGTTGGGTATACCATTAGTGCTTCACAAGATTGTTATCCCTTATTACCACTTATTACCAATCCAACCAACTCCTAAAAACATTCCCCTAAGCTTGGCCTCCTGTTTTGCACACTCTTCCAATCATTTACTACCTTCATTAGCCCTTTTCCTAACCTAAAACCTCTTTTGACAATTTACATGACTGTGTCATCTTTGTCAACCTTGTCTTCTTATTAGCAAAACTTACTAGCTAGTTCTTGGCTGACCTAGTGAGTTTTTATCAATAATGATACTAGGTCGATTGGGTTGACCCTATCAGTCAAAACTTTTGAAAGGGTTTAGGTTCAGATCCACCTATATAAACACATCTATTTCACCATTATTAGAGAGACATCAAGAGTTATTATTCATTTACACTTCTTGTTGGGAGAAAAAATTGGATAGTAAAGATGCGTAGGATATTTGTCTAATATTCATGCATTATGTACTTAGTTTATCATATGTATGTCTATTTTTTCCTATCTCCATGACTTTTAATAGGTTAGAATATGAATAGACTCCACTATTGGCACCATGTACGAGAAGAATATGAATAGTCATAGGCTGCAAACATTTATATATACATGTATTTGTATGAAGAATAGAGTTTTACCTTTAAAGAGATCAATAGAGACTATTTTGGTTATGGTTACCTATTATGTTTCTTACTTTATTTCTTGTGTGTGCTCTTTTGTATAATGTTTTGATTACTTTCTATCTAATTTAATCTAAATACTCTATAAATGTTAATAAATTACTAGTTATTCATATTTCCTATTTCATGCACAATAATTCATCATTTCTATGTTTTTTTATCCACCCTTTCATATGAATATGATGCACTATCCTATGCACTAAAGTAAAACCCAATTATCCTC
The DNA here is from genome assembly GCA_037957365.1 of Torreya grandis. NCBI lineage: Eukaryota > Viridiplantae > Streptophyta > Pinopsida > Cupressales > Taxaceae > Torreya > Torreya grandis. The sequence continues at coordinate 149,917 of JARHVA010009513.1, read as the reverse complement.
ATCTTTAGCATGTTTTGATGCTTCAGAAACCTCTACTAACAATGGTGTGGTAAGCATGGAAACACTCCTAGAATAAACTATGTTAGTATGGTTACCAAGGTAGAGAGACATTTAGACATGGTTAGACCAAAAAGTATGTAATTTCATAGAAGAAGAATCCAAATGGACTAGTCTTACCATACAAGAAATCATCTAAGAGCATATCTATGGAGAGATTAATGAAATATTTTGGTGTGAGTTTCCTGAATTACTATCTAATTAGTTAGCGTGGTACTATTTTTTAAACCTATGAATGGAAGAAACTATCATCTGGATAGAAGAAAAGATAAATCGATTGCTGAAATTAGAAATTGATTGGACAATGGTAATAGATTATTGGGTTGTTATCACCATAGATAGATACATCATTGATTTTGTAGTATAAGAATGCATAGATTTTAAAGCTACACAGGACTTATTTATCAAAGGAATTAGAGGGAAATTTTTACAGTGAATACATATCATTATAAATATATTGCTTGTGGACAAGGCCATGGTGCCCACTCTAGCTAATATAGATTAATCACTTTAGGTGTATGGGGGTGTGTATGACATGATAGTGAATGATGATTATATGAGTAGATAAGGCTTTGAATCCAAAATGGAGACACAAGGAAAGAAGAGTTAGAAGAAAAGTTTGGATTTAGAATGTGAGCTATGATAATAGAATAGATGGAACAAACAGAAGAATACCTAGGTAGCTATGAGTAGAGGTAAGAGTAGTAGTAAAATAGGTGATAAATGAGTAAGAAGACATGTTGAGCGAGAAGAAATGAAGAAAGTAGAAAGAAGATGATGAATGATAATAGATAGAAAAAAGTGATGAATAATGAGATGAAGATGAGATGTTTGAACAAGAAGGTGATAATAGTATAAAAGTAGAGTAGTTAGATGATATATATAGTGTGTAGCTACAAGAATGGGTAATATCAAAAGAAAGATATGAATAATTAAGCAAAGAAGTAGAATACAATTGTAGATTAATCACAAGTTTAAGCATAGAAGATGAAAAAGTCATAGAAAAGAATCATTCACCAAAAGAGCACACATCCCTGCAACCCAATTTACTATATTATAGTAGAAGTTTTTAACAAGGTGAATAGGAAGATAGTACTTGGGAAGGTCCATTTTTAGAGCAAGTGCATCATTTGGGTACTGAAATTAAAACAACATCTAGTCAAAAGGATTTAAAGGCCATATGGCTTGTTGAAACTAAGCAAAGAAAAGAAGGAAATGTAGAAAAACAAAGTATACATGTTGACTCTCGTAGTGTGTAGATAAATCTTAGTAGTACACAAGCAAGATCACCCATAATGTATCCTCCTATTATAATATTTGTGTAGCATATCCCATCGAAACTAGTTTACACAATGGGTCATATAGGAGGATTTATAAACCTAGCTATATATGATGGGCCTATAGACCCTGAACAATACCTACTAACTTTTGAAATGATATGGAAAGCTAAGGGTATTAATAATGAAGCTGTCTAAAAGTACACATTATTAGGGGAACTAATTGGAAGAACACTTGAGTTTATATATCATAGAGACATTCAGGGGGAAACTCTACAAGAGGTTAAGGAATGGCTCATCATAGATTTCAAGATAAAGAAGTGTACAAGTAAGACTATTTAGGACTTGAATGAGATAAGGTATAATTTGAGAGATTAATTTTGTGATAATGATCGTATATTCTCTGGTGTTAAGATTAAGGTGTAATTTTACTTAAAAAATAAAGACAAAGCTAAATGGTTTATCGAAGGACTATACTTTAGAATCAAATTTTCCAGTGTGTAGACTCAATATTCTACTAAAGTAGATGCTAGAGTTGTTTCCCTATAAGTAGAGAAAATTGAAGACTATGAAGAAGCTCATGTCATAGATTCCTAGATTGAAAACACACTGCAAGCTTTTATGAAGAGAATGGAACAATATCATGAGGAAGATAACCTAAGTTGAATCTAGGGTTTATGGACTGAAAGAAAAAAGGACATCATAGGAATGATTATCTTGAGATCAAAATAGAGTTCTAAAAAATTTGTCAAGAATTGGGGTACACAATAACACAGTGCCATTTCCTACAACAATATGTTAAGAACCTATAAAATTTGTATTGTAATTTCTATAAGTTGCATAATCATAATGAGAAGAACTATAAGAATTTATAGGAGCTCAAGGAAGACATCAAAAAAAATGTATTTATCATCACCACATAGTAAGTGTCATTCGTGAAGCAAACAATTCTAGGCCCAGAGGTCAATAAAGGTTGTGTGACTCAATCAAGTACACAATGAATTCCTAGTTCACCACAACACCAACCTCAAGGTCTAACCAAATGGACCCCTAATTCATTGAGTTAGATACCACCATCACCACAATACTAGTATATAGCAAACTAGAGCTCAACAATGATGCAACAATAGCAAACAAGTTAGACTCCCCCAATTATACAATAATAATTTAGAATTAGAGATAATACCTAGTAGCATCAGCATTAGAATATAATATAGCAATAAAGAGGGTATAAAGGAGGTTATTATTCCAATAGAGGAGGATCTAGGGGTGGATATAGAGGAGGTTACCAAGGTGATAGAGGGAATAACTATCAATGGCCTCCTTTGAAATGTTATTTATGTGGAGAGTATAATCATGTAAAATGAAATTACCCTTTGAATCCTCAAATATAGTCTTACTATGTATACTATAGAATAAATGACCAGGATGAGATAGAAGACTATCATATTTTGGAAAAGTAAATGATAAAGTTGTCATAAATGTAAATATGGTGAGTACATAGCCTAAGGAGGATGCCTTCCTAAATGTTGTCACATGACATAAACACATAGAAATAGGGTTTCCACCTCTTGAAATGCCTCAAGATTAGGGAATCTAAAAAGAAAAAAAGGACAAATACCCAGACCCAGCTATAGAAAAGGGGTTCAGGTATGAAGTTGCATAGATGTTGAAAAACATAAACCATCAAGACACTACTAAAGGAGATGTTGTAGTAATATATGGTCAAATGTATGGCTAGATCATGTACATTATGCATCAAGATAGAGTTATCACTATGCTAACAGATCTTCTGAAACTTTTAAGCACACTTCATAATAAAGACATCTCTCAGAATATCACAAATTTGATACATAATCTAGTAGAGTTTACATAATGAGGACAATAGAAGATAGAAAATCTTGACAAAGAAGGCCTAGGATGCAGATGCATGAATCGATATTGAGGTTGTAGGATATGAAATTCCAAATGTTGTCTTTGATTTTGGTAGCACAATCAATATGATTCCTAAGTCTACATGAGAGGCTATTGGATGACCAGTTCTAAGTTATAGCCTAATAACTCTAAGCTTAGCTGACTACAGAATAGTTAAGACCATTGGTAAATTGGAAGATGTTGAGATCAAAGTCATAAAATTGACCCTATGAGGTGACTTTAAAGTCATTGATATGAAGATAGCTATAACACATTACCCTATGTTGATTGGTAAGAAATGGGCATATGATGGTCAACTATCAACACTATACAAAATCAACTATAGGTGCATTAGGGAGATAAGGTTGTCATCATTCCTTTGAATAGGACACACAAAACTTACATCATTCCAACTAAACTATATTCTCCATATATTGTGTAAGAAACTAGTTGGATGAAAGTAAATTTTGAATAAAATCCAAAATCTCTATGCACAACTGAGTGTAACTTTTTGTATGAGCATATTAAACCTCAAGTATAATGTTTACTCACTCAAAAATTGAAGACATCTAAATAATGAAGGCCCAAACCAGTAGTTACTCAGCCATCAATAACCTAGTTTATCATAGAAGATTGTGAATTCATGTCTATTAAATCCCCTACTCATTCAAAAGTTGACTTTCTCTATCAAGTAGATGATCATATGCAAGATTATATAGAGCTAACCAGAGAAGGCACTTTGCCTTGGGAAATAGATTCATCTATTAGTGGAGACTTATATTGCACCTACTCAATTGGGATTGAGGTGATCATGAACTTTGACCTATGATAATGGTATTTTCACATGAAATATAAATTCCTATGTACTATGAAATTGAGGATATTAATCAGTTCATTTTGTGCCTATAAGTTCATGTATCTACCATCAGTTAGTGGCTCAGTGCTTTGAATTATGCTTTAAAGGGGGTTTTAGTGACATAGTGGGTAATTCATAGAAATGATCAGCTCAGGTGGGATGATGCATGTAAGCCTATGAGTAACAGGTTTTAACTATCATAGGTCATCATAAGTAATTGGCCTTCCTTACAAGAAGGTGAGTGTCCTGAAATCCATATTCATAAATGTGTTGAAGTCTAGACTAAAGAACATGTGGCACTGAAGTATTGAGTTCACATCTTCTATTATACACTTCTTCTATTACCATCATCATGTTATATGCATCAAAACTGCATGATGGAGGCAAAGCACTAGGAATAGGTATAGAGTGACTTCATATAGATGTTTATTTTTTAAGATGAGAATCCTCTAGTTCACAATGCACTACTGAAAATCAAACATTTATTATGCAATGGATGCACAAAATATTTAAACACCATGATGAAATCCACTACATAGAAGAACACAGCTTATGATCTCAATTTGATATTAAAAAGATATAAAGCTACCAAGAAAGAAGAACAAGATGAATAAGAAGACATTGAAGATTTTGATTATAATGGTGATATCAATTTTACTAATTTATTTAAAACTAAACAACTAGTAGAACTAGTAAAGGACACTGACATAGAACCTACTGAAGAAGACAAGTTACATAGCATACAAATTCTAGAGTAAGAAGGGTAATGTATGATATAGTATTATATTGATGATGAAAAGCACAAGATTTACCAACATCCCATTAAAATCATGTAGAAAACATCAAAATTGAGGAGGTTCCCAAGTTGGCACATATAGGTCATTATTGGATAGAAGCTAAAGTTTTTGAATCTATGTAACTCCTATGAGATTATCAAGATGTCTTTCCTACTAAATTTTTAGAGGTCTGAGAAGTTTATCCATCTCTAGGTGAAAGGCATATCTAACTCAAAGAGTGTACATAATCCACAAATAAAAGACCATACAAGTTGAATCCAAACATAAAATTGAAAGTTAATTTTGAACTCGATAGAGTGAAAGATGCAAGTATAATCTATCCCATATAAAAAGTAGATTGGGTTAGCCCCATGGTAGTGCAGTTTAAGAAAATAGGGGAGATCAGAGTATGTGGGGATTATCTCATCTTGAATGATGCATGTGTGAAAGATCTATTCTCAATTCCATTCATAGATGAAGTTTTGGAATCTATCATAGGACATGAAGTCTACTCTTTCATGGATGGTTTCAATGGCTACCATCAAATACACATCACAGAAGAAGATAGAGCTAAAACTACTTTTGCCATAGAATGGGGATCCTTTGCATATAAGGTAATGCCTTTTGGCCTTAAGAATGCACCTACAATTTTCTTTCTTGTAGTGGTGACTGCATTCAAGGACTTCATTCATGACTTCTTAGAAGTTTATCATAATGATTGGGTAGTCTTTTCTATGTTTAAAGAACATTTGTCTAAACTGCATCTCATGTTAGAACAGTGTCCAACTCTGCACATTGCTTTGAATTTAAATAAATTTCTCTTCTTTACACCTTTTGGTGTCCTTCTAGGTTATGTAATGTGCAATGAAGACATTTTGGTAGACCAAGCAAAAATTGTAATCATTCTAAGTATGCCTCCACTAGTTAACTCCATAGAAGTGCACTCTTTTCTTGGCCATATAGGGTACTACCACATGTTTATCAAAGGATTTGCAGCCATTTCATCTCTATTGGAATCCTTACTGCACAAAAGTGCAAGGTTTTTCTGGACTTTAGAGTGCCAATCAGCCTTCATCGAGCTAAAGCAGAGATTGGTTACTACGCCCATCCTTATCTTTCCAGATTGGAACAAGCCCTTTAATGTGCATGTTGATGCTTTAAGTATCTTAGTTAGTGTTGTGCTTGTGCATCCACGCGAGGGTGGAATTGACCATCCCATTCATTTTAAAATCCATAAAATGTCTAACATAGAAAATAACTACATAATAATTGAAAGAGAAGCATTGGTTATAGTGTTCACACTATAGAAATTTTGACACTATCTTCTTGCGACACCATTTGAAGTTTTTGTAGATCATTAGGATCTATGCTACCTTGTCAATAATTTGATGCTTGGAGGATTCATTTTTAGATGATTGATGTTATTTCAATCATTTTAATTTTTCATTAATGTCAAGCTAGGTAGAGAAAATGTGGGTCTCGATCATCTTAGCTGTATTCTAAATGGTGAAGAACCAAAGGAATTATAGGAAGACTCTCCTAATGCTCATCTCTTTTGTGTTTCTATGATTCTTGAAAATTTTGAAGTAATTACCAACTTCCTCGAATAAGGACTATTCCCTATGTGTTATTAAGAAAAAGACAAGAAGCAATTTTTCACCAAAGCTTTACCATACACCATCATCAATGGGCTTTTGTATCATTTGGGGAAGGATGAATTACTATACAGGGTTGTTCTAGAACATGAATGACCTCAACTCTTGTAGGAGGCACATTAAGGAATAGTAGGAGGACATTTTGTGGGAGAAGCTACTACTAGGAAGTTATTATAGAGTGGGTTATGGTGGAAAAATATTTTTTAGAATGCAAATAGAGTAGCATATCACTATGATGTATGTCAATGCATGGGTAAACCACTACAAAAAAATGAAATGCCTTTATAGTTTTTGTTAGCTGAGCAACCTTTTGAATAATGGGTCATTAACTTTATCAAACCCATCAATCCACCAATCAAATGTAGTAAAGCAAGGTACATTATCTATGACCAACTACTTTACGAAATGGGTTGAAGCTATTGTGACACCTAGCTATGGTGTGAATGATGTAGTAAAGTTTATCTATGAGAACATTATTACAAGGTTTGGATCCCCATCAAGATCATTAGAGATCAAGGGACTCACTTCTTGAACAACACCATCAAGGATCATATTGAGGAATTTATGCTTTCTCATCATAAAAGCACTGTGTACCATCCAAAATTCAATAGCCAAGCTGAAGTTTCTAACAAAGTATTGGGAAAAATATTGACAAAGATCTATGGTGTCAAGAAGAATGATTGGGAAGATCACATTCTTGTGATTTTATGGGCATATCACACACACTATAAGAGAGCCATAGGTTTTACTCCATTCTAGTTGCTCTATGGAGTTGAAGTAGTTATGTCAATGGAACATTTAGTACCCAATTTGCATATTGCCATGGTCATAAGACTAGGGGATCACGAGTCTCTCACCAATAGACTTATTGAACTGAATAGGATGGATGAGTATGGATGTAGAACATCTTAGATGTAAGAAGTTCAAAAGTAGATCCAAAAAGCATGGCATGATAGGAATTTATGCCATAAGAAATTTCATAAAGATCAACCAATTTTATTATATGATAGTCATTTGAGAGCATTTCTATGAAAATTATAGATTTGATGGAAAAGGACTTATGTTATACATGAACTATCATAATAAGTAACCATGGTTTTTAGAGATCTTCATAGAACCATTTTACTAGGGTACGTGAATGGTTATAGGCTTAAGCCCTACCACCAATAGTCTTAATTGATCTCATTTTGCTAAGTGAGTGGGTGTTGAGTAGCACTGAGTAGATTAGGATTTCTCATTTCTACATGTTTTTTATGTGTTTATTTTTTTATCTATGTGTTTGTAGATGATCTCTTCAATACCATTCGAGAACCAAGATACCAAGAAATTAATGTGACAATCATGCATAAAATAATCCATGTGTGCCATCATAGATGTCATCAAGAGTGAAAAAAAGTAATTAAGTTTAAGAAAGGTACAGATAAGTCACATCAACAAGATCTCTGCCATATAATGATCATCCACTGAAAGTAAATTCTAGATCTAAGGTTTGATTGACTTAATCTTTAACAAATTAGTGACCTATCAATATCATCCACTTATACCCCCATATGGATAGTAAAGAGCATAACAATGAATATTCACACATGTGTTAATGACTAACTACTTAATTGCCAAATTGGATAATATTTTTCACATTAACAATGACATTCATGTCAAATGGATAGCTCAGTGTAGAATTTATGTGGAAACCAATAGGCACAAAATCTATAAAGGCTAAGCTCTTGAACCAAGTTGGCATTTCATTCTTGTACATACTTTTTCAATTTGCAATTATAGAGAGCTGAGCTAGTTCTATTGCATAAAAAGCTACTTGAGTTTCAAGTTCATCACTCAGGATTCATGGATACTTCATGTCTCATTAAGGGACTAATCAATGAATAAAAATAAGTAATGGGTGTCAATATGGCTCTTAGGTAGACAAAGTTCAATGATCCAAATCCATTTGACTTCCTTTGATAAGTAGAACATAAGTTATTTCATCCAAAACACATCGATGTTATTTAACCACTTGCTCTCATAGTCCCCCACCATTTACATAACACAAATGTTGAGCACTTGATTTGAATGCCAACCTTTGGTGACCTAGGGGAGATTTTACAAGTCTTGCTCAGTCGATACAATGAAATTAATATCTACCTTGGCCCAGACATCACCATGATCATTAACACAGAAGTCATGGCCTAAACTTTGGGCATGCTTGTGCAAAGAGACTCCCTATCTCCATACAAAACAAGAATGCTACCTATACTTCAGAAAGTTCTATGATTTGTATGTTCAAGGATCAAGAGGGGTCCCAATTGAGTAAATCCATGATGAGATAGTGTGCATCCTCATCGAATGTATCACAAGAAGGTTTTGGTAGATGACCAACTCTATGAAATAAATACCAAAAGGGGTCATGGGCATCGCCCACTATATGATCCATAGGAATGAGAAATTCAAATAACTAGATTACTTCATTCAAGAGTTACTCACCAACATTGACAAGTGTCATACCTATCCAAAGTAGACATTTTAGTACCAAATCCTCATCTTCCTACTCTACTTCACACAATAGAATTCCCCAAAGGGAGAAGTGCACCTTGAAACTAATTATTAGCTAGTATAAGAATTCCCCAACATCATCTAGACACCTAAGAATGGATCCCTAACACATGAGGGAAAATTCAAAGCATGGTGAGAGGAGTTTCTAGAATTGATTGCTACATATCCTTAGGTGCCATCAGACATCATGCAGTATTTGGGCCAATATGTAACTATCACTTTTTTGTTGAAGAGTGTATTCATACATATCCACAAGCTACCAAGGTCACCCTTCACACCTCTTATATTCTTTATCACCATGGACATGGTGTAGGTATAATTCAACAAACATGAAGCTTTCAAGTCAGGCATATTACTCCACTATAGGTCATACCACCTAGCACAACCATCCTGATCAAATAATAACTAAAAGTAGCTACCAGTTCACAACAACAAAAGGGAAAGTGCAAGCTTTCTACAGAGCATCAATATACATCCCCTCTTTTGAATCACAAGACATGAAGAATGACAACTTGGTTATATGACCTGAAGATGCCCTAGATTCCAAGTTCGTGTGACCTTCCAAAAATGGGGATGGATGAACAAGAAGTCTACCAATTAATGATCACAAACATGGTTGAATACTTGTACGATAGAGAGGAGGAGAAGGAATTCTTATTCTATAAGGTTGTGTTCATGGTTCAAGTACATAATCAAGTTCCTCCAGAACTATGATTGGATCTTCCATCTTGTCTACCATCCATTATCATTGATAATATATGAGAAGAAGTGATGTAATTAAAGTGGACTATCAACTTTTTCCAACCACAACATGCTCCTACCTTTACAACTGAGGATGTATTTGACCATATTATAAATCCCACTAGAATCACTCATGTGCATACCTCAAACTAAGTGAGAGTCTAGGGTTTCCCCTACACTTGAAGAGCACACATTCAGATGATCAACCATCATGAAAGAAGCACAACTTTCCCCTTCCTCTACTTCACCACCACCTAAACATAGATTGGTCACCCTTAGATATAAGAAGGCATAAGTTTCTAGCTCAGAAGTCTGGCCAAGTGATTCACCACCATCACCACAAGCCCATGAGGTCAAAGAGATCACACTCGAGTAACCTATCATAGAATAATGATAGGCATCAGGGGATGAAGCAGCTCATGCTATAGAATGATGAGTAAGGAAGGAGGAGAAGAAGTGACAAAAGGAATAAGCTTAGTAATAATAAGTAGTCAACAAGCCAAAGAAGCTAAGGTCACACAAAAGGCTAAGGATGCAAAGGTTAACCAATATAAATCCATGGATGTGGCTAAGAAGGCTTAGGAAGATATTGATGTAGACCAAAAAACATAAGATGAGAAAACATAAAAAGAAACTAAGCTCACTACCAAGGCTAAGGCAGAGAAAGAAGAACAACAAAAATAGGATGTAGTGGCCCACACATAGCAGCAAGCAGAGGAAGTTATGAAGAAGAAGATGAAACCCTACTCCAATAGGAACAAGCATAGGCATAAGCACGAGCATAGGCATAGGCTACCTAGGAATAAGGCAAGGCTATGGCCCTAATAGAATAGAAGAAAGAAGAAGAATAACATGCATAAAATTTATAGACTAAAGAGGAAAAATAAAAATAGCAAGCTACATAAGAACTAAAAAATAAAGCATATGAGAAGGAAGAACTAAAAATAAAACAAGCTAAATATGTTATACAGTAACTCAAACTAGAAGTAGAGGCCATAATGCAATAGTAATAGGCACCAAAGTAGTCATAAATAGAAGCAAAAAAACTAACACAATAAGAAGCACCCGCTATAGCTCAGATTGGTCCTCAACTCTTAGAGTTGCCATTGGGAGGAATTTGGCTCTAGGATGTCACAATAGTTGGTGCTCAACACACCATTTTTTCACTCCCACTTACCACAATGCCATGACTAGACCCTTCAGCAACTACAAGCACATTGGTTGCACTCCCTCTCAAGCAAGAAGACTCATTGGATGTCTCTAATATCCCATTGAAGAAACAACTGGATGGTGAAATAACATTCTCGGAGTCAATTACATAGAAGGACACCTCTTTGGACTTGAAGATGGATCAATCTAAGGTGAAGAATCTAGAATTGAAGGTTCACCTTCATGAAGCTACAAAGATGATCTAGGACACCCGCTTAGAGTTGGTCACTCAAGAAATCAAGGACCAAGTCATGTCCAACTAGTACAAACTCAAGACTCTGGTCTTTGAGTTGACTAAGGACTATTGCATAACCCAAAAAATCCATGTAGTTGGTACATTGGGCCATGATATGAAGATTGAATTGGCCACACTCATCACCTTATTAGAGGAGTACCAAGGCATGCTAGACATTATTGTATTGCAATCACAATAGGTCATGTGAAACTTACTATACTAGAAGCAGTAAATGGACAACTATTTAGCTAGTTGTAGTACAGACTTCACCATGGCCTCAACTGGCAAGACAACTATGGGAAACCACACTACCTCGATAGATAAGAATGATAGAGCACTATAGGACTTGTTTAATACTAGGGACAACATGTGTGACAAACTCCTTAATTGGTAGAGTGAGCTTTTATGTATCTCCTTTGTAGGTCTCCAAGTCCAATGTCACATAGATAAACTAAAGCAACTGAGTGGTGAGATTCAGACAATGGTCAACAATACCAAGGCATCTATAAGCATCACTGATGGCATAGATCTCAAGTAGCTCAATGGATACCATGCACCATTATGCACCCTATTGTGCATGGTCTAAGAAGTCATGTTGGATTGGCATGCATACAAGACCGATCTATCTCCATTTTATAGTGAGGTTTTGCAGATTCTCAATACTCATATGTACAAACTACCATCAAAGTTCTAATAGGTCATCACTCAGTGCAAGGCTACACAGTCCAAGGGTAAGGATTATTTTGGTCAGTCTAAGTACTGCATCAAGCTAAGTACTACATAGACTAATAATTTTGAAAAAAAATATATAATTTTGTGTTGGGGATGACTAGTAAGATAAGCGAGACTAGGATGGTTGAAAACCCATAAAGGGTGGCCACTTGGTTACACCAACCTATTGAAAACTCAAAAAGGTGGTAGGTTGGTATGCTACTTAATTGAAACCTAAAAGGGTGGATAAGTAGTGTGTAAGAGGTGAAAACTAGAAACAAAACCTTGAGTAATTACTATGACTCTTACTGGTCTAAACACTTCTTCAACTTCTGCCTTTTGAGCAATTTCAAAAGATCCTACGTGTTGCCTCGAGATGAGATAATATTTTAGGTTTGGGAAAGTGTTGGGAGAAGAAATAAAATAGTAAACTTGTGTAGGATATTTGTTTGATATTCATGCATATATATGTACTCAATTTGTCATATATATGTCTATTTTGTCCTATCTCCATGACTTGTAATAGGTTAGAATATAAACAGACTCCACTATTGGTGCCAAGTATGAGAAGAATATGAACAATCATAGATTGAAAATGTCTATATATACTTATATTTATATGAAGAATATATTTCCACTTTTGACGATATCAATAGAGACTATTTTAGTTGTGGTTACCTGTTGTGTTTATTAATTTATTCCTTGCATGCATTCTCTTATATAATGTTTTGCTTATTTTCTATCTAATTTAATCTAAATACTCTATAAATGTTAATGAATTACTAGTTATTCCTTCTTCATATTTCACACACAATAATTCATCCTTTCCATGCTTTTTTTATCCACCCTTTCATATGAATATGATGCACTATCCTATGCACTAAAGTAAAACCTAGCTACTTTCATCCTTAACATGTTTTAATGCTTCATGAACCTCTATTAATACTTATTTCCAATCTTATCTTATACCATTATATTTGAGAATTCTTAGATTAGGGTTTCTAATTGGAGAATAATCTAGTCTTGTGGAGCAGTGTTGGATCTGGGCAATAATTCAGGTGACAATTCGGGTGAGGGTTCTACCCCAATTGATGATGGAACTTTTGGGAGCCATAACTTTTGCACTGTAGCTCCAATTAACTCATCATTTGAATTGTTGGAAAGATAAGAATAAGGATAATGTAGTGAGATAGCATGGATATTTTCTTGATGGTTATAGCCCATAAAAACCTAATGAAAGTGCCAAAATTTTCAATTTTAGTAGTACAGTCTAAAAATTTTAATTCCTCAAATTTTGTATTGTTTTAAATCATGGAAGTCGAAATACTTAATCTCCCTAGAGATTGATGACATTCCACATCCTCCTCCTACTTTCAAAATGTGTATAAATGAATATGTAACCCAAAATAGAAATCAAACATCTCTTCCCAAAGATAAGCATATAGTTATACTGTGATTTTGAGTAATAAAACATCTCTTCTAAAAGAATTCATTATTATTGTGTTAGTTTTGTGTTCTTGAAATATCTATCAATCAAAACTTCTAAGTTTTGGATTAGTGGTATCAGAGTGGTTTGTCTTGAGAGTGTATGATCTTGAGGATGAGGTCAAGCTACAAGAAGCTTAGTTGGAAAACAATAGATTTTCCAAACTATCCATTTATTCGCTCCAAATGACTTCAAATGGCAGATGACACTGAGACATCTGATCCTTTCAAGGAAATGGTCAATGAAGCCTTCCAATGGAAAAAAACATAGATGTTTCAACAATTTGCCCAAATTCTCCAATAACTCTCGATGGGAAATTTTGGCTCCTCATCTGCATTTCCTGGCTCCTCATCCATGAAACGTCCTTTCAGTGCCCCAACACCCTTCAAAGTTTAGGTGAATTTTGATATTCCTATATTTGAAGGAAAAATCAATACTGATTTAGTATAAAATTGGTTGGATCAATTGTCTTCCTACTTCTCTGTAAATAAATTCACCGATGGAGAAAAGATCACTTTTGCTCTTTTGAAAGCATCATTGCCCATGAAAATTGGTGGAAAGTGTACAAAAAGAGGTTCAATATAGATGACATTGGTCTTGAGGTGGAACCCACCTAGGATGATTTTGTGGAAGTGGTAAAGGAAGAATATTATCCCATTGGAGCATATGATAATCTGTACATACAGTGGCAACAACTTCAACAACTTAAGGACCAATCTGTTCAAGATTACATAGACATTTTTCATTTTCTGTCTGCAAGATTGGGCATCTAAGAAAGTGAGAAACATAAGACTCTCAATTATCATGGTGGACTACAATGGTATATATAGGGGAAATATAACTCTTCAATTTGGAAACCCTTGGTGAGGCATACAAGTTCATAGTGAAGATTGAGTAGAAGCATGGAAGAAAGAATACAAAGAGTCAGCCTTCAAAATAGAAAAGTGACAAGGAAGGTCAAACATGAGGCCAAAATTGGAATAAAAAGGAGTTTCAAGATAAGAAACCCTATAAGGGGAAGGTGAGAAAATGGTGTGATTACCATAAAATTGGAACTCACTCCAAAGAAGTATGTCGAGCCATCAAGTCACTGCTTTTTGAGTCACAATAATTGACATCTACTACTCTGTCTCATACATAAGCTACAGTCGAAGAGGAAAAAGAATATATTGTAGATGTTGAACCTAACACCATCATTGCTTCATCACAGAGCTATGAGGAAAGGCCAGATGATAAGGAAAGATTATTTCACTCCAAATTATGGGTAAAAGGTAAGCCTCTGCATTTTGTTTTGATAGTGGGAGTCAAAAGAATTTAATCTCTGCTAAAGTTGTGAAAATTCTAAATCTATCCATGAAGCCTCACCCAAAGCCATACAATATTGGATGGTTGAGCCCAGGCAAAGGCCTCTGTGTCACCCATTAGTGTCTTCTTTTATATGCAATAAACCCTTTCCAAGATGAAGTCTTGTGTGATGTGGTCAATCTAGATGTTTTTGATGTACTCCTTAGCAGTCAATCATGTATGGTCGACATGGCATCTATGAATAATGAACCTAAAGAATCACCCTCACTCTTGGAACACAACACTATATGGTACTAGAGACACCACCTCCCACATTTGTCTCCCTAATCAGTTCCAAATAATGTAAGAGATTGGTGGAGAAGACAAATCATTTCATTCTCATGGTGGTCAAACCACATAAATAAAGAAGGTCGATGTTGTAGTCTTGACTACACAATCAATATAAAAATAGAAGAAGATGGGACAAATCATAGGAGAATATGATGACTTATTCAAGTCATCCACAGGAATTCCACTGCATTGCCAGGTAAAACTTCTATTGATTTGATCCCAAGATCACCTTTGCCTAACAATCCTATGTATCACAAATTAGTTTTGGATAATGGTGAGATAAAAATACATATTCAAGAATTGATCCAAAAGGGTCACATTAGGCCAAGCTCTTCACCCTATGGCAGACCAATTATCTTAACACCAAAGAAAGATGGAACATGGAGGCTTTGCATTGACTATCGAGCCCTAAATAAAATCACTGTGAAGAATCACTACCCCCTCCCCAAGATTGATGACCTGTTGGACCAACTCTGTGGTACAAAGTTCACCAAAATTGATCTCAAATCTAGCTATCACCAAATTCCCATGAATCCCACCGATGTCTAGAAGACTACATTCAAATCTAAGGAGGGGTTCTTCGAATGGTTGGTTATGCCTTTTGACTTAACTAATGCACTTGTAACCTTCATGAGGATGATGGATGACATATTATGACCCGTCACCAACTCATTCATGGTTGTCTACCTGGATGACATACTCATCTATAGCAGAACATGGGAGGAACATCTGTAACATGTTTGTAAGGTGCTTCAAACTCTTCAGGAACATAAGTTGTATATAAATCTTGACAAATGCACATTCAAAATGAAAATAGTTTAGTACCTTAGGTATGTTGTGAATGAAGAAGGGGTCCATGTTGATCTAGAAAAGATTCATGTTATTCGAGAATGGCCTACACTAAGGACCCTCATAGAACTCTATAGCTCCTTGGTCTTGAAAATTTCTATCACAGGTTTGTTCTTGGATTTTCACATGTTCCTTGGTCACTAACCCAAGTCACTAAAGGAGGAACTAAAGCTACATTTCAATGGGGTGAAATAAAACAAAGGGTATTTAAGAATTTGAAGAATAGACTTTGCTCAGCCCCTATTCTTACCTTGCTAGATTTGCATCAACCTTTTGAGTTGATGATAGATGCATCTGAATATGCTATGGGAGCTGTCATCATGAAACATGGCCATCATGTTGCATATCACAATGAAATTTTCACTAATACAATCAAAAAATATCTGATGTATGATAAAGAACTCTATGTCATTCTGTAAGCCTACAAATAATGGAAACACTACATCTTGGGGAAAGATATGGTCATCCACACTGACCATAGACCATTGGAATTCATCTAAACATAGAGAAAACTATGAAATGAGAGGCACCAAAAGTGGGCCACATATCTATAGAAATTCCATCTAATAGTCAAACAAAAAAGTGGAGCTCAAATATGGTCATATATTGTTTGAGTCACCCACCAATTACTGCACTCACAATAGTTCTTGACCTATGCAGACATGAGACTACCACTTGGGATACTTTTTATGAAGTAGATCCTGCCTTTGCCGATACATATCAGGTACTTCAAAAAGGTAAATATGTTTCTGATTTCTATTTGCAATATAATGTCCTCTATCATATGGGGCACATCTATATTCTAGTTATAGAGCAACAGAAGATGATTTGGGAAGCACATTTTAGTAGGACAGTTGGACACTTTGGTGTAGAAAAGATGTTGGCAGTTCTTCAAAAACACTTCTACTAGCCCCATATGCAAAAAGATATGGAAAGGTATCTCAAATCTTGTACCCCATGTGTGATATCCAAGCTAACAAATAAGAAGTAAGGATTGTACACACCATTGCCAGAACCAACTAGGCCTTTGGAATCTATCTCCATGGAGTTTCTCTCAAGTTTTCCCACTTCAAAACATGGCAAGGACTATATTTTTGTTTTAGTTGATCATTTTTCAAAAATGGCTATCATGATTTCTTGTAAGAAAAATATATCTACTAAAGAAACTGCTCAACTATATTTTAGTCATGTATGGCTCCATTTTGGTCTCCCCAAGTCCATTGTCTTAGATTGAGATAGTAGGTTCCTAAGCATCTTCTGGTCCACTCTATGGAAGATGGTAGATACCAAGATGATGAAGTCCACAACCTTCCATCCATAGACTGATGGTCAAACAGAGGTGGTGAGCCACTTGATTATTCACACGATTTAGATGTATCACTTCAAACATCCATGCACATGGGATGAGGGGCTTCTTTTCATACAACATGGATACAATTGGGCCTTACACAACTTAACCAAGCATAGTCCATTCTAAGTATGCTTCAGGTTCTAACCCATTTCACCTATTGATATAGTCATTCCATTCTCCACCATCGAATACACACCTCATGGAAGATCTGAGGTAGCAAAAGCAACAAAATTCATTGAACAAATACAACATATCTAGTAGCAATTTCATGAAATCTTGGAGAATATGAATCAAAAGTATAAGCAATGCCATGACAAACATAGGATTGCACACTATTTTACTATGGGTGACAAGGTTTGGTTGTGTTACATCTAATATTCAACATGGATCTCTTCAAACCATATCATCCACCTCTGTTGGACACTTTGGTTGTAGCAAAACAACTAGACATTGACGAGCTTGATCCACAGAGTTTTACTCCCATGGAGGAGGATCATATTGTGGACACCTAGATGAAGACAATAAGAGGATGCTCTATTCCAATTTATTAGGTGGTCAAAAAGGGATAGCTTAGCCACCAAGGTGAGTGGCTCATAGAGAATTAAATTAAGACACAACTACCACACCTAATGAGGAATATTGATGCAATGGGGGCAATTACTTCTTAAGGAGGGAGGAATGATCTGGGTAATAATTCAGGTGATAATTTGGGCGATGGTTCTTCCCTAATTAATGATGGAAAGTAGTGAATGAGGAGAACACAGTGAGATGGCATGAATCTCTTCTCGATGGTTTTTGACCCCCAAAAACATAATGGAATTTCCCCAAATTTCAATTTTAGTAGTGTTGTCTAAAAATAGTAATTCCTCAAATTTTGTATTGTTTTAAATCATGGAAGTCAATCCACTTAATCTCCCTCAAGATTTGTGACCTTCCACATCCTCCTCCTACTTTTAAAATATGTATAAATGAATATGTAACCCAAAATAGAAATCAGACATCTCTTCCTAGAGATAAACATATAGTTGTATTGTGATCTTGAGTAATAAAACATCTCTTCTCAATGAATTCATTATTATTGTGTTATTTTGTGTTCTTAAAATATCTATCAATCAAAACTTCTAAGTTTTGGATCAGTGGTATCTTATTGGTTTGTCTTGAGAGTGTATAATCATGAGGATGAGGTTAGGCTACAAGAATATTGGGTGGAAAATAACAGAGCTCTCAAACTATCCACCTGTTCACTCTAAATGACTTTAAATGGTAGACAACACCGAGACATAAATTCCTTTTAAGGAAATGGTGAAGAAATCCCTCCAATAGAAACAAGCATAGATGTTTCAATAATTTACCCAAATTCTCTAATAACTCTTGATGGAAAATTTTAGCTATGCATCTGTACTTCCTGGCTCCTCATCCATGAAATGTCATTTCAGTACCCCAACACCCTTCAAAGTTTAGGTGAATTTTGATATTCCTACATTTGAAGTCACAATTAATGTTGATGCAGTAGAAAATTGGTTGGATAAAGTTTCTTCCTACTTCTCTGTAAGTAAATTCACTGATGGAGAAAAAATCACTTTTGCTCTTTTGAAAGCATCATTGCCCATGAAAAATTGGTGGGATGTGTACAAAAATAGGTTCAATATAGATGACATTTGCCTTGATGTGGAATGTACCTAGGATGATTTCATGGAAGTGATAAAGGAAGAATGATATCCCATTAGAGCATATAGTGATCTATACATATAGTGGTAACAACTTCGCCAAGGTAAGGACCAATCTGTTCAAGATTACATAGATTTTTTTCATTCTCTATCTATAGGATTGGGCATCTAAGAAAGTGAGAAACATAAGACTCTAAAATATCATGTTGAACTAAAATGGTACAATTGGGGGGGAATAGAACTCTTTAATTTGAAAACCCTCAGTGAGACATACAAGTTCACAGTGAAGATTGAGCAGAAGCATGGAAGAAATAATATGAAGAGTCAGCCTTCAAAATGGAAAAGTGACAAGGAAGGTCAAACATGAGACCAAAATTAAAAGTAAAAGGATTTATAGATAATAAACCCCAAAAGGGGAAGGCTGTAAAATGGTGTGATTACCATAAAATTGGAGCTCACTCTAAAGAAGAATGTCGAGCCATCAAGTCACTACTTTCTAAGTCACAATACTCGACATCTACTACTCTATCTCATACACAACCTACAGTCAAAGAGGATGAAGAAGAGATTGTAGATGTTGAGCCTGACACCATCGTCACTTCATCACAAACCCATGGGGAAAGGCCAGATGATAAGGAAAGATTATTTCACTCCAAATTATATGTAAAAGGTAAGCCTTTGCATTTAATTCTTAATAGTGGTAGTCAAAAGAATATAATCTCTGCTAAAGTTGTGAAAAGTCTAAATCTATCCATGAAGCCTCACCCAAAGCTATACCATATTGGATGGTTGAGCCTAGGGAAAGACATCTATGTCACCCATCAATGTCTTCTTTCATATGCAATAAAACATTTCCAAGATGAAGTCTTATGTGATGTGGTCAATCTAGATGTTTGTGATGTACTCCTTAGTTAGTTGTTTATGTATGATCGACATGGCATCTATGAATAACAAAATTGAAGAATCACCCTCACTCTTGGAATGTGGTGCTATAGGGTCTAGAGGTACCACCTCCCACATCTATCTCCATGATCAGTGCTAAACAATGTAAGAGATTGGTGGAGAAGACAAAGCAATTCACTCTCATGGTGGTCAAACCATAGAAATTCAAGAAAGTTGATGTTGTAGTCCTGACTACACAATCAACACAAGAATAAAAGTAGATGGGACAAATCATAGGAGAATATGATGACTTATTCATGTCACCCATAGGAGTTCCACTACATTGTTAGGTAAAACATTCTATCGATTTGATCCCAGGATCACCTTTGCCTAACAGTCATGTGTACCACAAATAAGTTTTAGAGAATGATGAGATAAAAAGATAGAGTCAAAAATTGATCCAAAAGGGTCACATCATGCCAAGATCTTCACCCTGTGGTAGCCCAATTATCTTGTCACCAAAGAAATATGGAACATGGAGGCTTTGCATTGACTATCGGGCCCTAAATAAAATCACTATGCAGAATCAATACCTCCTCCCTAAGATTGATGACCTATTGGACCAACTCTATGGTGTGAATTTCTTCACCAAAATTGATCTCAAATTTGGCTATCACAAAATTTCCATTGATCCCACCGATGTCTGGAAGACTTCATTCAAATCTAATGAGGGGCTCTTCGAATGGTTGGTTATGCCTTTTCGCTTAACTAACACACCTACCACCTTCATGAGGATGATCGATGACATCTTGTGAACCTTCACTGACTCATTCATGGTTTTCTACTTGTATGACATACTCATCTATAGTAGAACATGGGAGGAACATCTGCAACATGTTCCTAAGGTGCTTCAAACTCTTCAAGAGCATAAGTTGTGTACAAATCTCAATAAATGCACATTTAGGATGAAAATAATTCAGTACCTCGAGTACGTTGTGAATTAGGAAGGGGTCTATATTGATCTAAAAAATATTTGGGTTATTCAAGAATGGCCTACACCAAGGACCCTCACAGAACTTCACAGCTTCTTGGGTCTTGCAAATTTCTATCACTTGTTTGTTCTTGAATTTTCACATGTTACTTGGTCACTAACCCAAGTGACTAAAGGTGGAGCTAAAGCTATATTTCAGTGAGGTGAAATAAAAATAGGGCATTTGAGAATTTGAATAATAGACTTTGCTCATCCCCTATCCTTGCCTTGCCATATTTGAATCAACCTTTTGAGTTGATGACAAATGCATCTGAATATGTCATGGGTGATGTCATCATGAAAAATGGCCATCCTATTGCATATCATAGTGAAACTTTCACTGATACAGTCAAGAAATATCTAACATATGATAAGGCGCTCTATGTAATTATGTAAGCCTACAAATAATGGAAACACTACATCTTGGGGAAAGAGATGATCATCCACACTGACCACAGACCATTGGAATTCATCTAGACACAGAGCAAACTATGAAATGAGAGGCACCAAAAGTGTGCCACATATCTGTAGCAGTTCCATCTAATAATAAAATAGAAAAAGGGGAGCTCAAATATGGCCATAGATTATCTAAGATGCCCACCAATTACTACAGTCACAATAGTTCTTGACCTGTGCGGACATGAGACTACCATATGGGGTGATTTGTATGAAGTAGATCCTGCCTTTGCTGATACATATCAGGTGATTCAAAAAGGTAAACATGTTTCTAATTTATTTTTGTAAGATAATGTCCTTTTTCATATGGGGCACATCTATGCTCCAACTATAGAGCAATAGAAGATGATATGGGAAGCATATTTCAGTAGGACAGCTAGACACTTTGGTGTAGGAGAGACATTGGTAGTTCTTCAAAAACACTTCTATTGGCCCCATATGTGAAAGGATGTGGAAAGGTATCTCAAATCTTGCACCTCATGTGTGATAGTCAAGCCAACGAATAAGAACCAATAATTTTACATGCCATTACTAGAACCAATCATGCTTTGGGAATTTGTCTCAATGGATTTTCTCTTAGGTTTTCCCACTTTAAAACATGGCAAGGACTATATTTTTGTTGTAGTTGATCATTTTTCAAAAATGGCTATCATGATTGCTTGTAAGAAAAATATATCAATTAAAGAAACTGCCCAACTATATTTTAGTCATGTATGGCTCCATTTTGGTCTCCCCAAGTCCATTGTCTTAGATCAAGATTGCAGGTTCCTGAGCATCTTTTGGTCCACTCTATAGAAGATGATGGATACCAAGCTGATGAAGTCCATAGCCTTCCATCCATAGACTAATGGTCAAACAGAGGTGGTGAACCACTTGATTATTCACACGATTTGGATTTATCACTCCAAACATCCATGCACATGGGATGAGGGGCTTCTTTTCATACAACATGGATACAATCGGGCCCTGAATAGCTCAACCAAGCATAGTCCATTCCAAGTATGCTTTGGGTTCTAACCCATGGTACCCATTGATATAGTCATTCCATTTTCCACCATGGAATACACACCTCATGGAAGATCTAAGGTAGAAAAAGCAACAAAGTTTATTAAATAAATACAACACATCTAGCAGCAAGTTCATGACATCTTGGAGAAGATGAATCAGAAGTATAAGCAACACCATGACAAACATAAGATTTCACACTATTTTTTTGTGGGTGACAAGGTTTGGTTATGGCTTTCAAAGGAATGATTTGTAAGCCCACACAAAAAAATTTAGCCTCTATGATATGGTCCCTACGCCATCACTAAAAAAATTGGAGAAAATGCTTTTGAGTTGAACCTACCACCCTACCTTGGTCTACATATAATATTCAGTGTGGAACTCCTCAAACTATATAATCCACCTCTATTAGACACTTTAGTTGTACCAAAATAATTAGACATTGACAAGCTTGATCCACAGATTTTTTCTCATGTGGAAGAGGATCAGATTGTGAACAACTGGATGAAGACAAAAAGAGGAAGCTCTATTCCATTTTATCGGGTGATCAAAAGGGGCCAGCTTAGCCACCAAGGTGAGTGGCTCACAAAAAATCAAATTAAGACATAACTACCACACCTAAAGAGTAATATTGATGTAATGGGGACCATTGCTTCTCAAGCAGGGAGGAATGATCTAGGCAACAATTCGGGTGATGGTTCTACCCTAATTGATGATAGAACTTTCAGGAGCCATAACTTTTTCACTGTAGCTCCAATTAACTCACTGTTTGAATCATTGGAAAGCTAAGAATGAGGATAATGTGTTGAGATAGCATCAATATTTTCTCCATAGTTTTTGACCCCTAAAAACCCAATATAAGTGCCCCAAATTTCAATTTTATTAGTGCAGTCTAAAAATAGTAAGTTTCTAAAAATAGTAATTCGTCAAATTTTGTATTGTTTGAAATCTTGGAAATTAAACCACTTAATCTCCCTCAAAATTTCCAAACTTCCACATCTTCCTTCTAATTAAAAAATGTGTATAAATGAAGATGTAACCTGAAATGTAAATTAGACATCTCTTCCCAAAGATAAGCATATAGTTATATTACGATCTTGAGTAATAAAACATCTCTTCTTAGAGAATTTATTGTTACTATGTTATTTTTATGTTCTTGAAATATCTATCAATCAAAAAAATTGAGTTTTACATCAATGGTATCAGAGCGGTTTGTCTTGAGAGTGTATGATCTTGAGGATGAGGTCAAGCTACAAGAAGCTTAGGTGGAAAACAACAAAGCCTCCAAACTATCCACCTATTCGCTCCAAATGACTTCAAATGGTAGATGACACAGACATCTAATCCTTTCAAGGAAATGGTGAATGAAGCCCTCTAATGGAAATAAGCATATATGTTGTAACAATTTGCCCAAATTCTCCAATAACTCCTGATGGGAAATTCTAGCTCCTCATCTACACTTCCTAGCTCTTCATCCATGGAATGTCCTTTCAATGCCCCAAAACCCTTCAAGGTTCAGGTGAATTTTGATATTCCTACATTTGAAGGTAAAATCAATGTTGATGCAGTAAAAAATTGGTTGGATCAATTATCTTCCTACTTTTGTGTAAATAAATTTATTGATAGAGAAAAGATCACTTTTGCTCTTTTAAAAGCATCATTGCCCATGAAAAATTGGTGGGAAGTGTACAAAAAGAGGTTCAGTATAGATGACATTGGCCTTGAGGTGGAACCTACCTGGGATGATTTTGTGGAAGTGGTAAAGGAAGAATACTATCCCACTAGAGCATATGATGATCTGTACATACAGTGGCAACAACTTTGCCAAGGTAAGGACCAATCTGTTCAAGATTACACAGACATTTTTCATTCTCTATCTGCAAGATTGGGCATCCAAGAAAGTGAGAAATATAAGACTCAAATGTTGTGATAGACTAAAATGGTACATATGGGGGAAAATGGAACTCTTCAATTTGGAAACCCTCAGTGAGGCATATAAGTTTGCAGTCAAGATTGAGTAGAAGCATGGAAGAAAGAATATGAAGAGTCAGCCTTAAAAATGGAAAAGTGACAAATAAGGTCAAACATTAGGCTAAAATTGGAAGCAAAAAGAGTTTCAAGATAAGAAACCCCAAAATTGGAAGGCTAGAAAAAGGTGTGATTATCACAAAACTAGAACTCACTCCAAAGAAGAATGTCAAACCATCAAGTCACTACTTTCTGAGTCAATACTCGACATATACTACTCTATCTCATACACAACCTATAGTCAAAGAAGATAAACAAGATATTGTAGATGCTGAGCCTGAGACCATCATCGTTTCATCATAGACCCATGAGGAAAGGCCAAATGACAAGGAAATATTATTTCACTCCAAATTATGGGTAAAAGGTAAGCCTCTACATTTCATTCTTGATAGTGGGAGTTGAAAGAATTTAATCTCTGCTAAAGTTATGAAAAATCTAAATCTATCCATGAAGCATCACCCAAAGCCATACAATATTGAATGGTTGAACCTGGGGAGACACCTCTGTGTCACCCATCAATATCTTCTTTCATATGCAATTAAACCTTTCCAAGATGAAGTCTTGTGTGATGTGGTCAATCTAGATGTTTATGATGTACTCCTTGGTCAGCCATTCATGTATGATCAACAGGGCATCTATGAATCATGATCCTAAATAATCACTATCACTCTTGGAACATGGTGTTATAGGGTACCAAAAGTACCACCTCCCACATCTATCTCTTTGATCAGTACCAAGAAATGTAAAATATTGGTGGAGAAGACAAAGCAATTCATTTTCATGGTGGTCGAACCACAAAAATCCAAGAAGGCTGATGTTACAGTCCTGACTACACAATCAACACAACAAAAAAAGCAAATGAGACAAATCATAGGAGAATATGATGACGTATTCAAGTCACCCATAGGAGTTCCACTACATTGCTAGGTAAAACATTCTATCAATTTGATCCCAAGATCACCTTTGCCTAACAGTCCTATGTATCACAAATCAATTTTGGAGAATGATGAGATAAAAGGATAGATTCAAGAATTCATCCAAAAGGGTCACATCATGCCAAACTCTTCACCTTGTGGTAGCCCAATTGTCTTGGCACCAAAGAAAGATGGAACATGGAGGCTTTGCATTGACTATCAAGCCCTGAGTAAAATCACTGTGAAGAATCGCTACCCCTCCCCAGGATTGATGACCTACTGAACCAACTCTATGGTCCAAATTTCTTCACCAAAATTGATCTCAAATCTGGCTATCACCATATTCCCATCGATCCTACTGATGTCTAGAAAACTACATTCAAATCTAAGGAGGGGCTCTTCGAATGGTTGGTTATGCCTTTTAGCTTAAATAACACACCTACAACCTTTATGAGGATGATGGATGACATCCTGTGACCCTTCACCAACTCATTTATGGTTTTCTACCTAGATGATATGCCCATCTACATCAGAACTTGGGAGGAACATCTACAACATGTTTGTAAGGTGCTTCAAACACTTTTGTAGCACAAGTTATATGCAAATCTAGATAAATGCACATTCAGGATGAAAATAATTTAGTACCTTGAGTACAGTGTGAAACAAAAAGGGGTCCATGTTGATCCATAAAATATTTGCATTATTCGAGAATGGCCTTCACCAAGGACCCTCACAGAACTTCATAGCTTCTTGGGTCTTACAAATTTATATCACAGGTTTGTTCTTGGATTTTCACATGTTGCTTGGTCACTAACCCAAGTGACTAAAGGAGGAGATAAAGCTACATTTTAGTGGGGTGAAATACAATAAAGGGTATTTGAGAATTTTAAGAATAGACTTTGCTCAGCCCTTATTCTTGCCTTGCCAGATTTGCATCAACCTTTTGAGTTGATGACAGATATGCCTTAGGAGCTCTCATCATGGAACATGGACATCTTATTGCATATCATAGTGAAACTTTCACTGATACAGTTAAGAAATATCTAGCATATCATAATGAGCTCTATGCCATTATACAAGCCTCTAAATAATGGAAACACTATATCTTGGGGAAAGAGATGGTCATCCACACTGATCACAAACCATTGGAATTCATCTACACACAAATCAAACTATGAAATGAGAGGCACCAAAAGTGGGCCACATATCTACAAAAATTCCATCTGATAATCAAACACAAAAAGGGGAGCTCAAATACGACTACAAATTGTCTGAGCCACCCACCAATTACTGTACTCACAATAGTTCTTGACCTATGTAGACATGAGATTACTACTTGGGGTGCTTTGTATGAAGCAGATCCTACCTTTGTTGATACATATTAGGTGCTTCAAAAAGGTAAACATGTTTTTTATTTCTATTTATAAGATAATGTCCTCTGTCATATGGGGCACATCTATGTTTCATCTGTAGAGTAATAGAAGATGATATAGGAAGCACAATTTAGTAGGATAGCTGGATAATTTGGTGTAGAAAAGACATTGGTAGTTATTCAAAAACACTTCTACTAGCCCCATATGTGAAAATATGTGGAAAAGTATCTCAAATATTGCGCCCAATGTGCGATAGCCAAGCCAACAAAAAAGAAGCAAGGTTTGTACATGCCATTACCAGAACCAACTAGGCTTTGGGAATCTATCTCAATAGGTTTTTTCTCAGGTTTTCCCACTTCAAAACATGGCAAGGACTATATTTTTATTGTAGTTGATCATTTTTAAAAAATAGCTATCATGATTGGTTGTAAGAAAAATATATGTGTTGAATAAACTGCTCAACTATATTTTAGTCATGTATGGCTCTATTTGGTCTCCCCAAGTCCATTGTCTTAGATCGAGATAGTAGGTTCCTAAGCATCTTCTGGTCCACTCTATGGAAGATGATGGATACCAAGTTGATGAAGTCCACAGCCTTCCATCCATAGATTGATGGTCAAATAGAGGTGGTGAACCACTTGATTATTCACATGATTTAGATGTATCACTCCAAACATCAATACACATGGGATGAGGGGCTTCTTTTCATAGCTCGACCAAGCATAGTCCATTCATAGTATTCTTCAGGTTCTAACCCATATCACCTATTGATATAGTCGTTCCATTCTCCACCATGGAATACACACCCCATGAAATATTTGAGGTAGCAAAATCAATAAAGTTTATTAAACAAATGCAACACATTTGGAAACAAGTTCATGACATCTTGGAGAAGATGAATCAAAAGTATAAGCAACACCATGACAAACATAAGATTACACACCATTTTACTGTAGGTGACAAGGTTTGGTTGTGGATTTAGAAGGAATGACTTGCAGGCCCAAAGAGAAAAATTTGGCCTTTGTGATATGGTCCCTACACCATCACCAAAAAAGTTGAAGAAAATGCTTTTGAGTTGAACCTACCAGCCTACCTTGGTATGCATCTAATATTCAACATAGAGCTCCTCAAACCATATCATCCACCTATATTGGACACTTTAGATGTGGTGGAACAACTAGACATTAATGAGATTAATCCACATAGTTTTGCTTCCATGTAGGAGGATCATATTGTGGACACCTAGATGAAGACAACAAGAGGACACTCTATTCCGCTTTATCGGGTGATCAAAAGGGGGCCAACTTAGCCACCAAAGTTAGTGGCTCACAAAGAATCAAATTAAGATGTAACTGTCACACCTAATGAGAAATATTGATGCAATGGGGACCATTGCTTCTCAAGGAGGGAGGAAAGATCTGGGCAACAATTCAGGTGATAATTTGGGTGACGACTCTACCCCAATTGATGATGAAACTTCTATGAGCCATAACTTTTGCACTGTAGCTCCAATTGACTTGTTGTTTGAATCATTAGAAAGCTAAGAATGAGGAAAACATGGTGAGATGGCATGGATATTTGATAAATGGTTTTTGACCCCTAAAAACCCAATGGAAGTACCCCAAATTTCAATTTTAGTAGTGTAGTCTAAAAATAGTAAGTTTCTAAAAATAGTAATTCCTTGAATTTTGTAATGTTTTAAATCATGGAAGTTGAACCACTTAATTTCCCTCAAGATTGGTGACCTTCCACATCCTCCTCTTACTTTCAAAATGTGTATAAATGAAGAATTAACCTAAAATGGAAATCAGACATCTCTTCCTAGAGATAAACATATAGTTGTATTATGATCTAGAGTAATAAAACATCTCTTCTCAGAGAATTCATTATTACTATGTTATTTTTGTGTTCTTGAAATATCTGTTAATCAAAACTTTTGAGTTTTGGATTAGTGGTATTAGATTGGTTTATCTTGAGAGTGTATGATCCTAAGGATGAGGTCAGGCTACAAGAAGATTGGGTGAAAAACAAAAGAACTTCTAAACTATCCACCTATTTGCTCCAAATGACTTCAAATGGAAGATGACATCGAGACATCCAATCCTTTCAATAAAATGGTGAATGAAGCCCTCTAATGGAAATAATCATAGATGTTGCAATAATTTGCCAATATTCTTCAATAACTCCTGATAAGAAATTCTAGCTCGTCATCTACACTTTCTGGCTCCTCATCCATGGAACATCCTTTCAATGCCTCAACACCCTTCAAGGTTCAAGGGAATTTTGATATTCCTACATTTGAAGGCAAAATCAATGCTGATATAGTAGAAAATTGGTTGGATCAATTATCTTCCTACTTCTCTGTAAATAAATTCACCGATGGAGAAAAGATCACTTTTGCTCTTTTGAAAGCATCATTGCCCATGAAAAATTGGTGGGAAGTGTACAAAAAAGGGTTAAGTACAGATGACATTGGCCTTGAGGTGGAACCTACCTAGGATGATTTCGTAGAAGTGATAAAGGAAGAATACGATCCCATTGGAACATATGATGATCTGTACATATAGTGGCAACAACTTTGCCAAGGTAAAAACCAATTTGTTCGAGATTACATAGATATTTTCATTCTCTGTATGCAAGATTGGCATCCAAGAAAGTGAGAAACATAATATTATAAAATATCACGGTGGACTACAATGGTACATATGGGGGAAATAGAACTCTTCAATTTGGAAACTCTCAGTGAGGCATATAAGTTTGTAGTGAAGATTGAGTAGAAGTTTGGAAGAAAGAATATGAAGAATCAACCTTCAAAATGGAAAAGTTACAAGGAAGGATAAATATGAGTCCAAAATTAGAAGAAAAAGGATTTTCAAGATAAGAAACCTTAAAAAAGGAAGGCTATAAAATGATTTGATTACCAAAAAATTGAAACTCACTCCAAAGACGAATGTCGAGCCATCAAGTCACTGCTTTATGAGTGATAATAGTTGACATCTACTACTCTGTCTCATACATAACCTACAATTAAAGATGATGAAGAAGAGATTGTTGATTTTGACCTCAACACCATCATCAGTTCATCACAGCCCCATGAGGAAAGGCCAGATGACAAGGAAAGATTGTTTCACTCTAAATTATGGGTAAAAGGTAAGTCTTAGCATTTCATTCTTGATAGTGGGAGTCAAAAGAATTTAATCTCTACTAAATTTATGAAAAGTCTAAATCTATCCATGAAGCCTCACCTAAATCCATAAATTTTTAGATAGTAGATCCCAAAGAGAGACCTCCGTGTCACCCATCAATGTCTTCTTTCATATGTAATAAAACCTTTCCAAGATGAAATCTTATGTGATGTGGTCAATCTATATGTTTGAGATCTACTCCTTGGTCAATCATTCATGTATGATCGAGATGACATCTATGAATCACAAACCTGAAGAATTACCCTCATTCATAGAACATGGTGTTATAGGGTACCAAGGGTACCACCTCCCACATTTGTCTCCCTGATCAGTGTCAAGCAATGTAAGAGATTAGTGGAGAAGACAAATCAATTCGTTCTCATGGTGGTTAAACCATAGAAATCTAAGAAGGCTGATGTTGTAGTCCTAACTACATAATCAATACAACAATAGAAGTAGATGAGACAAATCATACTAAAATATGATGACTTATTCAAGTCACCCATAGGAGTTCCACTGCATTACCTGGTAAAACATTCTATCGATTTGATCCTAGGATCACCTTTGCCTAACAGACATGTGTATCATAGATCAATTTTGGAGAGTGATGAGATAAAAAGATAGATTCAAGAATTGATCCCAAAGGGTCACATCAAGACAAGCTCTTTACCCTATGGTAGCCCAATTGTCTTGGCACCAAAAAAATATGGAACATGAAGGCTTTGCATTGACTATCAAGCCCTAAATAAAACCACTGTGAAGAATCTCTATTGCCTACCTAGGATTGATGACCTTCTAGACCAACTCCATGGTGTGAAGTTCTTCACCAAAATTGATCTCAAATCTAGCTATCACCAAATTCCCATTGATCCCACCGATGTCTAGAAGACTACATTAAAATCTAAGGAAGGGCTCTTCGAATGGTTGGTTATGCCTTTTGGCTTAACTAACACACCTAAAACCTTCATGAGGATGATGGATGACATCCTGTGACCCTTCACCAACTCATTCATGGTTGTCTACCTAGATGACATACTCATCTACAATAGAACATAGGAGGAATATTTGTAACATGTTTCTAAGGTGCTTCAAACACTTTGAGAGCACAAGTTGTATGCAAATCTCAACAAATGCACATTTAGGATGAAAACAATTCAGTACCTCAGGTACTTTGTGAATGAGTAAGGGTTTCATGTTGATCCAAAAAAGATTCAAGCTATTCGAGAATGGCCTACACCAAGGACCCTCACAGACCTTCACAACTTCTTTGGTCTTGAAAATTTCTATCATAGGTTTGTTCTTACATTTTCACATGTTGCTTGGTCACTAACCCAAGTGACTAAAGGAAGAGCTAAAGGTACATTTTAGTGGGGTGAAATACAACAAAGGGCATTTGAGAATTTGAAGAATAGACTTTTCTCAGCCCCTATTCTTGCCTTGCTAGATTTGCATCAACCTTTTGAGTTGATGATAGATGCATCTGAATATGTCATGGGAGTTACCATCATGCAACATGGCCATTTTGTTACATATCATAGTGAAAATTTTATTGATACAGTTAGGGAATATCTGATGTATGATAAGGTGCTCTATGCCATTGTGCAACCCTGCAAATAATGGAAACACTACATCTTAGGAAAAGAGACGATCATCTACACTAACCACAGACCTTTGGAATTCATCTAGACACAAAGCAAACTATAAAATGAGAGGCACTAAAAGTGGGCCACATATATGTATTAATTCCATCTAATAATCAAACATAAAAAGGGGAGTTCAAATACGACACCAAATTGTCTGAGCTACCCACCAATTATTGCACTCACAATAGTTATTAACCTGTGCAGACACAAGATTGCCACTTGGAGTGCTTTATATGAAGCAGATCCTACCTTTTTAGATACATATTAGGTGATTCCAAAAGATAAACATGTTTTTTATTTCTATTTGCAAGATAATGTCATTTGTCATATGGGGCACATTTGTGTTCCAACTATAGAACAATAGAAGATGATATGGGAATCTCATTTTAGTAGGTCAAATGGACACTTTAGTGTAGAAAAGACATTGGTAGTTCTTCAAAAACACTTCTATAGGCCCCATATGTGAAAAGATGTGGAAATATTTCTCAAATATTGTACCCCATTTGTGATAGCCAAGCCAACAAATAAGAATCAAGGATTGTACACACCATTACCAAAACCAACCAGGACTTGAGAATCTATCTCAATGGATTTTCTCTTAGGTTTCCCCACTTTAAAACATGGCAAGGATTGTATTTTTGTTGTAGTTGATCATTTTTCAAAAATGTCTATCATGATTGCTTGTAAGAAAAATATATCTACTGAAGAAACTACTCAACTATATTTTAGTAATGTATGGCTCTATTTTGGTCTCCCCAAGTCTATTGTCTTAGATTGAGATAACAAGTTCCTGAGCATCTTTTGGTCCACTCAATGGAAGATGATGGATACCAAAATGATGAATTCCATAGCCTTCCATCCATAAACTGATGGTCAGATAAAGGTGGTGAACCACTTGATTGTTCACATGATTCAGATGTATCACTCCAAGCATCCATGCATATGGGATGAGGGGGTTATTTTCATATAGCATGGATACAATCATGCCTTGCACAGCCTAACCAAGCATAGTCCATTCCAAGTATGCTTTGGATTCCAACCCATGGTACCTATTGATATAGTCATTCCATTCTCCACCATGGAATACAAACCTCATGGAAAATCTAAGGTAGCAAAAGCAACAAAGTTCATTGAACAAATGCAACACATCCATCGTCAAGTTCATGACATCTTAGAGAAGATGAATCAATAGTATAAGCAATGTCATGACAAACATAGGATTACACACCATTTTGCTATGGGTGACAAGGTTTGGTTATGGCTTTAGAAGGAATGACTTGTAGGCCCACACAAAAAAATTTGGCCTCTATGATATGGTCCCTACACCATCATCAAAAAATTTGGAGAAAATACATTTGAGTTGAACCTACCAACCTACCTTGGTCTGCATCTAATATTTAATGTGGATCTCCTCAAACCATATCATCCACCTCTATTAGACACTTCAATTGTATCAAAATAACTAGACATTAATGAGCTTGATCCACAGAGTTTTGGTTCCATGGAGGAGGATCAGATTATGGACACCTGGATGAAGACAACAAGAGGATGCTCTATTCCACTTTATAGGGTGGTCAAAATGGGCCAGCTTAGCCACCAAGGTGAGTGGCTCATATAAAATCAAATTAAGACACAACTACCACACTTAATAAGGAATATTGATGCAATGGGTACCATTGCTTCTCAAGGAGGGAGGAATGATCTGGGAAATAATTCAAGTGACAATTCAGGTGATGGTTCTACCCCAATTGATGATAGAACTTTTTGGAGCCATAACTTTTTGGAGCTCTAATTGACTCATCGCTTCAACCATTGGAAAGCTAAGAATGAGGAGAACATGGTGAGATGGCATGGATCTTTGATCAATGGTTTTTGACCCCAAAAAACCCAATGTAAGTGCCTCAAATTTCAATTTTAGTAGTGCAGTCTAAAAATAATAACTCTTCAAATTTTGCATTTTTTTAACTCCTAGAAGTCATATCACTTCATCTCCCTCAAGATTGGTGACCTTCCACATCCTCCTCCTACTTTCAAAATATGTATAAATGAAGATGTAACTTGAAATGGAAATCAAACATCTCTTCCTAGATATATGCATATAGTTGTATTATGATTTTGAGTAATAAAATAGCTCTTCTCAGAGAATTCAATGTTACAATGTTATTTTTGTGTTCTCAAAATATCTATCAATCAAAAATTCTGAGTTTTGGATTAGAGGTAGCAAATCAGTTTGTCTTGAGAGTGTATGATCTTGAGGATGAGGTTAGGCTACAAGAAGCTCGGGTGGAAAATAATAGAGCTTCTAAACTATCCACATATTCACTCTAAATGACTTCAAATGCTAGATGACACTGAGACATCTGATCCTTTCTAAGAAATGGTGAATGAATCCCTCCAATGGAAATAAGCATAGATGTTGCAATAATTTTCCTAAATTCTCTAACAACTCTTGAAGGAAAATTATGGCTCCTCATCTACACTTCCTAGCTCCTCATCCATGAAACATCCTTTTAGTGTCCCAACACCCTTCAAGGTTTAGGTGAATTTTTATATTCCTACATTTGAAGGTAAAATCAATGCTAATGTAGTAGAAAATTGTCTAGATCAATTGTCTTCCAACTTCTCTGTAAATAAATTCACCGATAGAGAAAAGATCACTTTTGCTATTTTGAAAGCATCATTGCTTGTGAAAAATTAGTGGGAAGTGTACAAAAAGAGGTTCAGTACAGATGACATTGGCCTTGAGGTGGAACCTACCTAGGATGATTTTGTGGAAGTGGTAAAGGAAGAATACTATCCCATTGGAGCATATGATGATTTGTACATATAGTGGCAATAACTTCGCCAAGGTAAGGACCAATCTATTTAAGATTACATAGACATTTTTCATTCTCTATCTGCAAGATTGGGCATCTAAAAAAGTGAGAAATATAAGACTCTCAAATATCATGGTGGACTATAATGGTACATATGGAGGAAATGGAACTCTTCAATTTGGAAACCCTCGGTGAGGCATACAAGTTTGCACTGAAGATTGAGTAGAAGTGAAGGAATACAAAGAGTCAGCCTTCAAAATGGAAAAGTGACAAGGAAGGTCAAACACAAGGCTAAAATTAGAAGCAAAAGGAGTTTCAAGATAAGAAACCCCAGAAAGGGAAGGCTAGAAAATGGTGTGATTACCACACAATTAGAACTCACTCCAAATAAGAATTTCAAGTCATCAAGTTAATACTTTTGAGGCACAATACTCGACATCTAATACTCTATATCTTACACAACCTACAGTGGAAGAGGATGAAGAAGAGATTATAGATGCTAAGCCCGACACCATCGTTACTTCATCATAGACCCATGAAGAAAGGCTAGATGATAAGGAAAGATTATTTTACTCCAAATTATGGGTAAAAGGTAAGCCTCAACATTTCATTCTTGATAGTGGGAGTCAAAAGAATTTAATCTCTACTAAATTTGTGAAAAGTCTAAATCTATTCATGAAGCCTCACCCACAGCCATATAGTATTAGATGGTTGAGCATAGGGAGAGACCTCCGTGTCACCCATCAGTGTCTTCTTTCATATGCAATAAAACCTTTCCAAGATGAAGTCTCGTGTGATGTGGTCAATCTAGATGTTTGTGATGTACTCCTTGGTCAGTCATTCATGTATGATCGACATGGCATCTCTGAATCACAAACCTAAAGAATCACCCTCACTCTTGGAATACCACCTCCCACATCTGTCTCCCTGATCAGTGTTAAACAATGTAAGAGATTGGTGGAGAAGACAAAGCAATTCATTCTCATGGTGGTAAAACTACAAAAATCCAAGAAGGCTGATGTTGTAGTCCTAACTACACAATCAACACAACAATAGAAGCAGATGGGACAAATCTTAAGAGAATATGATGACTTATTCAAGTCACCCACAGGAGTTCCAATGCATTTCTAGGTAAAATGTTCTATCGATTTGATCCCAAGATTACCTTTGCCAAATAGTCCTATGTATCATAGATCAGTTTTGGAAAATAATGAAATAAAAAGATAGATTCAAGAATTGATCCAACAGGGTCACATTAGGCTAAGATCCTCACCCTATGTCAGCCTAATTATCTTGGCAACAAAGAAAGATGGAACATGGAGGCTTTACATTGACTATCAAGCCCTGAATAAAATCACTGTGAAGAATAGCTACCCCCTCCCTAGGATTGATGACCTGCTGGACCAACTCCATGGTGTGAATTTTTTCACCAAAATTGATCTCAAATCTATCTATCACCAAATTCCCATCGATCCCACTGATGTCTGGAAGACTGCATTTAAATCTAAGGAGGGGCTCTTCGAATGGTTGGTTATGCCTTTTGGCTTAGATAACACACATGTAACCTTCATGAGGATGATGGATGACATCTTGTGACCCTTCACCAACTCATTCAAGGTTGTCTACCTAGATGGCATACTTATCTATAGAAAAACATGGGAGGAACATCTGCAACATCTTCGTAAGGTGCTTCAAACTCTTTGGGAGCACAAGTTGTATGCAAATCTTGGTAAATGCACATTCAAGATAAAAATAATTCAGTACCTTAGGTACACTATGAATGAGGAAGGGGTCGATGTTAATCCAAAAAAGATTCAAGTTATTCAAGAATGGCCTACACCAAGGACCCTCACATAACATCACAGCTTCTTGGGTCTTGCAAATTTCTATCACAGGTTTGTTCTTGGATTTTCACATGTTGCTTGGTCACTAACCCAAGTGACTAAAGGAGGAGCTAAATCTACATTTTAGTGGGGTGAAATACAAAAAAGGGCATTTGAGAATTTGAAGAATAGACTTTGCTCAGCCCATGTTCTTGCCTTGCCAAATTTGCATCAACCTTTTGAGTTAATGATAGATGCATCTGAATATGTCATGGGAGTTATAATCATGCAACATGGCCATCCTATTGCATATTACAGTGAAACTTTCACTAATATAGTTAGGAAAAATCTGACATATGATAAGGAGCTATATGCCATTGTGCAAACTTATAAATAATGGAAACACTACATCTTAGCGAAAGAGATGATCATCTACACTGAGCACAGACCATTGTCATTCATCCAAACATAGAGCAAAATGTCAAATGAGAGGCACCAAAAGTGAGCCACATATCTACAAAAATTCCATCTGATAATCAAACATAAAAAGGGGAGCTCAAATACGACCGTAGATTATCTGAGCTACCCAACAATTACTACACTCACAATAGTTCTTGACCTATGCAAATATGAGACTACCACTTGGGGTGCTTTATATGAAGCAGATCCTGCCTTTGCTTATACATTTTAGGTGCTTTAAAAAGGTAAACATGTTTCTAATCTCTATTTATAATATAATGTCCTTTGTCATATGGGGCACATCTAGGTTCCAGTTATAAAGCAACAGAAGATGATATGGGAATCTCATTTTAGTAGGATAGCTAAAAACTTTGGTGTAGAAAAGACATTGGCAGTTCTTCAAAAACACTTCTACTAGCCCCATATGTGAAAAGATGTGGAAAGGTATCTCAAATATTTTTACCCATGTGCAATAACCAAGCTAATAAATAAGAAGCAAGGATTATACATGTTATTACTAGAACCAATCAGCCCTTGGGAATCTGTCTTAATGGATTTTCTCTTAGGTTTGCCCACTTCAAAACATGGAAAGGATTGTATTTTTGTTGTAGTTGATCATTTTTCAAAAATAGCTATCATGATTACTTGCAATAAAAATATATCTGCTAAAGAAACTACTCAACTATATTTTAGTCATGTATGGCTCCATTTCTGTCTCCCCAAGTCTATTATCTCAGATCAAGATAGTAGGTTCCTGAGCATCTTCTGGTCCACTATATGGAAGATGATAGATACCAAGCTAATGAAGTCCATAGTCTTCTATCTATATACTGATGGTTAGACATAGGTGGTGAACCGCTTGATTGTTCACATGATTCAGATGTATCACTCCAAACATCCATGCACATGGGATGAGGGGGTTCTTTTCATATAACATGGATATAATCAAGCCCTGCATAGCTCGACCAAGCAGAGTCCATTCCATGTATCTTAATGTTCCAACCCATGGCACCTATTGATTTAACCATTCCATTCTCCACCATGGAATACACACCACATGGAAAATCTAAAGTAGCAAAAGTAACAAAGTTCATTAAATAAATGCAACACATCTAGCATCAAGTTCATGACATTTTAGAGAAGATGAATTAGAAGTATAAGCAACGTCATGACAAACATAAGATTGCACACCATTTTGCTATGGGTGACAAGGTTTGGTTGCAGCTTCAGAAGGAATGACTTGCAGGCCCACACAAAAAAAATTGGCCTCTACAATATGGCCCCTACACCATCATCAGAAAAGTTGGAGAAAATGCTTTTGAGTTGAACCTACCAGCCTACCTTGGTCTACATCTAATATTCAATGTGGAGCTCCTCAAACCATATCATCCACCTCTATTAGACACTTTAGTTGTAGCAGAACAACTAAACATTAACGAGCTTGATCCATAGAGTTTTGCTCCCATGGAGGAAGATCAAATTGTGGACACCTAGATGAAGACAATAAGAGGATGCTCTATTCCGCTTTATCAAGTGGTCAAAAGGGGCCAGCTTAGCCACCAAGGTGAGTGGCTCACAAAGAATCAAATTAAGACACAACTGCCACATCTAATGAGGAATATTGATGTAATGGGGACCATTGCTTCTTAAGGAGGGAGGAATGATCTGGGCAACAATTCAAGTGATAATTTTGCTAATGGTTCTACCCCAATTGATGACAGAACTTTTGGGAGCCATAAATTTTACATTATAGCTCTAATTGACTCACCATTTAAACAGTTGGAAAGCTAAGACTGCGGATAACATGGTGAGATGGAATGGAGCTCTAATCAATGGTTTTTGACCCCTAAAAATCCAATGCAAGTGCTCCAAATTTCAATTTTAGTAGTATAGTCTAAAAATAGTAAGTTTTGAAAAATAGTAATTCCTTGAATTTTGTATTGTTTTAAATCCTAAAAGTCAAACCACTTAATCTCCCTCAAGATTGGTGACCTTCCAAATCCTCATCCTACTTTAAAAATATGTATAAATGAAGATGTAACCCAAAATGGAAATTAGGCATCTCTTCCTAGAGATAAGCATATAGTTGTGTTGTGATCTTGAGTAATAAAATATCTCTTCTCAGAGAATTCAATGTTACTATGTTATATTTGTGTTCTTGAAATATCTGTCAATCAAAACTTTTGAGTTTTGCATCAATGGTATCAGATCAATTTATCTTGAGAGTGTATGATCCTGAGGATGAGGTCAGGCTATAAGAAGCTTGGGTGGAAAATAATAGAGCTTCTAAACTACCTACCTGTTCGCTCTAAATGGCTTCAAATGACGAATGACACCGAGACATCTAATCCTTTCAAGGAAATAGTGAATGAAGCCCTCAAATGAAAATAAGCACAAATGTTACAACAATTTACCTAAATTCTTCAACAAATCCTGATGGGAAATTTTGGCTCCTCATCTATACTTCTTGGCTCCTCATCCATGAAACATCCTTTCAGTGCCCCAACACCCTTCGAGGTTAAGGTGAATTTTTATATTCCTACATTTAAATGTAAAATCAATGCTGATGTAGTATAAAATTAGTTAGATCAATTATCTTCCTACTTCTTTATAAATAAATTCACCGATAGAGAAAATATCACTTTTGCTCTTTTGAAAGCATTATTTCCTATGAAAAATTGCTAGGAAGTGTACAAAAAGAGGTTCAGTACAGATGACATTGGCCTTGAGGTGGAACCTACCTAGGATGATTTTGTGGAAGTGTTAAAGGAAGAATACTATCCCATTGGAGCATATGATGATCTATACATATAGTGGCAACAACTTTGCCAAGGTAAGGACCAATATATTCAAGATTACATAGACATTTTTCATTCTCTATCTGCAAGATTGGGCATCCAATAAATTGAGAAAGATAAGACTCTCAAATATCATGGTGGACTACAATGGTATATATGGGGGGAAATAAAACTCTTCAATTTGGAAACCCTCGGTGAGGCATACAAGTTTGCACTGAAGATTGAGCAGAAGCATGGAAGAAACAATACGAAGAGTCAGCCTTAAAAATGGAAAAGTGACAAGGAAGGTCAAACATGAGTCCAAAATTGGAAGCAAAAAGAGTTTCAAGATAATAAACCCTAGAAGGGGAAGGCTAGAAAATGGTGTGATTACTACAAAACTAGAACTCACTCCAAAAAATAATGTCAAGCCATCAAGTCACTGCTTTCTGAGTCACAATACTTGACATCTATTACTCTGTCTCATACACAACCTATAATCAAAGAGGATGAAGAAGAGATTATAGATGTTAAGCCCGATACTATCGTCACTTCATCACAGACCCATGAAGAAAGGCCAGATGATAAGGAAAGATTGTTTCACTCCAAATTATGGATAAAAGGTAAGCCTCAAAATTTAATTCTTGATAGTGGGAGTCAAAATAATTTATTCTCTACTAAATTTGTGAAAATTCTAAATCTATCCATGAATCCTCACTCAAAGCCATACAGTATTGGACGGTTCAGCACATGGAGAGACCTCCATGTCACCCATCAGTGTCTTCTTTCATATGCAATAAAACCTTTCCAAGATGAAGTCTTGTGTGATGTGGTCAATCTAGATGTTTGTGATGTACTTCTTGGTCAGCCATTCATGTATGATCGACATGGCATCTCTTAATCACAAACCCAAAGAATCACCCTTACTCCTAGAATGTGGCACTACAGGGTACCAAAGGTACCACATCCCATATATGTCTCTCTGATCAGTGCCAAGCAAT
This sequence comes from Torreya grandis, assembly GCA_037957365.1. NCBI lineage: Eukaryota > Viridiplantae > Streptophyta > Pinopsida > Cupressales > Taxaceae > Torreya > Torreya grandis. The sequence goes on along the minus strand of JARHVA010009513.1, from coordinate 109,559 downwards.
GTAAGAGATTGGTGGAGAAGACAAAGCAATTCATTCTCATGGTGGTCAAATTATAGAAATCCAAGAAGGCTGATGTTGTAGTCCTAACTACACAATCAATATAATAATAGAAGAAGATGGGACAAATCACAAGAGAATATGATGACTTATTCAAGTCACCCACAGGAGTTCCAATGCATTTCTAGGTAAAATGTTTTATCGATTTGATCCTAGGATTAGCTTTGCTAATAGTCCTATGTATCATAGATTAGTTTTGGAGAATGATGAGATAAAAATATAGATTAAAGAATTGATCCAATAGAGTCACATTAGGCCAAGCTCCTCACCCTGTGGTAGCCCAATTTTCTTGGCACCAAAGAAAGATGGAATATGGAGGCTTTACATTGACTATTGAGCCCTGAATAAAATCACTGTGAAGAATCGCTACCCCCTCCCTAGGATTGATGACCTATTGTACCAACTCCATGGTGTGAATTTATTCACCAAAATTGATCTCATATTTAACTATCACCAAATTCCCATTGATCCCACTGATGTTTGGAAGACTGAATTCAAATCTAAGGAGGGGCTCTTCGAATGGTTGGTTATGCCTTTTGGCTTAATTAAAACACCTGCAACCTTCATGAGGATGATAGATGACATCCTGTGACCCTTTGCCAACTCATTCATGGTTGTCTACCTAGATGACATACTCATCTACAACAGAACATGGGAGGAACATCTACAACATGTTTAGAAGGTGTTTCAAACTCTTTGGGAGCACAAGTTGTATGCAAATCTTGACAAATACACATTTAAGATGAAAACAATTTAGTACCTCAGGTACATTGTGAATGAGGAAGGGGTCCATGTTGATCCAAAAAATATTTGGTTTGTTTGAGAATAGCCCACACCAAGGACCCTCATAGAACTTCGTAGCTTATTGGGTCTTGCAAATTTCTATCATGTGTTTGTTCTTGGATTTTCACATATTGCTTGGTCACTCACCCAAGTGACTAAAGGAGGAACTAAATCTACATTTCAATGGGGTGAAATACAACAATGGGAATTTGAGAATTTGAAAAATAGACTTTGCTCAACCCCTATTTTTGCCTTACCATATTTGCATCAATCTTTTGAGTTGATGACAGATGCATCTAAATATGTCCATTGTCTCATATCGAGATAGCAGGTTCATGAGCATCTTCTAGTCCACTCTATGGAAGATGATGGATACCAAGTTGATGAAATCCACAACCTTCCATCCATAGAGTGATGTTTAAAAAGAGGTGGTGAATCGCTTGATTGTTCACATGATTCAGATGTATCACTCCAAACATCCATGCACATAGGATGAGGGGCTTCTTTTTATATAACATGGATACAATCAGGCCCTACACAGCTCAACCAAGCACAGTCCATTCCAAGTATGCTTCAAGCTATAACCTATGGCACCTATTGATATAGCCATTCCATTCACCACCATGGAATACACACCTCATGGAAGATCTGAGGCAACAAAAGTAACAAAGTTCATTGAACAAATGCAATACATCTAGTAGTAAGTTCATGACATCTTGGATAAGATGAATCAGAAGTATAAACAATGCCATGACAAATAGAGTATTGCACACCATTTTTATATGGGTGACAAGGTTTAGTTACAGCTTCAAAAGGAATGACTTTTAGGCCCACACAAAAAAATTTGGCCTCTATGATATGGTCCCTACACCATCACCAAAAAAGTTGGAGAAAATGATTTTAAGTTGAAATTACCAACCTACCTTAGTCTGCATCGAATATTCAATGTGGATCTCCTCAAATCATATCATCCACCTCTATTAGACACTTCAGTTGTAGTAAAACAACTAGACATTGAAGAGATTGATCCACAGAGTTTTGCTCCTATGGAGGAGGATCAGATTGTGGACACCTAGATGAAGACAACAAGAGGATGCTCTATTCCACTTTATCGGGTGGTCAAAAGGGGCCATCTTAGCCACCAAGGTGAGTGGCTCAAAGAGAATAAAATTAAGACACAACTACCACAACTAATGAGGAATATTGACGTAATGGGGACCATTGCTTCTCAAGGAGGGAGGAATGATCTGGGCAATAATTCAGGTGACAATTCTATCCCAATTGATGATGGAACTTTTGAGAGCTATAAGTTTTGCACCATAGCGCCTATTGACTCACCATTTAAATCATTGAAAAACTAAGAATGAGGAGAATGTGTTGAGATGGCATGGAGATTTGATCAATGGTTTTTGAACCCTAAAAACCCAATAAAAGTGCCCTAAATTTCAATTTTAGTAGTGCAGTCTAAAAATAGTAAGTTTTTAAAAATAGTAATTCCTCAAATTTTGTATTGTTTTAAATCATGGAAGTCAAACCACTTAATCTCCCTCGATATTTTTGACCTTCCACATTCTCCTCCTACTTTCAAAATGTGTATAAATGAAGATGTAACCTAAAATGAAAATCAGATATCTCTTCCCAAAGATAAGCATATAGTTGTATTGCGATCTTGAGTAATAAAACATCTCTTCTCAGAGAATTCATTATTACTATGTTATTTTTGTGTTCTTAAAATATCTATCAATAAAAACTTCTAAGTTTTGGATTAGTGGTATCATAGCAGTTTATCTTGAGAGTGTATGATCCTAAGGATGAGGTTAGGCTACAAAAAGCTTAGGTGGAAAACAATAGAGATTCTAAACTATCCACCTATTTGTTCCAATTGACTTCAAATGGTGGATGACACCAATACATCTGATCTTTTCAAATAAATGGTGAATGAAGCCCTCTAATGGCAATAAGCACAAATTTTGTAATAATTTTCCCAAATTTTATAACAACTCCTGATGGGAAATTTTGGCTCCTCATCTGCACTTCCTGGCTCCTCATCAATGGAACATCCTTTCAGTGCCCCAACACCCTTCAAGGTTTAGGTGTATTTTGATATTCCTACATTTGAAGGCAAAATCAATGCTGATGAAGTAGAAAATTGTTTGATCAATTTTCTTCCTACTTCTCTGTAAATAAATTCACTGATGGAGAAAAGATCACTTTTGCTCTTTTGAAAGCATCATTGCCTGTGAAAAATTGGTGGGAAGTGTACAAAAAGAGGTTTAATACAGATGACATTAGCATTTAGGTGGAACCTACCTGGGATGATTTCATGGAAGTGGTAAAAGAAGAATATTATCCTATTGGAGCATATGATGATCTGTACATACAGTGCCAACAACTTCAACAAGGTAAGGACCAATCTATTCAAGATTACACAGACATTTTTCATTCTCTATTTGCAAGATTGGGCATCCAAGAAAGTGAGAAACATAAGACTCTCAAATATCGTGTTGGACTATAATGGTACATACGTGGAGAAATGGAACTCTTCAATTTAGAAACCCTCGATGAGGCATACAAGTTCACAGTGAAGATTGAATAGAAACATGGAAGAAAGAATACGAAGAGTGAGCCTTCAAAATGGAAAAGTGACAAGGAAGGTTAAACATGAGGCCAAAATTGGAAGCAAAAGGAGTTTCAAGATAAGAAACCCTAGAAGGGGAAGGCTAAAAAATGGTGTGATTACCACAAAACTAGAACTCACTCCAAAGAAGAATGTCAAGGCATCAAGTCACTACTTTTTGAGTCATAATACTCGACATCTACTACTCTGTCATACACAACCTATAGTCAAAGAGGACAAAGAAGAGATTATAGATGTTGATCCCGACACCATCGTCACTTCATTATAGACCCGTGAGGAAAGGCCAGATGACAAGGAAAGATTTTTTCACTCCAAATTATGGGTAAAAGGTAAGCCTCTATATTTCATTCTTAATAGTGGGAGTCAAAAGAATTTAATCTCTACTAAAGTTGTGAAAAGTTTAAATCTATCCATGAAGCCTCACCCAAAGCCATATAGTATTGAATGGTTGAACCCAGGGTGAGACCTTTATGTCACCCATCAGTGTCTTCTTTCATATGCAATAAAACCTTTCCAAGATGAAGTCTTGTGTGATGTGGTCAATCTAGATGTTTATGATGTACTCCTTGGTCAATTGTTCATGTATGATCGGCATGGCATCTATGAATCATGAACCCAAAGAATCACCCTCACTCTTGGAACATGGTGATCTAAGGTACCAAAGGTACCACCTCCCACATCTATCTCCTTGATCAGTGCCAAGGAATCTAAGAGATTGGTGGAGAAGACAAAGCAATTTATTATCATGGTGGTCAAACTGTAGAAATCTAAGAAGGCTGATGTTGTAGTCTTGACTACACAATCAACACAAAAATAGAAGTAGATGGGACAAATCATAGGGGAATATGATGACTTATTCAAGTCACCCATAGGATATCCACTACATTGCCAGGTAAAACATTTTATCGATTTGATCCCAGGGTCACCTTTGCTTAATAGTCTTGTGTATCATAGATTAGTTTTGGAAAATGATGAGATAAAAAGATAGATTTAAGAATTGATCCAAAAGGTTCACATCAAGCCAAGATCTTCACCTTGTGGTAGCCTAATTGTCCTAGAACCAAAGAAAGATAGAACATGGAGGCTTTGCATTGACTATCAAGCCCTAAATAAGATCATTGTGAAGAGTCGCTACCCCCTCCCCAGGATTGATGACCTGTTGGACCAACTCCGTGGTGTGAATTTCTTCACCAAAATTGATCTCAAATCTAGCTATCACCAAATTCCCATCAATCCCACTGATGTCTGGAAGACTGCATTCAAATCTAAGGAGGGGCTCTTCGAATGGTTGGTTATGCCTTTTGGCTTAACTAACACACCTACAACCTTCATGAGGATGATGGATGACATCTTGTGACCCTTCACCAACTCATTCATGGTTTTCTACCTGGATGACATACTCATCTATGGTAGAACATGTGAGGAACATCTGTAACATGTTTGTAAGGTGCTTCAAACTCTTAAAGAGCACAAGTTGTATGCTAATCTTGACAAATTCACATTCAAGATGAAAACAATTCAGTACCTTGGGTACATTGTGAATGAGGAAGGGGTCCATGTAGATCTAGAAAATATTTGGGTTATTCAAGAATGGCCTACTCTAAAGACCCTCATGGAACTTTATAGCTTCTTGGGTCTTGTAAATTTCTATCATAGGTTTGTTCTTGGATTTTCACATATTACTTGGTCACTAACCCAAGTGACTAAAGGAGGAGCTAAATCTACATTTCAGTGGGGTGAAATACAACAAAGGGAATTTGAGAATTTGAAGAATAGACTTTGCTCATCCCTTGTTTTTGTCTTGTTAGATTTGCATCAACCTTTTTAGTGATGAGAGATGCATCTCTATATGCCATGGGAGCTATCATCATGCAACATGCCCATCCAATTGCAAATCATAATGAAACTTTCACTGATACAGTCAAGAAATATCCAATGTGTGATAAGGAGCTCTATGCCATTGTGAAAGATTGGAAATAATAGAAACACTACATCTTGGGGAAAGAGATAGTCGTCTATACTAACCATAGACCATTAGAATTCATCTAAACACATAGCAAACTACAAAATGAGAGGCACCAAAAGTAAGCCCCATATCTTTAGCAATTCCATCTGATAATCAAATATAAAAAGAGGAGCTCAAATACGACCATAGATTATCTAAGCCACTCACCAATTATTTTACTCATAACAGTTCTTAACCTATGCGAACACAAGACTGCCACTTGAGGTGATTTATATGAAGCAAATCTTGCCTTTGCTGATATATATCAGGTGTTTCAAAAAGGTAAACATGTTTCTTATTTATATTTACAAGATAATGTCCTCTATCATATGGGGCACATCTGTGTTCTAACTATAGAGCAACATAAGATGATATGGGAAGCACATTTCAATAGGACAATTAGACAATTTGGTGTAGAAAAGACATTGGTAGTTATTCAAAAACACTTTTGTTGGCCCCATATGTGAAAGGATGTGGAAAGGTATCTCAAATCTTACACCCCATGTGTGATATCCAAGCCAACAAATAAGAAGTAAGGATTGTAAACACCATTGCTAGAACCAACCAAGCCTCGAGAATTTGTCTCAATGGATTTTCTCTTAGGTTTGCCCACTTCAAAACATGGTAGGTACTATATTTTTGTTGTAGTTGATCATTTTTCAAAAATGGCTATCATGATTGCTTGTAAGAAAAATATATCTACTGAAGAAACTGTTCAACTATATTTTAGTCATGTATGGCTCTATTTTAGTCTCCCCAAGTCCATTGTCTCATATCGAGATATCAGGTTCATGAGCATCTTCTGGTCCACTCTATGGAAGATGATGGATAGCAAGCTGATGAAGTCCACAGCCTTCCATCCATAGACTGATGGTCAAACATAGGTGGTGAACCACTTGATTGTTCACATGATTCAGATGTATCACTCTAAACATGCACGCACATGGGATGAGGGGTTTCTTTTCATATAACATGGATACAATCGAGCCCTGCATAGTTCAACTAAACATAGTCCATTCTAAGTATGCTTCAAGTTCCAACCCATGGCACCTATTTCTATAGTCATTCCATTCTCTACCATGGAATACACACTTCATGGAAGATATGAGGTAGCAAAAGCAACAAATTTCATTGAACAAATGCAACACATTCAGCAGCAAGTTCATGACATCTTGGAGAATAAGAATCAGATGTATAAGCAATGCCATGACAAACAAAGGATTGCACACCATTTTGCTATGGGTGAAAAGGTTTGGTTGTGGCTTTAGAAGGAATGACATGTAGGCATACATAGAAAAATTTGGACTCTATGATATGGTCCCTACACCATCACCATAAAAGTTGGAGAAAATGCTTTTGAATTGAACCTACCAGCCTACCTTGGTCTGCATCCAATATTCAATGTGGAGCTCCTCAAACCATATCATCCACCTCTGTTGGATACTTTAGTTGTAGCAAAACAACTAGACATTGAATAACTTGATCCATAGAGTTTTCTCCCATGGAGGAGGATCAGATTGTGGACACGTGGATGAAGACAACAAGAGGATGCTTTATTCCACTTTATCGAGTGGTCAAAAGGGGCCAGCTTAGCCACCAAGGTGATTGGATTATAGAGAATCAAATTAAGACACAACTACCACACCTAATGAAGAATATTGATGTAATGGGGACCATTACTTCTCAAGGAGGGAGGAATGATCTGGGCAATAATTCAGGTGACAATTTAGGTGACGGTTCTAACCCAATTGATGCTGGAACTTCTGGGAGCCATAACTTTTACACCGTAGTTCTAATTGACTCACCGTTTTAACCATTGGAAAGATAATGTAGTGAGATGGCATGGATCTCTACTCGATGGAGTTCTTGACCTATGTAGACATAAGACTACCACTTGGGGTGTTTTGTATGAAGCAGATCTTGCCTTTGATGATACATATCAGGTGCTTCAAAAAGATAAACATGTTTCTAATTTCTATTTCCAAGATAATTTTCTCTATCATATGGGGCACATCTATGTTCCAGTTGAAAATCAATAGAAGATGATATGGGAAGCACATTTCAATAGGATAGTTGGACACTTTGGTGTAGAAAAGACATTGATAGTTCTTCAAAAACACTTTTAATGGCCCCATATGTGAAAGGATGTGGAAAGGTATCTCAAATATTTCACCCCGTGTGCAATATCCAAGCAAACAAATAAGAAGCAAGGATTGTGCATGCCATTTCCAGAACCAACCAGGCCTTGGAAATCTACCTCAATGTCATTTCTCTCAGGTTTGCCCACTTTAAAACATGGCAAGGACTGTATTTTTGTTGTAGTTGATCATTTTTCAAAAATGGCTATCATGATTGCTTATAAGAAAAATATATCTATTGAAGAAACTGCTCAACTATATTTTAGTCATGTATGGCTCCATTTTGGTTTCCCCAAGTCCATTGTCTCGGATCGAGATAGAAAGTTCCTGAGCATCTTCTGGTCCACTCTATAGAAGATGATGGATACCAAGCTGATGAAGTCCATAGCCTTCCATCCACAAACTGATGGTTAGAAAGAGGTGGTGAACTGCTTGATTTTTCACATTATTTAAATGTATCACTCCAAACATCCACACACATGGGATGAGGGGCTTCTTTTCATACAACATGGATACAATCAGGCCCTACATAGCTTGACCAAGCACAGTCCATTCCAAGTATGCTTCAGGTTCCAACCCATGGTACCTATTGATATAGCCATTCCATTCTCCACCATGGAATACACACCTCATGAAAGATCTGAGGTAGAAAAAATAATGAAGTTCATTGAACAAATGCAACACATCTAGCAGCAAGTTCATGACGTCTTGGAGAAGATGAATCAGAAGTATAATCAACGCCATGACAAGTAGAGGATTGCACACTATTTTGCTATGGGTGACAAGGTTTAGTTACAGCTTTAGAAGGAATGACTTGCAAGCCCACACAAAAAAATTTAACCTCTGTGATATGGTCCCTACACCATCACCAAAAAAGTTTGAGAAAATGCTTTTGAGTTGAACCTACCAGCCTACCTTGGTCTGCATCCAATATTCAATGTGGAGCTCCTAAAACCATATCATCCACCTCTATTGGACACTTTAGTTGTAGAAAAATAGATAGACATTGATTATATTTATCCATAGATTTTTGCTCCCATGGAGGAGGATCAGATTGTGGACACCTAGATGAAGACAACAAGAGGACACTCTATTCTGCTTTATCGAGTGGTCAAAAGGGGCAAGCTTAGCCACTAAGGTGAGTGGCTCATAGAGAATAAAATTAAGACACAAATACCACAGCTAATGATTAATATTGATTCAATGGGGACCATTTCTTCTCAAAGAGGGAGGAATGATCTCGGAAATAATTCAGGCAACAATTCAGGTGATGGTTCTACCCCAATTGATGATAGAACTTCTGAGAGCCATAAGTTTTGCACCGTAGCTCCAATTGACTCACCGTTTGAACTATTAGAAAGCTAAGAATGAGGATAATGTGGTGAGATGGCATGGTGATTTTTTCAATGGTTTTTTAACCCTAAAAACCCAATAGAAGTGCCTTAAATTTTAATTTTAGTCGTGCAGTCTAAAAATAGTAAGTTTATAAAAATAGTAATTCCTCAAATTTTGTATTGTTTTAAATCATGGAAGTCAAACCACTTAATCTCCCTTGATATTGGTGACCTTCCACATCCTCCTCTTACTTTCAAAATATGTATAAATGAAGATGTAACATAAAATAGAAATCAGACATCTCTTCCCAAAAATAAGCATATAGTTGTATTGTGATCTTGAGTAATAAAACATCTCTTCTTAGAGAATTCATTGTTACTATGTTATTTTTTTTTTCTTTAAATATCCATCAATTATAACTTCTAAGTTTTGGATCAGTGGTATCAAATGTGTTTGTCTTGAGAGTGTATGATCTCGAGGATGAGGTCAGGCTACAAGAAGCTTAGGTGGAAAATAATAGAGCTTCCAAACTATCCACTTATTCGCTCCAAATGACTTCAAATGGTAGATGACACTAAGACATCTGATCCTTTCAAGGAAATAGTGAATGAATCCCTTCAATGGAAATAAGCACAAATGTTGTAACAATTGCTCAAATTTTCCAACAACTCCTGATGGGAAATTTTGGCTCCTCATTTGCACTTCTTGGCTCCTCATCCATGAAACATCTTTTTAGTGCCCTAACAACCTTCAAGGTTTGGGTGAACTTTGATATTCCTAAATTTGAAGGCAAAATCAATGCTGATGTAGTAGAAAATTGGATGGATAAATTGTCTTCCTACTTCGCTGTAAATAAATTTACTGATGGAGAAAAGATCACTTTTGCTCTTTTGAAATCATCATTTCCCATGAAAAATTGGTGGGAAGTGTACAAAAAGAGGTTCAGTACATATGAAATTGGCCTTGAGGTGGAACCTACGTGGAATGATTTTGTGGAAGCAGTAAAGGAAGAATACTATCCCATTAGAGCATATGATGATCTGTACTTACAGTGGCAACAACTTCACCAAGGTAAGGACCAATCTGTTTAAGATTATACAGACATTTTTCATTCTCTATTTGTAAGATTGGGCATCCAAGAAAGTGAAAAACATAAGACTCTCAAATATCATGGTGGAATACAAAGGTACATACGGGGGGAAATAGAACTCTTCAATTTAGAAACCCTTGATGAGGCATACAAGTTCACAATGAAGATTGAGCAGAAGCATGGAAGAAAGAATATGAAGAGTCAACCTTCAAAATGGAAAAGTGACAAGGAAGGTCAAACACAAGGCTAAAATTGGAAGAAAAAGGAGTTTCAAGATAATAAACCCCAGAAGGGGAAGGCTAGAAAATGGTGTGATTACCACAAAACTGGAACTCACTCCAAAGAAGAATGTCGAGCCATCAAGTCACTGCTTTCTGAGTCATAATACTTGACATCTACTACATTGTCTCATACACAACCTACAATTGAAGAGGATGAAGAAGAGATTATAGATGCTAAGCCCAACACCATCATCACTTCATATAGATGCATGAGGAAAGGCCAGATGACAAGAAAAGATTGTTTCACTCCAAATTATGGGTAAAAGGTAAGCCTCTGCATTTCATTCTTGATAGTGGGAGTCAAAAAAATTTAATCTCTGGTAAAGTTTTGAAAAGTCTAAATCTATCCATGAAGCCTCACCCAAAGCCATAAAGTATTGGAAGGTTGAGCCCAGGTAGAGACCTCTGTGTCACCCATCAGTGTCTTCTTTCATATGCAATAAAACCTTTCCAAGATGAAGTCTTGTGTGATGTGGTCAATCTGGATGTTTATGATGTACTCCTTGGTCATTCATTCATGTATGATCAACATGGCATTTATGAATCATGAACTCAAAGAATCACTCTCACTCTTGGAACACAATGCTACAAGGTACTAGAGGTACCACCTCCCACATCTATCTCTCTGATCAGTGTCAAGTAATGTAAGAGATTGGTGGAGAAGACAAAGCAATTTGTTTTCATGGTGGTCAAACCACAAAAATCCAAGAAGGTTAATGTTGTAGTCTTGACTACATAATCGACACAATAATAGAAGCAGATGGGACAAATCATAGGAGAATATGATGACTTATTCAAGTCACCCATAGGAGTTCCATTGCATTGCCAGGTAAAAGATTCTATCAATTTGATCCCAAGATCACCTTTGCCTAATAGTCCTATGTATCATAGATCAATTTTAGAGAAAGATGAGATAAAAAGATAGATTCAAGAATTGATCCAAAAGGGTCATCATCAGGCCAATCTCTTCACCCTATGGTATCCCAATTGTCCTAGCACCAAAGAAAGATGGAACATGGAGGCTTTGCATTAACTATCAAGCCTTGAATAAAATCACTGTGAAGATTCACTACCCCCTCTCCATGATTGATGACCTACTAGATCAACTTTGTGGTGTAAGGTGCTTCAAACTCTTTGGAAGCATAAGTTGTATGCAAATCTTGACAAATGCACATTTGGGATGAAAATAATTTAGTACCTCAGGTATGTTGTGAATGAGGAAGGGGTCCATGTTAATCTAGAAAAGATTTAGGTTATTTGAGAATGGCCTACACCAAGGATCCTTACAGAACTTCATAGCTTCTTAGGTTTTGCAAATTTCTATTGCAGGTTTGTTCTTGGATTTTCACATGTTGATTGGTCACTAACCCAAGTAACTAAAGGAGGAGCTAAAGCTACATTTCAGTGGGGTGAAAGACAACAAAGGGCATTTGAGTTGGAATACACAAATATAGTTGTTCCATTCTCCACCATAGAATACACACCTCATGAAAGATCTGAGGCAATAAAAGCAACAAAGTTCATTGAACAAATGCAACACATCTAGCAACAAGTTTATGACATCTTGGAGAAGATGAATCAGAAGTATAAGCAATGCCATGACAAACATTTGGGTGACAAGGTTTGGTTGTGGCTTCAAAAGGAATGACTTGCAGGCCCACACAAAAAAAATTGGCCTCTACAATATGGTCCCTACACCATCACCAGAAAAGTTGGAGAAAATGCTTTTGAGTTGAACCTACCAACCTACCTTGGTCTGCATCCAATATTCAACGTGGAGCTCCTCAAACCATATCATTCACCTTTGTTAGAAACTTTAGTTGTAGAAAAATAATTAGACATTGATGAGATTGATTCATAGAGTTTTTCTCCCATGGAGGAGGATCAGATTGTGGACACCTAGATGAAGACAACAAGAAGACGCTCTATTCCACTTTATCGGGTGGTCAAAAGGGACTAGCTTAGCCACCAAGGTGAGTGGCTCATAGAGAATCAAATTAATACACAACTACCACACCTAATGAGGAATATTGATGCAATGGGGACCATTTCTTCTCAAGGAGGGAGGAATGATCTGGGAAATAATTTAGGTGACAATTCGGGTAACGGTTCTACCTCAATTGATGATGGAACTTTCGGAAGCCATAATTTTTGCACCGTAGCTCTACTTGACTCACCGTTTGAACCATTGGAAAGCTAAGAAAGAGAAGAATGTGGTGAGATGGCATGGGTATTTTTTTAGTCATTTTTTACCCCTAAAAACCTAATGTAATTGCCTCAAATTTTAATTTTAGTAGTGCAGTCTAAAAATAGTAATTCCTCAAATTTTGTATTGTTTTAAATCATAGAATTCAAACCACTTAATCTCCCTCAAGATTGGTGACCTTTCACATCCTCCTCCTACTTTCAAAATATGTATAAATAAATATGTAACCCAAAATGGAAATTAGACATCTCTCCCAGAGATAAGCATATAGTTGTATTGCGATCTTGAGTAATAAAACATCTCTTCTTAGAGAATTCATTGTTACTATGTTATTTTTGTGTTCTTGAAATATCTATCAATCAAAACTTCTAAGTTTTTGATCAGTGGTATCAGAGTAGTTTGTCTTGAGAGTGTATGATCCTGAGGATGAGGTCAGGCTATAAGAAGCTTGGGTGGAAAACAATATAGCTTCTAAACTATCCACCTATTCACTCCAAATGACTTCAAATGGCAAACAACACTAAGACATTTGATCCTTTCAAGGAAAAGGTGAATGATGCCTCCAATGGCAACAAACACAAATGTTGCAACAATTTACCCAAATTATCCAACAACCCCTAATGAGAAATTCTAGCTCCTCATCTGCACTTCATGGCTCCTCATCTATGGAACATCCTTTTAGTGACCTAACATCCTTCAAGGTTTAAGTGAATTTTGATATTCCTATATTTGAAGGCAAAATCAATGTTCATGTAGTAGAAAATTGGTTGGATCAATTGTCTTCCTACTTCTCTATAAATAAATTCACCGATAGAGAAAAGATCACTTTTGCTCTTTTGAAAGCACCATTGCCTATGAAAAATTGGTGGAATGTGTACAAAAAGAGGTTCCATATAGATGACATTTTCTTGGAAGTGTACTTCTAAGTTTTGGATCAGTCTTGGATGCTTTGGCCTTTCTTAGTGATCCTTACAAACCACTACAACCTCTTACAAAGCACTTTTGGCCAAGGGAGAGATTGAGTCTCGATGGGTTTATCTTCCAGGTAACTACCTCTAACTTTGCTCCTCTCTTTAGTAGATAGAAGTAGCATAAGTAATGGCTTTTGAATAATATTACTCTTCCTCTCCATGCTTTAGGGTCTTACCTATACATAGCTTAATTAGGATTCTCTTATGCATGTTTACTTTCATTTGTTTATTAACCCTCACTTTATGCCACAAGCTTTAGTGAGAACTAGATTATATTTTTACTTTACTTGTTATTTGTATAGTGAATATGAAAACATATGAATTAGTTAGGGTTATTGCATAGTTTTGGTTGACTGAAGGCTTTGAAACCCTCCCTAGTAATATTATTATGGTAAGATATCCACTAATTAGATCTAGTGGATCCATATTGGTCATGACCTCGATGATATAATGTATCCCCAATCCGAAGTGTAAGTAAGATCTATCTTCTCTGAGTCAGGATTGATTTGTAGATTTGATGCATTTTTGATTGCATACACTCCTACATGTAGATTCATATTCACACATGATCAAGTATATGAGAGAAACATGGAAAAGAAGATAAAACTCTACAAATACACCTTCAATGTTTGGAATCATTAGACAATTGTAGACATGTAAGAAAACCGAAGGCTATGGGAAAGAGCAGGCAATTTTGGGTCATCAACCTTCTTAGTGATGATTCATGGAGTATAGTGCATCAAACCACGAACTATCAACATGGAAAGGAAGCTGATGAAATATATTATCATTGGGCAAATGCATTCATTAAAACTCCTCTTGTACAACATGTACCAAAGGAAGACAATTGACCTCTTTTTATTTGCAAAAGAGAGAGATGGAAAGATGAAATGGTTTTCTACCAGATTTGAACATGTTATGGCCTATTAAGCATGAAAATGGAATTTTATGGCCTATAAATATCTTTTTGAAGCTCCCACATGCTAAGTAGATTGTATTTGATCATATAACTACCAACAATCTATTAGAAATTGTTGTTATCTCCACTTTTAGATGTTAAACCTGCATTTATCAGTTACAAAACTAACTCTTGACACCCTAACTGACATATTGGATGTTGGAAGATGGTTTGACATTTGTCCTTTTTATGAATATTATGTACAATTCCCCTAAAGTGATTAAAAGGTGACATAAAGGCAAAATAAGATAAATGATGCATAATACTAAAGTGGAACACCTTAAGTGACATTACTAGACACGACTAAACACATTTATAACCTTGGAAAGACGTATAGGAATTTTGACTATATAGGGGGGTCAACTTATTTGACTAGGTGGTCAAATTAGTTAACATTAACCTCACATGCTAACAATTTATCAACATAATAATCCCTACAACTACTCTGATATTGTTCCCATATGTCAATTTGACTTGTTATCAAGTCAACTTGATCCAATATTGATTCTAGGTTATTGGCTAGATAGGTGCAATGGGTGTTGGTGGATGTGGGATCCCTCATTCTCCTGATTACTTGCTCAATATAAATTTTGTTTTCTACAATGTGTGAATCTATAACGTCCTAGTTTCCTAGGGGATCTTTTGGAATTATAGGAGGGTTAGGTGGAGGAATATAAGAGTTAGGAGGGTTAGGTGGAGGGTTATCCATGGGATTAGGAGATCCAGGTGAAGGATTAGCCACATGATTAGCAAGGTCAGGTGGAGAGTTAGGAGGATGGTTATGGTCTCTTACAGTGGATTAGTCTATCTAAAACAAATAATTTACAAATTAAAGAATGTAAAAAACAAAAAATTGGTAAAATACAAGGTTAATAAGTGTAGTTTTTTATCACTTAATTCATATATGTGGTAGCATCATGAAGTTCAGGACATGTTGCACTTTCTAATAGACTTATGGCAAGTTTTGAGCTCTTTGGAGGAGAAACGTGATCGCATAATAAGACTCGGGACTTGGAAAAATGTGAAATGGGGGTCCTCAGCTATAGGTTTAAAAAAAAGAATAACAGAGAACACATACGTGTTATGGTAATGGGTACACATTACCATAATGCATATGTGTTACTATATAACGCATATTTATTGTATAACATGTATACATTATGGCTTAGTATTTATCGAGCCAAAATTTGAATAATGTGTATGTGTTATTCATATAATGTGTACACATTATGTGAATAATGAATATGCATCAATGGATATGTCCATGGAATCATCCCCCAACTCCGTGCACATACCCAAAAATTATCTTTGATGGTGTACTTGTTGAGTTCTTTGTAATCTAGGCACATCCTCCAAGTGTCATATTTCTTACATACCATAACCACTGTGGACAAAAATTCACTTTGGTTATGTCTGATAATATCTGCCTCTAGCATCCCCTATACCATATTTTTAATTTCTCTCTTTTGGGCAAATGGATAGTTGTATGGTTTGATGTTTGGTGGTGTACTACCTGGAACTAGGCTTACAAGATGATCATGTTATCTTCTTGGTGGTAGACTTTTTGGCATGACACCAAAAATAGCTAGGTGGCCATCAAGATTCATCTATAAATTAGGATGTGTAGACAAATTTGTTAGTTGAAATTCTATGGAAAACAATTGTACTATAAATCCTTCAACCCCTTTTTTTAAGAATCTTTGTCATTAGTTACAAACTAACCAATTTTGGATATTTTCCCTTTAATCCATGTACTTCAAATGTCCTACCTTCAAAATGAAAGCACATGAACATTTCTTGGAAATTCATCTCTATTGTGCCCAAAGTTGTGAGAAAATAATATAAAAGTAATGATCAATTAAATTAACTTGAGATTTATTTAATAAATAAATGTCTTTCTAATTCTTATTAGAAAATAAATTATGACATAGATGACTCCAAAAAAGAATAGGTGTATGGTTTATAGTATATGTATGTGTATGTGTGTATATATATATGGTTAATGCAATCTTACTAAAAGGGTTTACCCAAATGCTTGTTATTCTATTGTCTACACATGGAAGCCCATTACCATGCTCTACCACCTACAAAAATGATCCATTTGAAACACCTTATGCATGACCCTGTTTCTAATACTCCTACCTTGTTTTACATTGACCTCTTGCCCTACACAAAACATTGAAAATAACATCTTTGGAATACGATGTGGACACCCATCAAATCATAATGGAAAGGGATTCTTCAAGTGATGTTATAGTTGAAAATACCCTCTACAGAATTAATATAGTTGAAACAATCCCACTCGATCAGTTCACCTTTGTCACCACCACCATACTCTTGGATTTTTAAAAAATAAAATCTTAAGAATAAGGTATGGACGTCCATCAAAGGATAGTGGAAAGGGGTTCATCAAAGGATAGTGGAAAGGGGTTATTTATCATAATTTTCAGTGCCCACATGGCTCACACATGCCACTACTTCATCCTAATCTATCCTTCTTGATGCCCTAAACATGTCGGCCTCTGTAAAAAAAACATTGGCTCTCTATTCAACAATTAAAAAAAAAAACTAATCAATATGGGCATCCATCAAAACATAATTAAAAAAAACCTTGATGAAATGCAACAAATGGGTTAGTAACCCCTCTATCCATATTCATTTTTAGTATTTGATTTTTTAATGGTAAGCATGTTTTTTTCAATTTAAATAAATTAAGAAAGAGTGAGAATCATGATAAGATTGTGTACTGATTAATAAAATCATAAATTTAAAAAGATGAAATGTTGAGAATCCAAAGCCATAGAATCCTTTACTCTAATTAATTGTGAACCCTCCAAGAATAATTAGTTCCTTATTTTAAGTAAATTATAATTTCATGGTTAGGGCCTATTTTGTTTAAAATTTTACAAACAAGGAACTAACCCCTTGAGAAATCAAGCTTAGACACTAGATCTAGTGTTTATAAAAGGAGTTAGACTTCCCAATCAATCATTCAGTTTTACATCCCTGATTATAGAAAAATATTCACTTTTTAGGATTGTCTTTGGTTGAGTGAACCCAAGAGTGACAAGGCAAGTAGATTGGTTTGGTGGCAAACCCTTCTAACATGATAGATTCCAAGTACTCTTCTTGGTGTTTGTTGATGCTCGAAATTATACCATACATTTATTCCAATGTAAGAACATCACAACTTTTTGACGCTTCAATGGAGGGGACATAACATTGAAACAATATTTGGGGTTGAGAGGTCGACTCCCCCTACTCTAACACTAATCCAAACACGTTAGGGGTGAAAAAGAGAGAAGAAAATAAAAATAACAAAACAAATGAAAAGGCGATGTGCTAGAGTAGATGTATCTTCTATCCATCCAAAGGGAGACATGCACATAATAGCTATTGCAAATGCAAACAACACATTCCATAATATAATGCAAGAGGAAAAACACACTCATAGACATAAACCAAGAGCATAAATAAACCACATAATCAATATAAAGTGATAAAGTATTGCATAATTACATACACAATTATAAATGATAATAAAATGAAATAAAAACGAGTGATGAAGTAATCCAATTCATAGTAAAGCTTTTATATAAGAGTTGGAATAATTCCGTATGTTGAGAACCGAACCCCATAAAGAAAGACTCTTTAATTTTATATAAACATTGAGAAAAAAAATTAAAATGTAAAAATGATTTGATTTATATATTTATATTTTATAAAACATGTGCACTATTCTATATAAAACATCTACTTAAAATCTATCATTTAACTCCTTGAAATACCTCTATAAATTTAAAAATATAAATAAAACAAAAATATTATTTTTTAATATTCTATTCTGTCTTTTTAAAATGTTGAAACTTAGAGGTGGCTCCCTCATCTTTTATTATTTCTTTGTGCCTATGTTCTTCATGGGTACTTTGTGGATTTTAATTCCTTTTTAAAAACTTAAAAGCTTTTAAACAGACAGCAGATAGCGAGAGTGAAAATTGTCCATGCTTCATGCTTGTACCAAGAAATCTCCATGCCCTTATTTATTGCTAACATTCAGGGAATAGGCGTACGTGCAAAACCCGCAGCTAAGTAGGGTGCTCACTGTTTCCACGAAAACCAAATTTGTTTGAAAATCAAGTACCTACTTAAGTGCATTGTTCAAGACAACACAATGTTGACTGCCTACATTATTCAAAGCGCATTAAACCCCTTGCATTGAATACAGTCGTACCAACAGCGACATGTCAAAGGATGGCGCTGAGTCTGGACTGGCTACCTAATGCAATCCCCATTCAAGGGGCTTCCTGAAATCTGAAAGCGAAAAATCCCTTTAAATATATTCTCGATCGACCAACATGTCAGGGGGTGGGTATTACGAATACGATCCATCCGTTTCACAGCAATAAATGACAAATACTGTGGTCCAGGCAAAATCAGTCAAAACATAATGAAAGCAAGCTAGGATTTGAAGCAGCAGTATCAGTATGATTAGGTTTTAGTGTTCGTGCGGTACACGGAACGGACTGACCTCTGCACAGCCGTTTCTTTATGGAAAATGGTGTGCTATTAATGCAACCGTGGGAGACGGGTGGTTTGCTTCACTGGGCGTTTGTGGCGGAGTCTCTGTCGACTGTCGAGGATATATTTTTTTCTTTCCTGGGACGTTTCTGCATGAATGTGTGTGAGAATGGGAATTTGGTTGGCGTGGATATGGATGGCGGTGGCGGCAGAAGCGGTTGTGGGGGCTCCCATTGAGGATTTGGTGTGGCGTCTGCCCGGCCAGCCGCCTGTGAGGTTTAAGCAGTATGGCGGCTATGTGACCGTCGAGGAAACCGCCAGCACCGCTTTGTTTTATTATTTTGTGGAGGCTGAGATGAATGCCAGCACCTTGCCTCTCGCCCTCTGGCTTAATGGAGGTGTACATACATACACCAACACTTTTACTATTTCGTTTCAACTGTTCATTAGCTTATAAATATTTTCTAAACTTTCAACTTTGTTCTTCAAATTAGAGCAGGCATGAAAAAGACGGAAAATAAGAAGTTTTAAAGCTTTTTGGCTTTGTTTTTTTTTTGACTATCAGGTCCTGGTTGTTCTTCCATAGGAGGGGGAGCATTTACTGAACTGGGGCCATTTTATCCCGGCGGTACAGGTCAAAATAGTCTCGCAAGCAATTCTCATTCATGGAATAAGGGTAAGGGAATTTTGTTATGTGATTTTATTTTTTAATTGTGCTACAATTGTTTGTTTTGTCTATGGGAAATAGATAATGATTTGTGTGTTTAACAAAATAAAATTTGAAAACAGTGGCAAACCTTCTGTTTGTGGACTCTCCCGCCGGAGTAGGATGGTCTTACTCCAACTCTTCATCGTCGTCAGCATCAGCATACTCGTACAATGATGAAAGAGTAGGTATGTGTTTTCGCCTACAGACCGAAATGGAAATGGAAAAGGAAAATTCCTTAACTTTGTTTCAATCCTGAGTAATGTTTTTCACAATCCCTTCTCACGCGTTCGACTCTGAACAGCCAACGAAACCTTCGCGTTTCTTCTGAAATGGTTCGACAAGTTTCCAGAGTACAAGACTAGAGACCTCTTCCTCTCAGGAGAAAGCTACGCAGGTACATTCTCACTTAACACCTCTCCTCCTCCTCAATAAAACCAACTCAACAATCCCTTAATATGACCGAAAGTTTATCATTTTTTGTCAGGGCATTATATCCCTCAGCTGGCCTCGTTAATCTTGAGGCATAACAGGCACAACGAGAACCATCCCGGGGCGTTTAAATTCAATCTCAAAGCCATAACGGTAAATATATTTCTCTCCCATTTTACAAAACATATTTTTTTCTTCATTTGTATCTGTTGCACTAAAAATACTTAATATTATTCGTTCACGTAATTTTCGCCCTTAAAAATATAATGGAACCATATCTATACCATTCTAAATTTTTAAATTTGAAAATATGAATTTTGGAGTTCGGATTAATGAAATTCTATAATCTAGTTTCCCTTCTCTTCATTTATCACAATAATTGATTAAAAAAAACCACTTTACCATTTCTAGAGTGGATTAAATCGTTGAATACAAATTTTAGATAATACATGCTGATTTGGATGTAAAGTATCGAGTGCATTTTGGGTTTCATGTTATTCTCGAGTAGACGCCCATTCATCACCTATTCAACGACCTACAAAGGGTTGGATAAACCAGTACTGGATCATAAACATATGAAAAGTTGTTTGAAGTCTTTCTGGGCTTGTATGGTAAATATACTCATTTGAATTTCATTTCGAACACATTTTAGTTGGTGAGAACCGGTATGCACTAAAAACTTCTTTTCTAGTTGTTGCTTATGAATATATATATACATAGATAGATGCTTACTGTGAATCCTATAATCTATGGTACACTTAAAAAGTATATCAGTAACAGCCATTTGTTTTTGAATGAAACACTTAACTAAATTTATCAGGTGGGTCCTTTTACAACTGGAGAAAGGGTCCTCCTTTATTTAAATTTGATAGTTATTTATGTAGTTTTTGGATATCTCCATTTCTTATAACTTATTACTAATAAGGTTTAAATTTGACAATTGATTTTAGCACATAATTTTTTTATAACAATTATTTATTAAAAAATATTTTTCAAAATTTAAAATTGTTCACTTTTAATTTTTGTTTTTTAAATAATAATTATCTATTCAAAAGTATCCATCAAAATTTACAACAATTAATCTTAAAAAAAATAAAATTAAAAAATAAATATATATTTTACTATAATCTTTTATAAATATAACTATCACCCTTAAAAAAATGTTCAATGGTTTATCTAAATTAACCCCTCATCAATTTAAAAAGAAAAAAAAAAACATAAATGAACATCAAATTTAAACCCACCCCCTTTCTTTTTGTATGGCTGTTGGGTGTTTATAGTGGCTCAAATGGAGACCTCCTTTGTCTTTAGTAATCCTTCCATATATGTCAATTTGTAATATCGGCTAGGTCATCTACTTTATTAGGTAATGCCCATAAGTTGGTATAATTAGATATTGACGAAGGACGATATTTATTTATAAAGGATTTGTTGCATTAATTTAATTTAGATATAGTGAGGCCAAGAATGTCGCCATGGGACTAAGATATTAGCGAATCCTGTGATTTATTCCGTCCTCTGTCATATAGGTCATGTCTAAGCGTTGAATATTATTGTGCAGGAAGGTTATGTTGTCTAATATTAATTGTTGAAAATGAAGTGAGAGTCATTTCATTGAAGCAGAATTTGTCTTGGTTTTGTAATTTAAAATCTGATGAGTTTAAAATTAATTTGCAGATCGGCAATCCTCTTCTAAACTACGGTTTGGACACAAGTGCGACATACTTTTTCTTGTGGTCACATGGACTCATCTCAGACAAAACATATCAGGGCGTCACTTCCTTCTGCGACTTCAGCGATGGTGAAATATCAGTGGAGGAAGAGGAAGAGGAAGAGGAAGAGGAAGTAGTGAGCAGCAGCACTTGCCCCTTTTTTGTGGGAGCAGCACGCAACGAAGTGGGTGAAAGAATAAATATGTATGATGTTACGCTCGATGTCTGTCCTCCTCCCATCATTCAACAGGGCCTACGTCTACGCAAGCGGGTACCCAAAACCCTCGTAATATTCATATACGATTAAATAACATTAAACTCATTAAACATTGATTTAGTTTGGTTTGATTTGGATATTTTGATCAGATAAAACATCGTATGAAGGAGATCGACGTGTGTATAGACAATGAGATAACGTCTTATTTGAACAGACGTGAAGTTCAACAAGCTCTGCACGCCAACACCACCGCGCTTCCATACTCATGGGAGGCTTGCACTAGGTAGGTACCTGCTACCTTCTTACCTCTTACCTCTCACCTCTCACCTCTCACCTCTCATGGAAATGGTTTTTCAACCCAATTTAAATTTAAATTTAAATATAAATATTAATATTAATATTAATATATGGTAAAATTACTTTTCCAAAGTCCACTTTCATCTTTCATTTCGTAACTCTTTTGTCGTTATGTCATTGCCTTGTGCCTTCCGATTTCGTGGCCCCCTTATTTTTCCTTAGGTTTGCATAATTGTAAAGTCCGTGAAGGACAGCAGTTGTTTTTTTTTTTTTCAATTTAATTAATACGATGTGAAAAAGGGAATCGGAATAATTACTCGACCATGAATGTGGCGAAGCATGGGTTGGGTTTAGATTGGCGGTAAATCGAAAACACGGAGCCGATAACTTAATTTGCGGATTGATCCAACAACATTATTTTAAAATTGAAAATAAATTTAATACAATCTAACAGGTTAACATATGCCTACAATCTACACTCGTACTCTTAAAATAATTATATGAATAAATAGATTATAATTAAATTTTTATATAAATATTTAATTATAATCAATAAAATTTTATATTATATAAAATAAAAATGTTAATTTAATTAATTAATTTTAAAATTAATATAATTATCTAAAGTTTAGATATATGTTTATTTTATCATAAGATTAGTGATAATTATTAATGTGATAATGGAAATATGTATTTAAGAGTGAGATAAATTTAATTTCAAATTTTAACCACAAATAAAAAAGTCTCTCAAAAACATTATCTCTTCTTTAGATAATGTATAAAGTATTGGATCACTCAAAATGAAAGGATAAATATATCATAATTAATTATTTACTTCATTCACCATACTTTGATCTTCAAAAACTTCACTTTATTTTTAGTGAGGTGATACCAATCACCTACAAAACAAATTTCTTCTTGTCTTAATTAATCAATACTATCTAAAAATTTAAGGATAACATGTTTCGAGCCCTATACCAAAGAATAACATTTTTGAAATAACTTTATTGATATTTATCATGTTTTTAAATAATAATAATATAGAAAACAACAAATCTCAATAATTGGAACAACTCCAATAACATATGAACTTTATATTGTGTATTTTATATCTACATAAACTTGTATATTTTAATGATCATTTAATTTATTTTAAAATGTTTGTAAGTTTTCGATAAATTTATGTGAATAACAAATAGATATTCTATAATGTAATGTCAAATGAACTACAATATTTGTGTATTTATAAATAAATTAAATTCAAATTAGATTATATTGGAACTCAAACCAACATCCAACAATTAAAATAGTGAAAAATATAAAAAAAAGGGTTATGAGATTATGAGCTAAAAAAGATGATAACAATAAGTCCAAGAGTGTCTTAACTCCTTAGATAATGCAGAAGTTGTTTGGATGCTTTTGATAAAAAGTTCAGAATGGAAGAAAATGAATAAAAGAAGAAGAGGTCCTAGAATAAAACATAAGGTCCATCATATATTGATAGATGCAACAATAATAGTTAATCTAAATTAATAATCAATAAATATATAAACATTATAAAATCATATAATTTAATAACTAATAAAACTTTAAAAATTATTTTTAAATATTAAAATGTTATAATTAAAATTTTATAAGTTTTGAAAATTAACTAATCTCTCTTTGGATGGAGAAGTTTGTAAGACACGCAAAACGCCTAAAAAATGTGTGGGACGAGCGTCAAAATTCATTTGCCTCTCAAGTAATGATTGTTTCCTTGATTAATTGGTAAGCTCTTTCTTCGCTTGCGTGCGCAAGTGTGTATTCTAATGGAGCAATTAATGCAATCAAATTTAAATTGAATCAAACTAGGAAAGGTTAGTTTGTTTTTCGACAGCCATGATTCATTTAAGTAGATAGTATATGTTTTTAATACGATCCCAGTACGCTTACATCATGCTTAGGGTAAAAGGCATTATATGCTCCACCTTACGATATCATACACATGAAAATTTCTGTTTAGAAAGCCTATTAAAATATTTTATTTCTTTTCAACATATTGTTTTTTCATTTAATTCATATATTCAAATTTTATATTTTTATATTATAATTCTAAACTACATTTTAATGTAGAAACCCCTTAAAACTTAATAATTATACATTTATGACTTATACACACAATGACTACCTTTATATTTTTCGGTCTTCCTCTTTTCGTGACATTACTATATTATTTTTATATTAAAAATCAATGATATTTCTATAATTATTTTTATATTGAA
The DNA here is from genome assembly GCA_037957365.1 of Torreya grandis. Taxonomy (NCBI): domain Eukaryota; kingdom Viridiplantae; phylum Streptophyta; class Pinopsida; order Cupressales; family Taxaceae; genus Torreya; species Torreya grandis. The sequence goes on along the minus strand of JARHVA010009513.1, from coordinate 84,954 downwards.
TATCAATAATATTTTTTTATATATTGTATATATAAATGTGAAGTATCATTAAAATGAAATGATATTTAATAACTATTTTTGAATGAAATAGTTTATGGGATTAAGAATTATAATAAAATTGTTTTTTGATAATATAATTTTTTCACATAAAGACTACCTTATTAATATTGTAAAATTTTTAATATTTTTGCGATACTAACTCTTTCACTATAAATCTTGATTAGAAAATTTGTTGTTCTTGTTTACCCTTTCTTCTTTAAATAAATCAGTTAAGTTGTCAATCCTCAAGCTATTTTTGTACTTGATACGAATGTCATTATAAACTACACACTCCATTATGCAGTGTCATTTTATCTTCACTATTTTCTTGTTACAAAATAAACATATTCTCTTTTTCCATTCTTCCTTAGATCCATGTCCACCTACTAATTTCACACCTAAAATGATATGAACTTATCCTAAAATATACAATCATCTTTACTTTCCATTTGATTTCTATCTTTATGTATATCTTTTTTTCATACTCTCGAATAAAATTAAACTTATTAATAAAATAAACTTTCTTCCTTCCAAATAACTTTGATAAATTATCTAACAATGAAATTACGAACGTTCAAAACGGAAATATCAAACACAAATCAAATTACTCGTAATCCTTCTTGTCACAGGTTAGAGTTCTAAAGTGGCTCAAACCTCATATATCAAGAGGTCAAATTGATAAATATATATATGATAATTACTTTTATCTATGCTATATTAAAACGTGTCATACTCCATTCACCCCTACATAAATACTCTTGAATAAATCAATGCATCTAAATATATCAGACATCCTATTTTAAATACGTTTATTTATGGATGTTAATATAATTCATTTACTTCTTTCGTATCTAAATAATATACAACAAATTAATATGAAATTTTGTGTGTTTGTAACTTAAAAACTAATAGAGATTGATTTGCTATAAACTTGTGGTAACATTATTTTTTTAATCTGTGATTAGGATTATTGAATACAAGTTTGAGGATCAACTACAGGACATGATTCCCATTCTAACAAATCTGATAATTCAAGGCTTGCCTGTATGGATTTTTAGGTATTTTCTTGAATTCTATGAAATCATTCACAAGTTTGAAGCTTAGTACTTGGATTTTAATTGCACATTTTGTTTAAATATAATAAATTTGTATTTAACTATGATAGTGGAGATCAAGATTCAGTGGTGCCATTAACTGGAACTAGAACTCAGATCAGTAAGCTTGCTAAAGATTTGAAGCTTCAAATAAAAATACCATACAGTGCTTGGTATTCCCATGGACAGGTATAAAGTATTCATAGTGGATTTTGCATATAAAATTATATGTTTGTTTCTTGTGTACGCATAAAAGATAAGACGAGGAATTACTGTTTGGTGTTTTGATAGGTAGGTGGATGGACAGAAGTATATGAGAATCTTGTTTATACAACAGTTAGAGGAGCTTCCCATATGGTTCCCTATGCACAACCAGAAAGGGCATTAACGATGTTCCGAAGATTTCTAGCTGGAAAACCATTACCTCAACACTCATATTCTATAAAGCATCATTAATTTTTAATTTGTTATAGTTATATATCATACATAATAGTCTATTGGTAAGTTTCTTCAAGTTTTCAATTGTGAGCCTCCTACAATGTATATAAATAAATGTTATTTCAAATAAATTACGAGTGGTTTCAATTTTTATATAAAATAAAATTAATTGACTCGGACTCTCACATAATACTATACAAGAAAGCTAATGCGATCTTCATTCTTTTATATGGCTGAACAACTGGATATCTCAGGTGATATGGAACATAACAAAATTTATTTGATTTATATTAAAATCTCTCTTTCCATAATAGGGTTACGTAGCTTGTCGTCACAATAAGGGAAGAAAATTTATTTGATTTATTTCAGTCATTGGTGAATACTGGATAAATTTGGGACACATGCAAATGGCAAACTGGGAAATGTAAAGGCATATATATTGCCAATCCAATGAAGGAGGCTGAAGGAGTGGCTTCAATTCGTATTTCACAATTTTTTTTTCGTGCTTACTGATGTTGATCCCAAGCTAATTATTTAGTTGATATCATGTCAAGTTCAATGATACCGCAATTGCCTAAGTTGTGGACTTAAATGTATATCATTTTGCATATATATTGTAAAATATAGTTTTCAAACATTTCATAAGGTTTGTTACACAAGAAGTTGATGCACTCTGTAAACATGACACTTTGATTCTCACGGCTGTATTTTATAAGTATGTGTTGTCATATGATGGTGTGGTGGGTTATGGGTCAAATGAACAATGGATAAGTTGCCATTGTGAAAAATTTGTAATCCTATTAAAATAAATAATTTATAGTAGTAAACATGATATATACATATTCATTTTTTAAATTGTAGAAATGTTTCATTCATTGACATTTTTTGTTGGGAATCTTTTTACTTGGTGGGAACCCTTCTTACTATCTCACGCACATCATATATTGGCAAGGATGCGTTACAAGAATTTGTTGATGCTCGAGAGTCAACATTTCCATCTAAAAACTAGTTACTCACATAACAAAACGAATTTAGAAGCAATGAGTAAGGGATGGGAATCTTATTGCATGGCAATCAATTCCTAATGTTTTGTGATGTTCTTGACACAATTCTTTTTTGAGATCAATGCTTGTTCAAAACCGATTGCACAAGATCGTCTTGTTAAAATAACACAACCAAAAAGTGGTGGCTTAAGGTTGCTTTAATAATTTGTCAAATTTTTTTTATCTCTTTTCCCACTTCTTACATGATAAGATCATGTTATTTTTAAACTTACACACAAAAAAATACCCTTAAAATGAATTTCATAACAGATATAACTTCATAACACTTTTGTTGTGTAAAGCATCCAAATGATGTGAAGTTAGAAAATATGCCTCGTAACATTGAGGACTGGCATGTTGATGTTGAGTCATCATTTATCTCAACTCCTCAATGCCCTTGTTGGGGTTCATGCATTGAAGGAATCTACCTTCTAGAGTGAGCACTATGTAAAGCATGGATTTTAACTATGAAAGGTGGCCAAAATAGACTTGTGAAGTAAAAAATACGTTTACAAAGCAAGTATGGGTATTCCTAGGCTTGCAAAGCAATTTTGGTTTTGTGGAACTAAACCAAGTTTGAAAAACTCACACATGTTTGCAAATCTCATATAGGTTCACGAGGCTTGTGAAGCTCCTTTATGTTTGGGAAACTCTAAAATAAACTCTTACAAAGCTTAGAAATGCTTTGTGAAGCTCAAATTAAGCTTTATGAAGAGAAAATTCTTGCATTTATTGCTAGAATCTTTGCTTAAAAACACTTGACTATTGTTACATCTCATTTTTCCTTGTCCCAGGTTTTAGTCCGGTGAATTATTATTCTTTTGGCATATGTGTTATTAAGACACATTGACTATAATTCACTTTTGGCATACGTGTTATCAAGATACATTGACTGTGGTGCATGTGCTTACATTTGTGTGAAGATTTGGTTTTGATATGGAAATCAAGAAACTAGATATTTGATTTTATGGATAAATTAATAAAAAATAATATTAATGTTATAGTTAATTTGTCAAAATAAAGATTTATTATAATCTTAAATTGTTTAATTATATTAGACAATTATTAAATGGTGATATTCAACATATTATTTATGCTAATTAAATCTGAGTATAAATCTTAATTAAACACTAGTATGAACATACACTTTAAAAGATTTATCTGGAATTGATTATTAATTAGCAATGCATGAAATCTTTTGATGACTTTATTTGGAAAAGTGAAGTTGAGTTATTTTAATGTTAATTTGAGAAATCAAGAGAGAGAAATTGGAAATTTATCTGACAATTATTGGTGGGACTTCCAAATAATTATTTGGAACAAAGCGTATCGAGTTGGTTTTCAAGTGGCATGCAAATAAGGAGTAAACTGTATTAAAGTAAGGGAAGGAGGAGGATTTACACACACGAGAATACACGGAAGATATATGAGAAGGGAAGTGGAAATTAAAAGAAAAAGAAGGAATGTTATTGACAACAGAGGAAAAAACCTACCAAGTTGTAGTGTAATTACTTTAAAAATATATATTATATTAAAAGAATTTTGAATAATAAAATGTTTAGTTATGAGAATAGAATTTTATTAAAACCATTTTAATTGCTCTATTCCTATTTGTTATCATTTCCTTAACTCAGCGAATGATATGTTCTTCATTGCCTTTCCGCAATGCTTGCTATCACTATGTTTGGGGTCCCAAAACCTCTCAAAGTTGCCCTTTCGTTTAGTACTTTGTTCAACAGTATTAATGTTGTAGACATATCAGGGTCTGTTCTTTTCTCTTCTTTAACTCAGCGTAGCAATACGACCCCATTCTTTCATTTCAGCGATTTCAAATCAAGCGGAACAACATTCCACCTTAGTCAAAGAATTGAACCCATATTGCCTCAGACTTCCATATTGCGAGTTAGGCGTTCCGAGCTCTTATCAATCTACGAAGAATGGCGTGCGGATGAATCGAGTCTTTTGATTTAATCTAAGCTTTGGCCTCAGGCCATAGTTAGGGCCGTCGATGCGGGATCCTAACTCGCCCACCCAATAACAGACTTGAGGACATATATGTTGGCTTTATTTTATTTCCTTTTTGGAGTTGTTCTCCGAACTTATTGGATCTCGCCACCGCTTGCCAATTTGGTTTGGCTTTTGCTGATGGTTCCCGGAGTGGACCTTCGGAATGTCTGTCAGGGTTGCCCTTTCAGTCTTATTACGCTGAAAACTATTTTAAGTTCTATCCTTTTCTTTTCTCTAACTCTGCCGAAGACCAGCGCCGCCACCAATCTTGTCTTTTCTCAGCCCAGGAGCAGCACCGTCACCACTCTTTTACCCCAGCTACTTCAACTTAAATGGGACCGCGTCTCATTTCAGTCAGGATTTCAACGGACTCAAAAGGCTTCTGCGCCTTTAGCAGACTACAAATATGCGTTTACCTCCATGACTGGAACGGCACCCCCACGAACCCAAAAAAAAAAAAAAAAGAAAAAGGCAAAAAGCACTCGCGTCGTTTTCCTGCATTTAATAATTATATCGTGGAGTGTCTTCCCTTCCCTTGAACCTGTCAGGGGTTTTTTCTATTCGTTGACCGGTGCATATTGATTTATGTTTTTGTGAATTGCTGGGAAGTGGGAGACCACATTAGTTGATTAAAGTTGCATGTAAAAACAGATAAATAAATGGTTTAAAATTTATGTATAAACATATAACAAACAATACTTAGATATTAATCAGGTTAATAATAAAAGTTAATATAATTAATTTAATAATAAATTGATTATGTAAGATGATGATATTTGGAAATAAGAAATAATGTAATTTATTTAATGTTAAATATTATATTATATTGATTATTGTATGATCAAAATTATATAATTATATAAAGGATTGATAAACTCTTTATTCAATATCTTTTTATGTAATTATAATATACTTTTAAAACGTATCATAAATGAAATTTGTTGATCTAAACATAAAATCAAATGTCACGAAAAACCTACAATTTGAATATCAACACTGGTTTTTATGCTGCAAATACTTTTTGTAGGGGTAGGGGATTTTATCTCACTTCTTAATATTTGGGGTTTTCATATGAAATGGAAAGATATTATAAGGGTTATGCGAAAATCAACAGTATATGTTTTAAAAACGATTGAATTACGATAATATATATTTTGTGTTATTTTAAAATTATGGAAAATAGATAATTAGAGCTTTTCCTTAATTTTGTTGGTTTTATGAGAAACCAAACCCAACCATTCTAGAAAATGTCTGAGGAATATTTGCTTTCTTAAATGTACTTCTTTTGTACAAATAATTAAATTGTGCTTAAAATAACCTATTATAATTAAGTTAATATAGACTTTTGTTGTCATTTTAGTTGACATGATTTTGTCAATGTATACTTATTTATATCAGATATTGCATGTATGTGATCATGATCCTTAGATTAGTTTACTCGGATGTTGAGCTTATACTTTGGATTATTTATCTATTATGTATATTATGGAGCTCACATTGATGATATTATCCAAGCAGTGAGACGATTTCTTGAGCCCGATTAACATCACCAATAATGGGTATGGATAGCCCGATCAAGTGATGTGTGATTTGACTAACCCTGATGATCATATGTTATTTAAATTTTTTGGTCAAAGTAATGTTAGATTAACATTGTCAATTTGTATGTATGATTTGCATGTTGTGTGATATCATACAAGATTTTTTTTTTTATGATACACGTCATGTAGTAGAATTTTATAGCACATAAAAAATTATGCGGGGGATCGTTAGTCCATAGTTGGAGTGGTAAAGAGCTCGGATGATACTCTCCCTCCCCTACTGTAGTACATTCTTGGATATAACACTTGAGGTTATTAGAGATACGCAAGTTGGTGCAACTCGAGCTCTAGAGAGTTAGTTATCTTTATATTGCATAAAAGACTAAATGCCTATGAAATTTGTAAATGTAGCATTATTTTACATGAATAGTTGTTGTCGTATTGTGATACCAACCATAATTGTGTCATTATGTAGTTACTAAATACTTGTATGTCTAATGAGCATTTAGACATGGTAATTTATACACTTTGTGGCTAAAACAAACCTACTTATATGTTAAACAATGTGAGAAATTTTTCAAGTACATTTATTTATATATGTACAACTATCCATATATGTATATATTATGTGATAATGTACTTCTTTGACATCTTAGCTTATGCGAGTTTTGATGCAAGTTATATTATGTTGAGGCCTATTGAGTCTTCTCACTATAGTTAAGGAACTTGGTTATCCTTACGTATGTGACTTTTCAATAATCATATATACCTTTGGTAGTTTGGTAGAACTACAACTAGTCCTGATTCTGTATATATAGGTGACATCACAGATATATATGGTTGCTCAAAGAGTGAGCGCGGGTATAGGACACTAACCTTGATAGGTATTCCTTAGTATGGCATTTGTTATAAATATCAGTGAAAGCAAATAGTTTTTATGTAACACAGTACTCTTATGTAAATTTGTCAACAAGATCAAGTTTGTCGCATCTTGTAAAGATGAAAACTTGTAGACGGTATATTTCGTGAGAAAGTTAACTGTGCAAGTGACTAGACATTTTTAGAATAACATAGTGCATCGTGAGGTGTACCTAGATTTTATGTTCTCTTCGGATTGTTATTGAAGGTATACTCATATAATATAATTCTAACTTGCTTTATTATTATGGTTGGGTGTAAGATTGTTGTTGGTGTTGAGTTAGATACTCAAACACAAAGACCTATGACAATATGGGATGTCATAAAGTTTTATAGTATGAAAAGTACTCAGATGATACATATTGTATTCATTATGTCTTGACCCATACCTAAATTAATATAAATGTTATGGTTGTTAATGTTTGGATAGAGTGATCAGGAACTATGATAGTATGGGATATCATATGATACTTCAGCTTAAATGTATATACTCAAGGGGTACATAGTGTAGCTGTATGTTTGAACTCTCATCTAAATTGATTGTTTTAACGATTTTTTTGGTTATTACTTGAGCAATATATTCACAACAGTTAACAAGACAACATGTATGCGTGCACATAATCTTGTGAGTATATATGAATGATAGGTTTGACTGTTATGTACTATATGACTTGCTTTGTTTTGTATACTTAACTTACTTCTGTGCCTAGCATGTGATTTTATTTGGAACTATGAATGTGGATTCCTTCATCATTGTTATTATCTAGGTTTTATGTGAGAGTGCTAGGTAAGCACATAAGCCTGAATTAATAAGATGTTATGTTAGAGTGTGTCACTTAGCTGTGAGATTAGATCTGAGCTTTAAAAACTTATTTGTGTCACGAGTAGTTTGTTTTCTATTTGGTTTAGAGTGCCAACCCTTTCGGTGGTGACGTCTCACGGAGGAGACCATCACATTTGAAAAGAAAACTACATTAGACCCTTATTTTGAGGAGTGAATATGTAGGCTACTCAAGATTGTGGTGGGGCATTGGGTCTATATCCTTAGGCTAGGATAGGGTAGACTTGATTGCATAGCAATTCGTGTGAATGGTTGAATTAGTACCAATTTTTAGAATGGGAATTCAAAATTGTGTTAATGTCCCTAGTGAGATAGTAACTTTTTGCATCGTACTTTTTATTCTATTACTTGCAGTATTGGAATGTTGAAACTGTTACTACTTGAAGTTGTTGATTATATGAATGACTAAAGTATTCTGGGAACTATGGTTGAATGAATGTTTAATATTTAGTTTTAAAAAAGTTACTGCATTTTCTAAGTGTAATTAGGAGGGTTGTTACAACTATTTTGGTTAGGTGCATGGAGATGGGAAAAAGAGGTTTAAATTAACTTTTTTGCCTTGAAAATAAAATACCCAAATTTAACAAATGATTTGAGATTTCTACATTCAAAATTTAAAGATAATTCAAGAACAAGAAATGTAGCATTTCACGTTTATTTTCTAAATATTTTTTTCTAAACAATGGTGGAATTTACTAGGAGGGTTGTTACAACTATTTTGGTTAGGTGCATGGAGATGGGGGCCAAAAAAGAGGTTTTAATTGACTTTTTTGCCTTGAAAATAAAATACCCAAATTTAACAAATGATTTGAGATTTCTACATTCAAAATTTAAAGATAATTCAAGAACAAGAAATGTAGCATTTCAAGTTTATTTTCTAACTATTTTTTTCTAAACAATGGTGGAGTTTAAGTGGGTCAAACACTTAATTTTTAAAGAGGTATACCTTTATTTTGAGTAAAATATAGTAGATAGGAAATTATGCTCCCTTGCTCCCGCCCTTTCCTACCTTCCCCATTTTTGAGATATTCATTGTATAATTTGAAGCACTTTTGTAGAAAGTTAGAAGACATCACATAGTTTGTAACTAATATTTTATTGTCATTTTTTTAACAAACATTCTATTTATTTAATTCTATAATTGAAGAGAGCTTAAAAATAGATTGTCGATTGTGTTGTCCACCCTAATTTTTCCTAAAAATATAAAAATAATATTATTATTTTATTGTGTATAAAACAAATCTTAATTTATCTCTGTAATATTTTTATTTTTTAAAATTAAACATTTTTAAAAATTGAACAAACAATAAAAATTTACATAAAAAAAGTAATACATGATTTTTTTTTAATGTCAAGACATGTTCATTAATAAATACAGATTAAATCTTAAACCATGCTATACAATAAAAATATTTATATTTTTAAAAATAAGGTGATAGGATTGATATGATTATTGCTTTTTTTGTGAAATATCTTGATAAAACATGTGATGGTTTTCAAAAAAGAACTCTTTTTTAAATGAATATTCAAACATAATTTTTATATATTTATATATATTTTATATATTATATAAATTTAATTTATAAACTACAAAATCATATTATTAAAATTTTAGTTTTAGATAATATATACATTATTATTATTTTACATTTAAGTTCTGTATTAGTAACCACCTCATTTTTTTTAAACTTAATTATTTATAATAAGACATTTATATTGCATATTATATAAAATATTTGTATTTCAATATATATTTTTAATATTAATATTAATTAATTTAATTTTAAAAATATTTTATTTTTTTCCATTTTTAAAAATAAATATTCCATTATTTTAAAATCTTTTTTATGTAAAAAATATATTTTTATCATTTCACTTTCATGCCATTACTTTTTCTAATGTCATAGTCCACTTGCACGTATTTTTTAATATTTCATTTAAATACAAATAATTACATTTGTATTGCTAATTACATGAACATTTTTTCAATGTGACATGTGAAAGAGGATGTACTTTTAAAATATTTTAATACAATATTTTATAAAGATGAATGTATATATTATATATGACATTAAATGGGGATGTGTGAGTTATTAAGTTAATATGGAGTTTGAGTTTTTTTTTTTTTTTTGGGAAATGTAATTTGAATAATTTTTTATAAAATTTTATTATTTTATTATTGAATGATTAATGTTTAATATTATTAATTAATTTGTAAAAGGTATAAGATAAGAAAATAATTTTATTCAAATCATTATTCAGTATTATGTTATTGTTAGATTTATTTTGATATTATGTACAAACATTAAAGTGTGATTGGAAGATTGAAAGTCAATTTGTGGCTATGCACTCACTATTAACCTTATTTTATTGTTATTCAATGTTTTTAAGTAGTTAATAAATAAAATTTATTTAACCCAATATCTTAATTAAATATGATTGAAGCAATGAAGTCCAATTTGAAGATCACAATTTATTATTATTTGACATTTATATGTTGTTAATAGACTAAAATTGATGAAATAATATCCTAACCCAGTGTCATAATTATGTATAATTAAAGCAATGAAGTCCAATTTGGGGATATGTACATTCACTTAACCACAATTTGTCTATATGTTGTTAATAGTCTAAAATTAATGAAATAATATCCCAATGGAGGTTATTTAGAGTAATGAAGATCAATTTGAAGTCATGCACACACAATTGACTGCCATTTGTTATAATTTGATATTCATAAATTGTTCTTATATCAAAAATGATAAACCAAGAGCCCAATTAAGTGTGATCACAACATTGGAGGTCAAAATGTGGCTTTACACAAATAATTTTCCACCATTTTTGTCATCTATTATTTGTATGTTGTTAGACAAAATTTAACTAACCAAAGTCCCTAATAATTTACAATTGAGGTGATGTAAGTGTTTGTACAAGTATTTAAAATAGATCGAAGGCACTTGATTATTATTAGTTGCAATCGAGGTAATGAAGGTTTATTAGGGGGTATTTGACATAATTTATTAGGTCATTTGTCATTTTTATGTGTTTGTTCGCCCAAATTTGACTAACCAAGGCTCATAACAGTTACAATTGAGGCAATGAATGTTGATTTTGGGCCATGGGAACAAAATTGACAACATCTTTTCATTTTTTGTGTTTGCATGTCATTTTTAGATCGAATTTGACTCATAGGGGCTCTTATCAATTGTAATTAAGGCAATGAAGGCTTGAATATAAAGGAATGTGAAATAATTTATTAGGTCATTTATTTTTTTCCTGTGTTTGCATGTGTTTCTTATCCCAAATTTGATCAACCAAATCCCCCAATAGTTTCAACCGAGGTGATGAAGGAAAATTGCTTTTGATGGGTACACAATTGACAACCATTTTTCATTTTTGTTACACTTGTATGTCCATTTTAGATGAAATCTATTTGAACAAGGCTCATTGTAGTTGCAATCGAGTATATGAAGTTTGATTTTAGTTAATAGGAAAACAATTTATCACCATATATCATTTTTATTGTTTTCACATGTCATTTTTATACCTAATTTTACTAAACAAGGACCCTATCAGTTGCATTCAAGGAATGGAGGTCAATTTTGGGGTATGAGCATAAAATTGACCACCATTTATCACTTTTTATGTTTTCATGTTTTTATTTGACTGATTTTGACTAATCAGAGCCCATATCAATTACAATTGAGGGAATGAAGGCCAAATACAAGTTAACACAAATAATTAGGTCATTTCTTATTTTATTTGTTTATATGTCTTTCTATTTTACCTATTTTGGTTTTAGAAACCCTAATAGAATAGAATCCAATATAATATTTTAAATTGATAAATATGACATTCAAAAATACATTTGAATATAAAATATTGAATCTGATTGCAATGATTTGAATAGTTACACATAATAAATATAGTAATTACAATAAAGGGGTGGGTACTTAGCTTTTCTAGTTGACTGTCAACTGTGATTATATTCTAAAAATAGAAAATACATTAAATAAGTCCTATGATTTATCTATTTTAGGAACTAGATTTCTGTCTGTGCCAGGTCAGTTCTATCATATCTAGGTTTATTGATTGCCAATAGGGTATGTGCATGGAGTTGGGGGACAATTCTATGGACATACTCTATAACACGTACATGTTATAACAATAACAAATATTATAATGCATATGTGTTATTGAAACATATAGGAATGCGTACACATTATAAGAACACGTACGGGTTCCTATATGTTTTAATAATGCATACACATTACGTAAACTATAAAACAAAAAAAAACCCTCATCCCATACATTTTATACATTTGCATTTTCATAGTTCCCATTTGTATTTTGGCTGTAAGATCATGTTTTAGCTACAATATCATGTTTTGGCTTACAAGATTCACGTTTTGCCCTCCATTTGTTAGATCGATGATGTCGTCATGAAGAAGAGGTATGTTTTTTGTAGATTAAATAATTTTTTTATTTTTTTTGAATTCTTTTGAATGTGAATTACAAATTTGTTTTATTTTTATTTTTTTTCAACAGGTCGACATGCTTTGCGTAACCCTCCACCTAATCCTCTACCTAACCTTCTACCCAACCCTCCTAATCCTTTTAACCCTCCATCTAACCCTCCGCCCAACCCTCCACCTAACCCTCCTGTAATTCCCCTAGATCCCTCAGGCAGTCAGGAGGAATTAGTTGCTCACATATTGAAGAACAAAATTGAAATTAAATGAATAATTAGGAAAATGAGAGAGCCCACTTCCACAAACACCCACCGCACCTATTTAGCCAATAACCTATAGTTAGTATTCTTGATAACGAGTCAAATTGATAGATGGAGGTCATATAGGGATAGTTGTAGGGATTACTATGATGACAAATTATCAACATCTGAGGTGAATAATAAAAATATAACATAAAATCAAATTTGTGCCTTATTTATCAACCCGACCACCAATGCCCCATTTCTCATAACAACTAAACATTTCTTAATCCACCGATGCCAACATGATTTTATTAAGGCCAATTTTTGGTAACCATGGTAGATGGTATTTGACTATCCCCCTTGTAATAACCATGAGGTCCCTTTTTACTTTTTGAGGAAACTCTATTGCAAGTTTGTCCTCAATCAAATTCCAAACTAATTTGACTATGGTGAGTTTCAAGGCCAAAGGAAAATCTCCACACAAGACCAACTAGGTGCACATCATGCACCTAATCAGTCTGTAAAGATCCCTACCCAAAAGCCACTTCATTCAGTGATTCCCTCTATGGTGATAGAGGTTATGGAGATAAACACTTTACATGTGCTTAGTGCACTTGTTGATATACTCGTTCATCATATGAGTAGACTTTTAGAAATAGATGCTCAAGATACTCCAGCTAGTGGTCATACTCGATGCCACTGATGCAAATGTTGTGGTGTTATATGCACTGGACCTTCAGATGATGACGGTGGCACTTTAGGGGGCTTGGAGGATGTGGTCTTGACTAATGAGTTGTTGGCACACACATTGGTTAAGATACGTTGGGAGTCTCTACACATATGTAGGTATCTTTTATATAAATTTAATGTTAAAATTTTAAGTTATATTTACAATTTAAAAAGGTAAAAAATAATTTACATGTTTAAATTGAATAACATATATGTATTTTTTTTGTGTTCTAGGAGGAGATGTTGCCTTCGACATCATAACTAGGTAGTGGGCCAACCCAAACTACTACATCTATCTATGTAAGTACGACACCATATACATTTATAGAGGTAAAATTTCAAGTGAATATTATATACTCTAGATGTAACTTCATACACCTTAATTGCATCCTTGGTAGATTTTGTGTATGAATTTATATAAAACACCTAATATAATTTTGTTAGACTTTTTATTATTTGATGGATTAACATGGATTGACGTAACTTGTTATAAAGTCATCCTCAATCTCAACTATGTTTTCAATAACCAAAAGAGTGTGTTGAACATTTGATTGATATCCCATTATATGTAGTTTCCATAACAGGTCAATCTCAATCAGTAGGTTGGTCTTCAAGATTGAGCTTGAAGAGGGATACAAGCTAGGAAACAAATTAGATGGTGTATAGGTACAGGTACAGTGCAACTGTTTATCTCCAAGTGGGAGATTGTTAGGTTGTGGAGCTAAAAGCTTCACTGATGCAGACATTGGAGGAGGTTGCTGAGTGTCACAGTCACCAGCGTCGGTCAGGCCAACTGACGTCGGTCAAGTGTAGATAGGAAGCTACCGACATCGATCAGGGATCGGCTGATGTCGGTCATCTCCAGGCAGACAGGGACTGACGTCGGTCACCTGTGTGGTTCCAGAACTGCTAGTTCATGAATAGTTTGTTAACAAACTGGTTGTTTGCATGTTAAAGGCTAATTTTAGTCTTGGAACTGTGGATCTAATTATTGTAATTGGATGTCTAATTATTGTTTCCATGAGATCTATTTAAGAGAATCATGGGCTGTATTATAAAGTGTGCTAGTTTGAGAGAGCTTGGTTAGCTCCTTCAATGTGAAGAGAGCAAGGGTAGCTCCTCCTAGTTCCACAGGGGTGTTGAGTGTGTATGATCAGGTAGATCTGTGGGATAGCAATATCTGGTAGAAGATCCATTGGAGTACTGGTTTGGTGAATCATAAGGACTTGGTGAGGCAAGGACAAGGGTTCTTCAGGGTGTAGAGAGATCTACATGTGTAAGTAAGGTCGGTTGATCTGTAGGTGTGTGTGTGTGTGCGAGATCTAGGTTTGAAAGTGTGCATAACTAGGTTGATTTGTAGGTGTGCAAGATCAGGGAGGTCAGCAACACAATAGGTAGCAAGATCAAGTGAGATCCACTTGGAGTATGTTGTGTACTTGGAGTATGTGTGTATACTCGGTGTACTAACAGTAGTGATACTGACTGGTTGGAGGTGAACACCAACTCTGTGTTTGAGTTGTGTGTTGGGACCATAATTGAGAGAGTGAGCTCTTGAAGAGATTTACTGTTTATACCCTAGAGGTGTGGGAGCCCTAGAGGAGTGTAAGGAAGAAGACTGTGGCATCTTCTTTGTTGTATTTTCTTCTGGAAGAGTATTAATACAATTGGGTATTGTCTCTCATATTCTGTGTTATTTCTAAATTCTAGTTACTTGTTACTTCTGGTTAATTCTGCATTTAGTTGCTTGTATATGGTAATCAATTGTGCTTCTGGGTCCTATCAAGTGGTATCAGAGCTAAGGTTACAGGGAGCAGGTTTGTGTTTGATTACAGGTCACTCTCAGGGGTTTCTGATTGAGTGGGAGTAAAGCAATGGCAGAAGAAAGTATACAAAGAATGGAGGAATTCAAAGGCATGAATGGTCAATTATGGTGTTATGGAAAGAAAGAGCAGGTAAAAAAAAATTGTTGGTTGATAGCGGATCAGCATAAAAGGAATGAAGAAGCAGATGTTGTAGGTGTTGTTGCACAAGATGCTCTGTATGTTCCTTGGATAAAGTATAATCTTGGTTTATAGATTCTACTGCCTCTTTCCATGCAGCCCCAAATAGAGTATTTTTCCATGTTAAGGTCCATGGAGACTTTGGAAAGATTTATTTAGGGGTCGGTGAGCCTTGTCAAAGTATTGGCAAAGGGGAAGTGCGGCTAAAATTACAGACAGGCAACACATGGGTGTTGAAGGAGGTCATGCAGGTCCCAGTCCTGGAGATGTGGCTAATTTCGACAGGAAAGTTGGGTGATGAGAGATGCACAGTAATTCTCATAGCAGACTCTTGGAATGTTTCCAAGGGTGCACTTGAATTAACATGCGGTAAGAAAGTAGGTACTCTTTATCTATCTACTTGTATTACTGATTCCACTTCTATTGCAAAGATGTGGCTTTGTAGGCTTGGTCACATAAGTGAGAAGGGAATGGATGTTCTTAAGTCAAATGGTAAGAGTTCAGCTTCGGAGAGCATAGACTGAGATTTCTGTGAGTAGTGGGATGCTACAAGAAAGGATTGGATTTATTGCAGGAAAAGGAAGTCTGATGTATTTGACAAACTTAAGAACTAGAAAGCCTTGGTGTTCTTAGAGGAGATGATGGATAGAGATCAGCAGATGGGGCTGGATACTTTTGAGCAGGGCAGTTTGGACAGGGTTTTGATTCAAAGTAAGCTCACAAGTAAAAATTCATCACTCACAGGAAAACACAAGTACCGACGTCGGTCAGGGGTAATCGACGTCGAACAAACAGGTGCCGATGTCAGTCATGTGTAGACCAGAGCTGGTGGTGTCGGGCAGGGTAAGACCAATGTCGGTCAGGGAACTAACATTGGTGACAGGTAGACACTAATGTCAGTCAAGAAACTGGTGTCGACAGTCAAGACGGTCACATGGAATCGATGTCGGTCAGATGCAGACTGTGTGGTGACTGAGGTCGGTCACTGGAACAGATTTTGGGCAGACAGTAAGCTGTCAAGGAGTCTCAAATGCCCATATAGAGGATTGAAAGGGTAAGTAAGCCTCAAATTTGTTATTCCTCTTCTTTATACTCATTGCTCACTACAAATCATGAAGGATCTAGGAAACAGTGGGAGCATGGCATGAATGAGGAATTTAATTCCTAGGATGCAAAACCAAATGGGAGATTTGGTAGGGTTACCAGCTAGTATGAAAGCACTGAAAGATGAATGGATTCCTTGGTTAAATCATAGAGAGAATGGAAACGTGAGACGGAAGGCCAGGTCATATGGTCTTGAGAAAGCTGTAGGATAGTGGTATAGGTTTGACAGGTGTATGACAAAGCATGGCTTTAGTCAATGCCATTGTAACCATTGTGTTTGTCTTACTAGGTTGGATGATGGTCGTGACATTATCCTGTTACACTGTATGTGGATGATATGCTTGTTGTAAGTTCAGACATGCAGGGTTTTTCTGAGCTAAAGGTAAGGTTAGTTCATAGGTTTGCCATGAAGGATTTGGGAGCAGCAAAATTCTTTGGCATGAGTAATCCTAGAGACAGGGAAGATCATAAGTTGATGTTGTCATAGGATGATTGTGTGAAGGTAGTGCAAGATGTAGAATCAGGCATCACACCTATGGATGGACAACTCACAGAACAGGGTCCCCAATCACATGATGAGGTTTAGTACATGTGTACTCCCTGATATTGCCCCAGTAGTGGGAGTTGTCAACAAGTTTGGAGCTAATCCGGGAAAGAAGCACTGGAGGGCAGTTCAGTGGATTCTTAGGTATCTGAGAGGGACCAGCAGCAGGTCGACATGCTATGCAGGGTCAGGCACTTCGGATATGGCAAGTTACTTGGATGACATGTGTTGCACCACAGGATGTGTGGTGGTTGGTCTTTAAGATTGAGCTTGAAGAGGGATACAAGCCAGTAAACAAATTAGATGATGTACAGGTATAGGTATAATGCAACTGTTTATCTCCAAGTGGGAGATTTTTAGGTTGTGGAGCTAAAAGCTTCACTGATGCAGACATTGGAGGAGGTTGTTGAGTGTCACAGTCACTGGCATCGGTCAGGTGTAGACAGGAAGCTACCAACATTGGTCAGGGATCTACTAACGTCGGTCATCTCCAGGCAGACAGGGACCGATGTCAGTCGCCTGTGTGGTTCTAGAACTACTAGTTCACAAACAATTTGTTAACGAACCGATTGTTTGCATGTTAAAGGTTAATTTTAGTCTTGGAGCTGTGGATCTAATTATTGTAATTAGATGTCTAATTATTATTTCCATGAGATCTATTTAAGAGACTCATGGGCTATATTGTAAAGTGTGCTAGTTTGAGAGAGCTTGGTTAGCTCCTTGAGTGTGAAGAGAGCAAGGGTAGCTCCTCCTAGTTCTACAGGGGTGCCGAGTGTGTATGATCAGGTAGATCTACGGGATAGCAAGATCTGGTAGAAGATCCATCGAGGTACTGGTTTGGAGAATCATAAGGACTTGGTGAGGCAAGGACAAGGGTTCTTCAGGGTGTAGAGAGATCTACATGTGTAAGTAAGGTCGATTGATCTGTAGGTGTGTGTGTCTGTGTGCGAGATCTAGGTTTGCAGGTGTGCAGAACTAGGTTGATTTGCAGGTGTGCAAGATTAGGGAGGTTAGCAACACAATAGGTAGAAAGATCAGGTGAGATCTACTTGGAATACGTTGTGTACTTGGAGTATGTGTGTATACTTGGTGTACTAGCAGTAGTGATACTGACTGGTTGGAGGTGAACACCAACTCTGTGTTTGAGTTGTGTGTTGGGACCGTAATTGAGAGAGTGAAATCTTGAAGAGATTTACTGTTTATACCCTAGAGGTGTGGGAGCCCTAGAGGAGTGTAAGGAAGAAGACTATGGCATCTTCTTTGTTATATTTCCTTCTGGAAGAGTATTAATACAATTGGGTATTGTCTCTCATATTTTGTGTTATTTCTGAATTCTAGTTACTTGTTACTTCTGGTTAATTCCACGTTTAGTTTCTTGTATATGGTAATCAATTGTGCTTTCAGGTCCTATCACATAGATGGTCAATCCCAATCAGTAGGATTAGATGTACACATATATATAGAATTCATTTGATAAAATTTGTTTGGTATAATATATTTCTATCAATTTGCCAATTGAGCATGGCATGTCTTCATCAATATACACACCACTCCTTTTAAATACTAGCCTCATATCTAGGCACTTGATTCCTTATTATCCTAATCACATATAACAATTCAATCTCTATAATCGATATCCAAAATGGTCATAGCTAGCAATTCAATTCCCATCTTGATTCCATCTGAGCATAATAATTTCATCTCTATCTATGGAGTTACAAATTTAGATGGCATAGCCTCTTGATCACATTGTACCTATTCAATTCCATTGGTTTTTTGGGAGAGTGTCCATTATATCTCATTAGTTTGTTGGGAGAGTGTTGAATATAAAATATAGCCTATATGTATATGGCATAGGCCTTGCGACCATATACAAATAGGGGATCTCAACCCATATAGATAGATGGGGTTGAGTAGTTTGTTACCACCACCTACTTAGGGGGACCAAATACCTACTATATCTAGTTGGGGGAGATGTTTTATCTATATCTATTAATGCTGAGCTAGATCAACTTCTATACCAAACTCTGCCTATATCCCTTCCTTTTAAGGTTCTCTTTCATCCATTCATAACTCATTCCCTTAGTCCTTTGGGTAATAAAATAACAATGATAATATTAGTCAAATCAATCCTTATATATTCTTATCACTCTCTCTCTACATCCTTGGTCATGTCACTAACTCAAATTGTTTATCTACTTACCCCTCACATACACCTTTCTAGCTTTACCTTCTACTAGCCTTATTTTTGGGTAAAGCTCCTTTTTGGGAGCATCTGAAAAATCTTAAATAGAAAATAATTACATATTTAAGGACCCATTTGGCCCATACAACTCCCACATTATCCCTATAACATAAATCTCAAGGAAAATGGTACTTCCTTCTTTAGGCCTCTCACTAATTAGCCCTCCATTTGTGCAAACCTCCTTAGTATGAAACATGTATGAACTTATATGAACAAATTTATTATGTATGTAGGGTTGTCATATGACATTTGATAGTTTGATTTAGATGAATATTGCAATATCTCCTCATGTTTCTTCATCATTTGACACACCTGTTTGTGCAGTTGAACTTGGGACTGACCCAGTTGAGTTTCAATGGAAAATTGAAGAGGACCATGAGATTGTGGTAAGTGCATGTTTAAATGATTTTTTTATTATAGTTTAAAACATGAGTTTATTAACTTGGTTTCATGTATACTTGTTAATTTTATAATAATTTTTATATTTGAGCAGGTTTAGCTGCAAGTGAGCTATGAGCATAGTACCTACAGTCGAACCTTGGAGCAATCTAAGGCATTCAAGATATCTCCATCTACAAGCAAGGCATCCCAAGGAGAGTCTTCTTTGAAGAAGGCAAAGAGAGGGAGACTATTTTATGATTAGGATGTTGTAGATGATGTACCTTTTTGTATGCCTATATGGTAATGTATGCATTTTTGGTATTGTACATGCATATATGATGTATTCACCTAATATTAGATACTATGTTGTTAGACATGATGTAATTTTTTGTATGCCTATATGCAATGCATGTATTATTGACATTGTATGCCTATATATGGCATTCATACATGACATTCTTATTTTTTACATGAATATCTAATAAAACCAATGAAGTAAATCTTGTTTGAATCACTTGTGTTCAGAGTATTATAAATTATTGGTTTTGAAGTATTCTTAAGGATTAAAAATGTTATGAGATTGATAATAACTTGTTAGGATAATGTTTCAAATCAGAGCTTTATAATAAATTAAGACCCAATAGACATTCAATTACAATGGTTTTCTATGGTTTGCTATGTTATGGTTTGTCAGGATATTATTATAAATCAAACATTCACTTGCTATGGTTTGATTTGAATCTTCTTTCATACGCTAGCTCATATTTTGACTCTTTGGACTTAATTTAGCTTCTTACACCTAGCACTTATTCCTTGTACTCTTAGTATCACCTCCTTGATGGCATTGATATCTATCCATACATATTTTAACTCATTCCATTCATGTCTCATTCACAAATTTCCTCTCAATCTCTTTCTAGTTTCTTCCTAGGCACCTTCTTTGGGTCTCAAGGACCAAATCTTAGTCTATGTTTCAAGAGCTCAACCTATTGTTATATATGGTCTTATATGATCATAACATACCTGGTATAACCTTGTTTAAGTACTCAAACAATAACATGCTCTCATTCCACACCTTATGGACACAATGCTCTCTCAAGGCTTGTAGCCTTTTTTTAATTTTATTTTGCCTTGTATGGAAACATTATGATTTATCAAGAGATTATAAGGGCATTTATAGGTATAATCTATTTATTTTCATGTCTATGTCAAATTTCATATCCCAAATCCACCTCTAACTATCACTTCCTTCATTGGCCTACCCTTATTTAGGCCTAATTAGCCCTATTCCAAACCCTCAATCCTAAAATCCATACACATTCATACAATCTCAGGTTAAAACCTTTTGATTCACCTTGTATATGTATAAGGGATCAAGATTAAAAAGTTTCATTAAATTCCCATTATTAAATCTCTCAGAAATGCCTGAAGCTCACTAATATAGAGTTTTCCATGCCTTGCATATACTCTACAAAGGACCAATTTGACCTTCCCACTGATCTTATTTTGTTGAAAACATACTCCTGACATCTAAAACATACCAATTTAACCTTTTCATTGAAGGCCCCAAGTCTTCTTTGTACCTATTTTCCACTTTTGCCCACATAGGACTATAACGCCTACTAGGCCTAATTCATGTTCTTTAAGATTATTTTTCCCCTATGACCTTATTGCTCACTGTTGACCCCACTCTCACACAGATAATATTGATGTTTGGCCATATCTCCTCCCATAGACTTACCCCAACCTCCAAACCACCTTCAACACTTGAAGTAGGGAAGCCATACATTTAGTTATCATAATTTTCATTATATTATGTTAAATTTATATGTTGTGTGCAAATAGGGTTTGTGGGTACAAGTTTGGTGGATTGGCATAATTGATCCATCTTTGCATTCCTCACCAAAAGTTTTATCATAATATCCTCTACCTCCAACTAGCAACTTTGCCTTTGGAATTGGTAGGTGAAAATCCACCAATTTGAGCATGTCTATATAGGTAAATTACATGTGTTCCAAGAACCTTGACACCCACTTCCACCTGTAAGTGAATTTTCATTACTGTTCTAGAGCATGGAAACACTGACAACAAATGTTGTCAAAGTTGAAGCTACGGTTTGAGAACTCAATTTTTGGTGCTTTTTGGTTGAAAAATGGTACTTCCAACACTTTTGAAGGGGTGAATAATGTTTAATACTAGGCTCTTGACCTCCCATCTGGCCTGGATGACAAACCCACCACCCATTCTGGGCTCAAGAATGCCCTTCACAATACAAGAAAGAGGCTGATTTTTAGCCTAACTTTAGACATGCATAAAATGAAAATTGTAAGTCATATGGAGAAACCATAATATCCCTCATGTGCATGGGAAATTCATATAATTTCACCTTGAATATAGTTTGAATCATCTCTAAGAGAAATTTGTTTCAAAAGTTACAATAAAGGGTCTTAAAATGCAAATTTTTGGTAGTGAAGAGACAATTTTTGGTAGTTTGACCTCCAACTAGCAACTTTGCCTCTAATACTGGTAGGTGCAAATCACCACTTTGAGCGTGTATATATAGGAAAATTACATGTGTTCCAAGAACCTTGACACCCACTTCCACCTGTAAGTGAATTTTCACTACTGTTTTAGAGCACAAAAAAATTGACAATAAATGTTGTCAAAGTTGAAGCTACGATTTGAGAACTCAATTTTTGATGCTTATTGGTTAAAAAATAGCACTACCAACACGTCTAAAGGGGTGAATAATGTCTAGGAAAATTTTCTTGACCTCCCATATGGCCTGGATGACAAACCCACCACCCATTCTCGGCTCAAGAATGCCCTTCCCAATATAAGAAAGAGGCTGATTTTTAGCCTAACTTCAGGGATGCATAAAACCAAAAATGTAAGTCATATGGAGGAACCATAAGATCCTTCATGTGCATATAAAATTTCTCTAATTGTACCTTTAATATATTTTTAATCACCTATAAGAGCAATCCATGCCAAAAGTTTCAGTAAAGGTTCCTAAAATGCAAATTTTTGGTAGTGAAGAGACAACTTCTTGACTCCAACTAGCAACTTTGCCTCTGGGACTGGTAGGTGAAAATCCACCACTTTGAACACATCTATATAGAAAAATTACATGTGTTACAAGACCTTGACACCCACTTTCATCCACAAGTGAATTTTCACCACTGTTCTAGAGCACAGAAACACTGACAACAAATGTTGTCAAAGTTGAAGTTACGATCTAATAACTCAATTTTCAGTGCTTATTGGCTGAAAATTGGCACTGCCAACATGTCCAAAGGGGAAAATAATGTCTAGGACCATGTTTTTGACCTCTCATCTGGCCTATACGACAAACCCACCACCCATTCTGGGCTCAAGAATGCCCTTCCCAATACAAGAAAGAGGCTAATTTTTAGCCCAAATTTAGACACACATAAAACCAAAACTGTAACCATATGACCCTTTGTGTGCATAGGAAAGTCCTCTAATTTCACCTTGAATCTAGTCTAAATCACCTATAAGAGAAATTCATGCCAAAATTTGTAGTAAAGGGTCCTAAAATGCAAGTTTTTGGTAGTGAAGAGGCAACTTCTTAACCTCCAACTAGCAACTTTACCTCCAGGACTGGTAGGTGCAAATACACCACTTTGAGCACATCTATATAGGCAAATTACACGTGTTCTAAGAACCCTGAAAACCACTTCCACCCGTAAGTGAATTTTTACTACTATACTGGAGCACAAAAACACTGACAACAAATGTGTTTGGAAGGCTATAAGGAGAAATAAACTTGTCATGAGCAATTATTCAGGATTGCAAAAACACCACTTACTTTTACTAAGCTTCTCTTATCTCCAAGAATATGAAATTGTTTACTAATGGTGCCAACCATGTGAAGGTGGAAGCTGATTTAACACCACTAACCTACAAAAAAATGTTAGTAAGTAATTAAAGATGAAATTTATGCATGTACTACCTACAAAATCAAAAATATTTGATAAAATTGATTACATCTACATTTTACAAGTCAACATACCTGTGCATTTCAATCCAATGAACCACTTGGATCTGCTCTAATCTTGATAGTATCAAGAATAAATTCATGGTCTGACTCATGAACTTTCCATAAATTCTTGTTTCTTGGCCTCCCATGATATTTTTGCAATTGAGTATTCATTGCAAGAACCAAATTTGAATAGTGTAGAATCTTCTTGTGAGTTTCAAAGTCTTCAAACAACCATACATTTGAATTTTTTATAGGATATCATTGAATCTAAGTTCTAGTGACTACCATAGACCCAGTGGGATAATAAATGTTTTATCCATCATAGTGCATTGAAAATTCAACATGTTGCAAAGTACAATAAATATGACAAAAAACATTATATTGCATTGAAAATTCAACATGTTGCCTATAACAACAAGTGGTGCATGTGTGATTTATTTTTAAATAAAAACTTTTAGCCATCTCAAAATGTCTTTGAATAATAGTAATTTGTGGATGTTTTTCTAAAAACTTAGAGTAAAATTATGTTTGAGTCATATCTAAGAAATGTTTCAGATGCAGTTCACGATTATGAGAACCAACTCTTTTTTTCATTACATCTCTTTCATTAGGCAAAACTCTTGTATTATCTTTCCAAAATTATGCAAGTAACTCTTTCAAAGCATCAGCTATATCCTTGTCCTTTCGTGGAAGTCTACCAGAGAATGACCAGAGCTCTTTTGTATTGGGTTCATTACAGACTTGTTTTTGAAATCAATCATTTTCCCCTATTTTACCACTTAATGCACAAGTTGTCATTATACATTGGGCATTATTACAATATTTATTGCATGATTTTGGGCATATAATATGATATGCATCATGTATATTTTTAACAATTTCATCATTTTCATTATCCATGTTAGATGTTCTTAGTCCTAATGTGTACATTATAGGTCTTATCTTAGGCAATTTCATCAACAAAACAAATAATTGACATCTTTGACTATCATACTCCAATTTATGAAAGTAATTATCCCAAATTTATTGAGCCAATATTCTTGAATAGCGGTCAGACATTTTGTTATGTATTGGTTTCAAAATATTTTCATCAACTTCAATTAAGTACTTATCTTTTCTATGCACAATTCTTGGAGGTGTTGTTATTGGTGGAATCTGTTTAGAGGGTGTTTCAAAATCATTATATGTTTCCATGAAATTTTCTTTAGATGTGTTTATTTCTTCATTATGTGTTTCCATGAAATTTTCTTCATTATTAATTTCATCATTATTTGAGTCCATTAAATTTTCTTCATTGTTTGTGGGTAAATTATCATGCATAGGCTCTTCATCAACATAATAAAAAAATTTAAACTTTGAATGTGAATTTTCAACATTATCTAATTTTCTATTCTCAATTTCATCATAATTCAATTCATTATTATGAATTTCATCATAATTAAATTCATTATTGTAAATTTCATCATTATTTAATTGATTATTATCAAGTACCTCATTATCTAAGGCATTTGGCTCATTAGGGTTAGTGTTTGTACTTTGTCTAAAATGAATTGCTTGCATTTGTACCTTTTTTTTCCTATCAACTCTTCTAATTGCTTTGATGCTTTATTATTCAAATTCTTCCTCCTAAATGAGCTTGAACTGGAGCCCATTTTGACAAAAGCAACCAAGAAAGTACTTCAAATGTGGGGTCCAAAAAAATTATAACCAAGAATGTACACAGAGTACGCAGGGAAGTCTATGGGATCTACAATCTCGATTAGGGATAAAGATAGATGTTGAAAAGTGAGTTTTTTTTTTAATTTCAAGGAACACATATGCATTATAGGAATGTGTATGCATTATGGGAACATGTACGTGTTTCTATAATACGTACGTGTTCCTTGAAGTATAGGCGTACACTATACAAACAAGCAAAAAGTCTCATATTCAACTATTTTTTCCATTATAATACTATAATATGATGTAATACTAGTCAATAAAACTATAATATGATGCATAAATCCCTAATATGATGCAATAAGACTATCAGATGTTGCAATAATGCTATCATATCATGTAATAAGGCTCAATATGATGCAATAAGAGTATCATACGATGTAATAAGACTATCATGTGATGTAATAAGACTATCATGTGATGCAATAAGACTATCATACATAATAAATCTCTAATATGATGCATTTAGGCTATCATATAATGCAACAAGGCTCAATATGATGTAATTAGGTTATCATATGATGTAATAAGTCTCAATATGATGCATAAATCCCCAATATGATGCATAATCTCTAATACATGATGCAATAAGATTCTTGATAAGACTATGAAGAAATAAGACTAATGCGTGATGCAATAAGGCTTAATATGTAATAAAAAATGAGATAATTTTGCTTTAAATCCCATTATAGGTCCTTACAAAACTAGGTGAATAACATATTCACAAATTAACACTAATCACATTCATGAATTTATGTATTTACGATGAAATAAAGGAACTTAGGGGTTGTGTTTGTTAAAAAATTAGGATTTAGGGTTAGGGGTTTAGTGTAACAGGTTTGTACATGTGTATATGTCATAAAATTAGGGTTTAGGGGAGCTACATATATGTTTAAATGATAAAATTAGGGTTTATGATCAACACGTCATGAAATGTGACCTAATTTAGCCCTTTCAATCACATTTTGGACTCTAATTTAGGTTCAATGGGTTGAAATTGGCCACATTTGCAATCAAATATGCATTTTTGATTAAATTAGGGTCAATTAAGTCATACATGTTGCATCTAGATTATACAATTTATTGAGCCATAAATTTGGTTTGGGCATTCAATTTTACCCAAATCACGTCCCTAATTAAACCAATTGACTAATTGGTTCAATTCATGATAGATAGAATCATACTTAATTTGTACCCAAACCATATATATCATGATATTATAGTTATGTCAAGAAGGGGTTCAAATTGGCTTCCCATGCCTCCTCGATTGAATTTCCCCTATAATTAAACCTTGTGCCATGTGTGTACCTAATACACCCAAACTTTTGTGAAAGCTATCAAAGATGCATCAAGTCCTAGAAGTTTTAGAGTTGACAATGCCCTGAGAGGCCAAATTCAATTATATATCACCATGTGTACCTCATATGTGCTCAAAAGTGTCAATACTGTTAGAGTTATTAGGTCCTAGAAGCTTTAAAGAGATAGATATCAAATCCTTATGAGGCTCGATCTAATTAGATATGTATGCATGTGTGTATCATGTACACACATATATTTGTGTTAGATATATAACTATCACTTGTCCTACAAGCATCAAATTTATTAGAGCCTTAGGATGCCCAATCCAATAAAATATTTTCACATACATGTGTAGGTCTATTACACCTAGAGAAGTGTTAGAATTGTTAGATATGCACATCTTTGATACTTAGACATGTTCCATCACTGATCCAACCAATCTAACTAAGGCGTATTCTCAAATTTATCATACATACATAGAAGCCAATAATGTTTAAATATTGACATCGATCCAATCAACTCATGTCTAGTAAATAATTCACACATGTGGTGTGAGCCTCTGACTTTCCATTATTGTATAAAAAGTGTCATGTAGAGCCCTTTAAGGTCCCATCCAAATTTCAAGCAAGCACCAAAATTATCAATTTTATACATGTATACATATTCAAATTATTTATATCCCTCTACCTTGAATTACCTCTAGAGATCCCAAAAATTACATGTAGGAGAGAACATAATTCAGCAATGAAAGAGCTTCAACCTCAAATCCCAAGATGGAGTAAGAATTCTGAGACATGTACTACTTTATTGCAATCCACATCATAAGGTTTAAGCTCATTACAATGAAATATAAACAAGATGATTAAAGATATATGTATAAAATATATATAATCTTAAGACCTTCAGTGAGGGGGTGCACACTGGTATTCAATTCTGATCAACCATCTATATGAGGTGAGCAATTCATCATCCATATAAATAATTATTGGGTCTCTCTGCTCAACATCATCCTTGAAGGGAAGCAGGTCTCAAATTTAGGGGACATTGTCACAGGTTTAATGTATCTTGAATAAGTTTGATAGAGTTTGAGCTAGGATAACTTATACATATTTCATACTTGGTCAATGCCAGGTTTATGCCATCCCTTAATGGTTTTGAACAAAGTCCCTATTGTAAATAGATATTGTCTAAGCTATACATTCATCACTAGGCATGTCATATTAAAACAACATTTTAATAAATTACTACATCATCAATAATGGATACATGTGACCATTTCAAGTTTATTGAGCTCAAAACCACATCTTATACAAAATAAAACACGTACCCCAACTTGAACAAAATATTTAATAATTTAACATGTAGGTCGATCATCCTACTTTCATATCTTACCATCCCAATTACATAGTAAGGTATAAAACTCTATGGTATTGATAAGCATCAAGTGTTGTCTAGCTTGTTTTTTAGCTTGCAATTGTTGCATTCATGGTGCAGCTAAGACTAGTCCCATGTCAAAGACACGCTCTTCAGATGACATGGGAATAGATGGAGTGGTTGATGGTTATCCCATGTGTGATGGAGGGGTAGATGAAGGATGTACACATAATAAAGGATTAACCATATTTTCATAAGAGATATTAATTTTAGGCAAAATTTGAATAATGTATTTGAATACATTAGGGGAATCAACTGAATAATTGTAACAATATAACATTCTTGTTAGACATTCAATTGGGACCTCAAAATGAACCTATTGAATTAGATGCACTAAGTGACCTTGGAGGAAACTTAAGTGACTTTATTCAACATAATTTAGGAATGTTTTTCGGACAATCCAAGGCATGATTCATAGGTATTAGGCTCCATTAGATAACATTCTTGAAATAGATATCAAAGAGATACACTATTACACCAAGGGCTTAATTATTATTTCTACTTACACAAGATTATCTATACTACATATTCTTATTCAACAGGTTTGTCACTTAAACAAATTAGTTCAAAATTTATAAATAAAAGGGTCTAGTCAAAGATATCAAAGAAACAATAAAAGGGTAAGATATGATTTTAGGCAAGTAGGATAATATCAATAAGAAACAAAAAATTTAAGGGCAAGTAGGATTTTAGGCAAGTAAGGTGGTAAGGTATATCCTTTCCTTACTAGGGGAAAGATCCGAATAGTTGTGCATGTTTCAATTGTCAAACAAGGCTTTTGTTAACATGTGTTCTATTGATGAAATATATTGGTGTATATATTTATATATTAAAATGCACCAAAATCTAAACATGTCATATCTAATACTTTTTCAACATTTATTCTATAAAATTAAAAGTAACCAATCACATCTTGACAAGAAAGAGTCAAGTATTGATACTCTAATGCACAACAATTGGTATACTTAAGGTTAAGTTTTGATCATAGGTTTAAAAATGCATTTTATGAACCTCTTGTAATAAAATTAGTTATATTATGAAATGCATAATGTGTTAGACCTTGAAACCTTAGTTATAAGTAGTTAAGATGACATATTGAAATAGGTAAATTTTTTGAAGTCTAATGCGATGTTATGGCACCTTAATTCACTATCCAAAGCTAATGGGACCTTTCCCCTATAATAAACATGTAATTTGATATTTCCCCTATAAGGATGCATGTCCAATGGGACCTTTCCCCCATAACAAACATGAAATTTGTTTGTTTCATTTTATGTCTAAGAAACACATACGTGTTATATAATGTGTACGCATTATTTATTACGTTATATAAAACCTACACATTATATAACATGTACACATTATTTAAATTTGAATTTCAAACTGAGCTTTTAGACTTGTAAATGGCTTAGATTTTTGAGCCAAAGGCTTGGGACTATGTATCTACAATCAAGATTGAGAGTTTTAGGAAAAACCAACAAATTTTAACTTTAATTGTCAAATATGCTATGGATTTAAACATTAAAATTCAAACAATTATTACCATTATGATGAGCACATTATCCTCTTTCTAAATGTATGATTTTTATATTTTTTGGGCTATTTTAAGGGTTCAAACTATATTTATTTCTAACAACACCTTTTTTAGGCCTCTACATGCCTCACCCATACATGCCTATTCATGTTTATCTAATTTGTTTTTCATTGATCTAAATGCAAAAGAAATTATATGGTAACAAACTAAGCCTAATGATACACACATTAAAAAAAAAATTAGTTTTCATTTTTTTTGAGGTAGTTAGGGTGGGTCGCATGGATGGCTATCCATTTTTTTGTTAGTTTTCATGATATACTTAATTGAAAAATTACTAAAAAAATATATATTAATAAAAAAAATAAAAAAGGTTAGTAACACACTAGAAGAGATAATTTAAATTTTCAATAAAGGGTTTATAACAATATTAAATGATGCTCAAAAAATGATGGGTTGCACAAAATGGTACAATTCAATTTTTCTTAAAAAAATAGGAGGCCATCTTAAAATTTTAGATATTTGACCTATTTATACTTAACCATTTTAAACAAAAAAATATTTTTTTTGGAAACTAGACTCAAAATTATACAATTCTTGTTTTTATACCATCTTCAAATTTTGAGTGTAGCCATATCTAATTATCTATAGAAGTTCACATTTTTGAAATTTGAAAAAAATCATGTCCATAGGTAGGCCCTTTTTTGTCCCCCAAGTTGGTACACTTACCTAATACTAATTTGAGTAGTTGATATTGACCTATGATGAAATTTGTGACCATGATTTTACAATCACATATGTCTATCTTTAAAACTTTTGTATGTGCGATGCCAAACCCGAACATGTTGGATGGTGGAGCCTGATCTTATTTTAATGCCCAATTCTTGACAGGGAGTGTGTGGGGGGGAGGGGGAATGCCCCCCCCCACTATGGTCACCATGGGGTTTCAGGGGTGGTGTAAACCTTTTTTGGAGCCCCCCTTGATGAGGGTTTGGGGGCAACATCCCCAAAATAAAATTTTGTGAAAAATGCATTATAAAATATTGTAGTTTCATAATGAATCTGGACTATTTACTATTAGGTTTTAGATCTAAAGTAGAAATTAAGTTAGTGTATTTTTTCCCTAATTTATAACCCTCCTTTGATATGAGGGAATTGTAATCAATAGGAAGGGTGTGAGAGTGAAGAGGATATTGCATTGGATGTATTGTAGGTTTTTTCCTTTCATTTATTGGATTGAATAATAAGGACTGACAGTTTCTGTGTGGATGTAGCCCATATTGGGTGAACCTTGTTAAATCTTTGTCTCTATTCTATTATGTTTTTTTAATTTTAATTATGTCTTTATTTCATTATTATTGCTCTACATTCTATATTCCTAACAATTGGTATTAGAGCCAAAGGTTTATTTGGTAGATAAACTTGCAGGAAAAGAGGTTTCTTGGTTCAAGTGGGAGTAATGGTGGAAGAAGACAAGTTTAAGGTCAAGAAGTTTAACGGCCAAAACTACCAACAAATGGAAGATGCAAATGGAGGACTATCTATATCAGAAGGATCTTGTCCTAACATTAGGTAGAATAACAAAGAAGTCGATGACTATGAAGGATGAAGATTGGGAGGTTCTTGACAAAAAGGTACTAGGAACATTATGGTTGTACCTGGCAGCATTGATGGCCTTCAATATTTCAAAAGAAAAGATAACAATGGATGTGATAAAGGAATTAGTTAAAGTGTATGAAAAACACTCAGCCTCTAATAAGATATTTCTTATGAAGCATTTATTTAATCTAGAAATGTCAGAAGGTGGGTCTGTTGCTGACCATTTAAATGAATTTAACATGGTCACAAATCAGTTAAGCTCTGTAGGAGTAAATTTTGATGATGAGGTTAGGGCTCTTTTGATTTTGTGCTCATTGCCAAAAATCTAGAATGGCTTGGTCATCACTGTGAGCAATTCTATCTCTAGCTCAAACACTTTAAAGTTTGATGATGTTATTGGTGTTATCTTTAGTGAGAAAATATGATGGAAAAGCACAGGTGAGACATTAGGTAATGCTTTTACTATGGAGACTAGAGGAAGACAAAAAGATAGAGGAAAGGGTCTAGGGAATCATGGGAAGTCTAAGAAGGGTAGATCTAAATCTAGAGAAATACTGGTGTGATGGATTTGTGGGAAGAAAGGACACCTGAAGAAAGATTGTTAGTTTTGAAAAAGAAAATAAGAAGATGGACAACAAGATAAAAAATAGGAAGAAAATTTAACAGGTGATGTGTACAAGATGATTTAATCCTTTATTTAGATAATATTAATGATTTTTGGGTGTTAGATTCAGGGGCTTCATTTCATGCTACACCCCATAAGAAATATTTTCTAGACTATGTTCAAGGTGATTTTGGACATGTTTATTTGGGTGATGGTGAACCCTATAAAATTGAAGGAAAGGGTAAGATAAAAATAAAATTACAAAATGGAAACAAATGGTTACTAAAAGAGGTGAGGCATGTTCTTGAGTTGAGAATAAATCTAATTTTACTAGGGCAATTGGGAAGTGAGGACTGCATAGTTACATTTGTAAAAAATTCATGAGAGGTCACTAAAGGATGATTGGTAATAACAAAAGGAGAGAAGGTGGATACATTGCATTTATCTAATGGTGATGTTGACTCTTCCATTTATTTAGCTTCTATAGAAGAAAATACAAAAGTATGGCACCACAAACTTGGGCACATGAGTGAGAAGGGGATGCAAGTTCTCCACTCAAAGAATTTGTTGCTAGATTTGAAGAAGGTGGATTTGGATTTTTGTGAGCACTATGTGTATGGAAAATAGAAGAGAGTCAGATTTCTCAGAGTTGGGAGGATAAATAAGGATGAAAAGTTAGAGCTCTTGCATACAGATGTATGGGGACCAACTGAGGTATCATCCCTTGGTGGCTCTTCTTATTATGTTAATTTTATCGATGATGCAACTACAAAAACTTGATTTTATTACATACAAAATAAATCTAATGTTTTTCATAATTTTAAGAAATGGAAAGCTTTGGTTGAGAATGAGATAGGAAATAAGTTAAAGTGTGTCAAATCAGATAATCGAGATGAATATTGTAGTAAGGAGTTTGAAAATTACTGTTCATCCCATGGGATTCATAGAGAGAAGATGGTTCAAAGAAGATCACAAGAAAATGGTGTGTCAGAAAGGATGAACAGGACAATCATGGAGCATGTAAGGAGCATGAGATTGCATGCAAGGTTTCCCTTACAATTTTGGGTAGATGTTATGGATATTGTTATTTACTTAATAAGTATAGGGCCTTCAAGTCCTTTATATGGTGGCATTCTAGAGGAAGCATGGACAAGTAAAAAGGTATATTATTCTTTTTTTGAAGACTTTCAGTTGTGAATAATTTGTCGATATTGATAAATAAAATAGAACTAAGCTTGAGGAAAAATCCAAAAAATATACTTTTATTGGATATGAAGTTAATGATTTTGGTTATCATTTATGGGATATTGAAAATTGCAAAATCATTAGGAGTACATATGTGATCTTTAATGAAATGGTCATGTATAGAGATCAGTTGTAAGAAAATAAATAGGAAAAGTCAAATACATAATATGTAGTACTTGATGAAATTACTGGAAATGAAATTCTAAAAGTATCAAAAAATTAGAATGTGCAACAACTAAAACAAGTACCTCAAACTCTTGGAAGTGTAGTTATAATATATACTAGAGTAAGTAGACTCCATGAACATTACTCTCCTTCACTTTATTATTTATTATTGACTGATGGTGGTGAGAAAAAAATCTATGAAGAAGCAATGCAGGTAGAAACTAGAAAGAAGTGGGAGCAAGGCATGAAAGAGGAGATGGACTCCTTGGTACACAACTAAACTTGGGATTTGGTTCAGTTGCCTGTAGGTAAAAGACCATTGTAGAATAAATGGGTTTATAAGTTGAAAGAAGAAGATGGAGGCAAAAAGATGTACAAGACCAGACTTGTTGTAAAGAGGGTTGCACAAAAGAAAGGTATTTACTTTGATGAAATATTTTCTCCAGTAGTTGAAATGACTTCTATTAGAACTATTTTAAGTTTGGTAGTAGTATAAGATTTGCACCTTGAATAGTTAGATGTGAAGAATGCATTCCTTCATGGTGATTTGGAGGAGGAAATATAAATGGAGCATCCACAAGGATATGAAGTCAAAGGTAAGGAGAAAATGGTGTACAAGTTGAAGAAGAGTTTGTATGGCGTAAAATAAGCTCCAAAATAATGATATTTAAAATTTGACATGTTTATGATAGAACAAGGTTATAGTCAATGTCATTCTAACCACTGTGTTTACTTTAAGAGATTAGATAATAATAGTTATATTATATTGTTATTGTATGTAGATGACATGCTTGTTACAGGGTCTAACATGCATGATATAAATGAGCTGAAAAGAAAACTAGCAGATTCATTGGCAATGAAGGATTTGGGTGTTTTAAAGCAAATCCTCGATATGAGAATAACAAGAGACAGGAAAAATAGGAAATTGACATTGTCTCAGGAAGAATTCATAAATAAAGGTGTTAGCTAGGTTCAATATGCAAGATGCAAAACTTGTGAGTACACCTTTGGGAGGGCACTTCAAATTAAACAAGGAACAATGTCTTAAAACACAAAAAGAAATCAATTACATGACTAAAGTGCTATATGCTTCAGTAGTTGGAAGTTTAATATATGATATGGTGTGCACTAAAATAGATATTACTCATCCAATGAGAGTTGTCAATAGGTTTATGAACAATCCAGGAAAATGACATTGAGTTGCAGTCAAGTGGATTCTCAGGTACTTGAGAGGGACCATTGATAGACATTTATGCTATGAAGGTTTAGATGTTACCTTACAAGGATATGTTGATGTAGACATGACTGGAGATTTAGATGGTAAGAGGAGCACCATAGGTTATGTATTCACTATTAGTGACACAATGATTAGTTAGATTTCAAAATTACAAAAGATAATTACTTTGTCAACTATAGAGGTAGAATATGTTACATCTATAAAAGCTAGCAAGGAGATGATATGGATGTAATGATTCATGGAAGAGTTGAGGCATAAGAAAAAAAATTAGCAATTGTATAATGATATCCAAAGTGTAATTCATTTAACAAAGAACTCAGAATTCCACTCAAGAACCAAACATATACAACTCAGGTATCACTTCATTTGTTTAGTTTTGAAGGATGGTCAACTGAAGTTGGAAAAGATCCATATGAGTCAGAATCATACAAATATGTTAACAAAGGTAGTCATTAAAGATAAGCTGGAGAGTTGTTCAAATTTAAAAATTCTTCATGGATAACAAGGAAGATGAGAAACATGCCATGGTTAAAGTTCAAAGAAAATCCCAAGTAAGAGTTATAGCGGTGGAGTTGTAACAATTAGTCCCCAAGTGGGAGATTGTTGGATGGTGGAGCTTGATCTTATTTTGATGCCCAGTTCATAATAGGGAGGGTGTGGGGGGGGGGGGGAAATGCCCCCCAACTAAGGTCACAATGGGGATCCAGGGGGTGCAGTGACCTATTTTGGAGCCCTCCTAGTGGGGCTTTGAGGGAAACACCCCTAAAGCAACATTTTGTGAAAAATGTATTATAAAATATTGTAATTTTGTAGTTAATCTGGACCATTTACTATGAGGTTTTAGATCTAATGATATAAATTAGGTTAGTAAATTTTTGCCCTAATTTATAACCCTAATTTGATATGAGGGCATTGTAATCAAGAGGAAGGGTGTGAAAGTGAAGAGGATATTGTAGTGGATGTATTATAGGTTTTTTCCTTTCATTTGTTGGACTGAATAATAAGGACTGATAGTTTTTATGTGGACATAACCCATATTGGGTGAACCATGTTAAATCTGTGTCTCTATTTTGTTGTATTTTCTAAATTTTAATTCTATCTTTATTTCATTATTATTGATCTACATTCTATATTCATAACAATTGGTTCAAAGGTTTATTTGGTAGATAAACTCACAAGAAAAGAGGTTTCTTGGTTTGAGTGGGAGCAATGGTGGAGAAGACAAGTTTAAGATCAAAAATTTTAATGACCAAAACTACTAGCTATGGAAGATGCAAATGGAGGAATATCTATATAAGAAGGATCTTTTCCTACCATTGGGTAGAATAGCAAAGAAGTTGATGATTATGAAGGATGAAGACTGGGAGGTTTTTGACCAAAATTCACTAGGAACATTATGGTTATGCCTGGTAGCGTTGATGGCCTTCAATATTTCAAAAGAAAATACAATAATAGATGTGATAAAGGCATTAAATAGAGTGTATGAAAAAGCCTCAACCTCCAACAAGGTATTTTTTATGAAGCATTTATTTAATCTAGAAATGTCAGAAGGAGGGTCTGTTACTAACCATTTAAATGAATTTAACATGGTCACAAATCAGTTAAGCTCTATAGGAGTAAATTTTTATGATGATGTTAGGGATATTTTGATTCTATGGTTATTTCCAAAAAATTGGAATGGCTTGGTCATCATTGTGAGTAATTCTATTTTTGGCTCAAATACTTTAAAGTTTGATGATGTTATTGGTATTATCGTTAGTGAGGAACTATGATGGAAAAGCATAGGTGAGACATCATGTAATGCTTTGACTATGGAGAATAAAGGAAGACAAAAGGAGAGAAGAAAGGGTCTAGGAATCATGGGAAGTCTAAGAAGGGTAGATCTAAATCTAGAGGAACATTGGTGTGCTAGATTTGTGGGAAGAAATGACACTTGAAGAAAGATGATTGGTTTCAAAAAGGAAAACAAGAAGATGGACAAAAAGATAAAAACTAGGAAGCAAATGTAGCAGGTGATGTGTTACAAGATGATTTAATCCTTTCTTTAGATAATATTAATGATTCTTGGGTGTTAGATTCAGGGGCTTCACTTCATGCTACACCCAATAAGAAATATTTTCTAAACTATGTTTAAGGAGATTTTAGGTAGGTTTATTTGGGTGATGGTGAACCCTATAAAATTGAAGGAAAGGGTAAGATATAGATAAAATTATAAAATGGAAACAAATGGTTGCTGAAAGAGGTGAGGCATGTTCTTGAGTTGAGAATAAATCTAATTTCAGTAGGGTAGTTGGGAAGTGAGGGCTGCATAGTTACATTCATAGAAAATTCATGGGAGGTCACTAAAGGATCATTGGTAATAGCAAAAGGAGAGAAGGTAGGTACATTATATTTATCTAATGGTGATGTTGACTCTTCCATTGATTTAGCTTATACATAATAAAATACAAAATTATGGCACCATAGACTTGGGAACATGAGTGAGAAGGGGATGCAAGTTCTCCACTCAAAGAATTTATTTCCAGATTTGAAGAAGGTGGATTTGGA
This sequence comes from Torreya grandis, assembly GCA_037957365.1. NCBI lineage: Eukaryota > Viridiplantae > Streptophyta > Pinopsida > Cupressales > Taxaceae > Torreya > Torreya grandis. The sequence continues at coordinate 47,930 of JARHVA010009513.1, read as the reverse complement.
TTTTTGTGAGCACTGTGTGTATGGAAAATAGAAGAGAGTCATATTTATTAGAGTTGGGAGGACAAAGAAGGATGAAAATTTAGAGCTCTTGCATACAAATGTATGGGGACCAGTTGAGGTATAATCCCTTGGTGGCTCTTCTTATTATGTTACTTTTATCAATAATACAACTAGAAAAATAAGGGTTTATTGCATATGAAATAAATTTGATGTTTTTGATAATTTCAAGAAATGGAAAGCTTTGGTTGAGAATAAGATAGGAAATAAGTTGAAGTGTGTCAGATCAGACAATAGAGGTGAATACTGTAGCAAGGAGTTTGATAATTACTATTCATCCCATGGGATTCATAGAGAGAAGATGGTTCCAAGAACACCATAAAAAAATGGTGTGTCAGAAAGGATGAATAAGACAAGCATAGAGCGTGCAAGGAGCATGAGATTGCATGCAAGGTTACCCTTGTAGTTTTGGGCAGATGTTATGGATACTACTATTTACTTAATAAATAGAGGGTCTTCAAGTCCTTTGGATGGTGGAATTCCAGAGGAAGCATGGATAGGTAAAAATATAGATTATTATTTTTAAAGACTTTTGGTTGTGAAACATTTGTCCATATTGATAAAGAAAATAGAACCAAGCTTGAGGTAAAATCCAAGAAATATAATTTTATTGGATATGGAGTTAATGATTTTGGTTACCATTTATGGGATATTGAAAATCAAAAAATCATAAGGAGTAGAGATCTAATCTTTAATGAAAAGGTCATGTATAGAGATCAATTGCAAGAAAAGAAAAAGCAAAAGTCAAATACATAATATGCAGTACTTGATGAAATGACTGGAAATGAAATTCCAAACGTATCAAAAAATCAAAATTTACAATAACTACAATAAGTACCTCAAACTCTTGGAAGTGTAGTTAGAAGATATACTTGAGTAAGTAGACTCCTTAAACATTACTCTCCTTCACTTTACTATTTATTATTGACTGATGGTGGTGAGCCAACAAGCTATGAAGAAGTAATGTAGGTAGAAACCAAAAAGAAGTGGGAGCAAGGCATGAAAGAGGAAATGGACTCCTTGGTACACAAAAAAGCTTGGGATTTGGTTTAATTGCCTATAGGTAAAAGAGCATTGTAGAATATATGGGTTTATATGTTGAAGGAAGAAGATGGAGGCAAAATGAGGTACAAAGCTAGACTTGTTGTAAAGGAGTTTTCACAAAGAAAGGTATTAACTTTGATGAAATATTTTCTCTAGTAGTTAAAATGACTTCTATAAGAACTATTTTAAGTTTGATAGGAGTAGAAGATTTGCACCTTGAAAAATTAGATGTGAAGACTACATTATTTCATGGTGATTTAGAGGATAAAATATATATGGTGAAACCACAAGGATACAAAGTCAAAGGTAAGTAAAAAATGGTGTGCAAGTTGAAGAAGAGTTTGTATGGCCTAAAACAAGCTTCGAGACAATGTATTTGAAATTTGACATGTTTATGATAGAAAAATGTTATAGTAGATGTCGTTCTAACCAATGTGTTTACTTTAAGAGATTAGATAATGGTAATTATATTATCTTGTTATTTTATGTAGATGACATGCTTGTTGCAAGGTCTAACATGCATGATATAAATGAGTTGAAAATAAAACTAACAGATTCATTTGCAATGAAGGATTTGGGTACTACAAAGCAAATCCTTGGTATGAGAATAATAAGAGATAGAAAAAATATGAAATTAACATTGTCTCAAGAATAATACATCAAGAAGGTGTTATTTAGGTTCAATATGCAATATGTAAAACCTATGAGTACATCTTTGGGAGGGAACTTAAAATTAAGCCAGGAACAATGTCTAAAAACACTGGAAGAAATCAATTACATGACCAAAGTGCCATATGATTCAGTATTTGGAAGTTTAATTTATGATATGGTGTGAACTAGACCAAATATTGCTCATGCAGTGGGAGTTGTTAACAGGTTTATGAATAATCTAGGAAAATAGCATTAGGATGCAGCCAAGTGGATTCTTAGGTACTTGAGAGGGACCACTAATAAACATTTGTGCTATGAAGGTTCAGATTTTACCTTTCAAGGATATATTGATGCAGACATGGTTGGAGATTTAGATGGTAGGAGGTGCACCACAGGTTATGTATTCACTGTTGGTGACATAGGATTTAGTTAGATTTCAAAATTATAGAAGATAGTTGCTTTGTCAACTACAAAGGTAGAATATGTTGTAGCTACATAAGTTAACAAGGAGATGATATGGATGCAATGGTTCATGAAAGAGTTGAGGCATAAGTAAAAAGATTATAGGTTATATAGTGATAGCCAAAGTGCAATTCATTTAACAAAGAACTCAACATTCCACTCAAGAACCAAACATATAAAACTTAGGGATCACTTCATTCAATTTTGGAGGATGGTCAACTGAAGTTGGAAAAGATCCATACGAGTCAGAATCCTATAGATATGCTAACAAAGGCAGTCACTAAAGATAAGATAGATATTTGTTTAGCTTCAATAGGTCTTCAAGGATAACAAGGAATGAGAAACATGATAGGGTCAAAGTTTAAATAAAATTCTAAGTAAGAGTTGTAGTGGTGTTGTAACAATTAGTCTCCAATTGGGAGATTGTTGGATGGTGGAGCCTGATCTTATTTTAATGCCCAGTTCTTGATAGGGGGTGTGGGGGGGGTAACAACCCCACACTATGGTTTCCATGGGGGGTGATGACCTATTTTGGAGCCCCCTAGTGGGGGTTTGGGGGTCGTGCCCCTGAAGTAAAATTTTGTGAAAAATGCATCATAAAATATTATAATTTCATAGTTAATTTGGACCATTTACTATTAGGTTTTAAATCTAATAGTATAAATTAAGTTAGTGTATTTTTTCCCTAATTTTTAACCCTCCTTTGATATGAGGGCATTGTAATCAAGTAGAAGGGTGTGAGAGTGAAGAGGGTATTGCAGTGGATGTATTACAATTTTTTCCCCTTCATTTGTTGGATTGAATAATAAGGACTAACAATTTCTATGTGGATGTAGCCCATATTGAGTGAACCATGTTAGATATATGTCTCTATTCTACTATGTTTTTTGAATTTTAATTATCTTTATTTCATTATTATTACTCTACATTCTATATTCCTAACATAACAATGAATGTAAATCCATAAATCAACCTCCTTATTCAAACCCTAGGTGTGCTTGTGAGGTCTAAAAGCCTAAAAAATGAGTAAGATGACCCCAATTAACCTCATTTGATTATTGATCACCATCTACGTATCTGATACTTCAAGGAGGGAAATCAAGCTACTTGTAATTTTCTTACCTAGTTTGATTATGCAATTATCCTCCTTTACTACATGTATGTAGCTAATGATTTAGATTTGGTATTTGAAAATGCTTTTTTTGACTTGGATTTGGTAAGCTTTTAAATTAGATTTTGATTTATCCTAATGATTGATTCACAATTTGGGAAGAATAGGGTATATTTTCTCAATGTGTAATAGTGTATATATGTGTACTAGATAAGTCTCAAGTCCCCTATCAAGTGAGGCTATATATATATATATATAATTCAAATTGGGTAATTTATCATGCCATTGATACACTAAGAAGATGGGTCAACCCTAAATAAATATTTTATTTTTAAAAGTAGTCATTCATTAGAGAGGGTCACCATCAATAAACATAGGTCAATATTGACTGGCGATACTGAGCCAATTTGATGGTAGATATCCATGCACAGGAGGACTAAATTGAAGGTCTGGAGATGTTTGTGAAAGATAGTAAGAAAGTTTGAAACATAAAATGAGGCTCTTATATGTGTGTAATAGTAGAATAGAAGGATCAAACTCATAAGGTAGCATTTAGGTGTGAGATAATGATGAGCTAGAACCATATTTGTGTGTGCAAGTTATGTGTGGTAAATGTATGTTAATATTTTAATTATAAATTACTTAATATCATATTTTAGTGTCTGTAAATGCCCCATTTTATTATAGTAATGGAATTTATAGATTAAAATAAAAAGGTATTCTTTAATGTGTAGAACACACTTTATCTTTAGTATGAATCTTTAATTTGCAGGTCACTCAACAGAAAAATTTGAAACAAACTTTTAGTAGTCAATGTTGATAGATTGATATGTAAAATTTGAATTTGAATTTTGAAAAATTAATGAGAAAGGAAGGAGTAAACCCATTTTTTGTGAAAATAATGTTTTCTTTGTAGTTTTTTGGAGATGATTCTTCCTTGTTAAAGCATTAGAGAACTTATGCTTCTTTGTTGAAGTAATTGGAAATTGGTTCCTCTTGTTGAAGCATGGAGAAATTGTGCTTCTTTACTAAAGTACATGGAGAGTTAGGGTGACTATGCCCTTAATTTTTTTAATTGTATAAGCCCTTGGGTTAGGAAGTCAATATTCCCCAACCTTCATAAATGTGGAGACAAGTACATGATGTACTAACCCAATACATAAATGGGGAAACACATGATGGGTTTTTGATTTATCTTTTTTGGGAATAATAGAGTTTTATTCCTAATTTAGTTAAAGTTATGAGTTGATTAAATCATTAAAATACATTTTAATAATAAGATTACTAAATTGTATAATTTATTTTACTTTCGTAGATTTCTAAAATATTAATGAAAGAGAAAAAATGTAACTTATCTTAAAACTAGGCTGATACGACTGAGACAGAGGCTGATACTGACTATGCAAGACTGGGATAGTGTTATGAACCGGGATTTGGATTTCATTCAGTGAAAGGATAAGAGTGCCAAAAATAAGACACTTCAGGGTCTAATGCTATAATCTGAGTCCTACCACTATTGTCTAAACTAGTTATAAAGATCTAAGTTTTTTGGGTTTTGTCCACTATCCCTGTGTGAGCCCACCTATAAAATTTTGGATCTTAAATATTGACATATATCCTTATATATTATATTTAATCTTCAAACCTTAGACCTTCATTATGATTGAATAAAACTTGAGAAAGGGGGGTTATTATGTGTAAGATGTACTAAACATGTATCCACACCCCTTGTGTGGGCACACTACCTACATACTAATAGTCTGAAGAGGGATCAAGCCATATGTAGTTCTCCCAATTGATGTGCTTTGTGCAATAGTGTTATGTAGATGTAAAAATTCCAAACTAGGTGTGCTTGAGGTGGCTAGGGACTACTGGGAGGGTTTGAATATGCTGGTAGATGTATTGGATGGTTGTATGCAGATAATAGGGAAATTTACCTTAGTGGTCTTGCTTGTATTCTTTCTTATTTTTGTAATATTTTCCAACCCCCTTTTGAATGAAATTTGAATGGGATTTTATAGAGATCTATTGGTCATGAGTTAGATGTATTCATGTTAGGCTGACATAATGAAGAAAAAGAATCAGGAGAAAATGGTTACCTAGGCTTGAAATGTGATTAGACATGAGTGATTAGACATGAGTGCTATAGTTTAAGTTGGGAACTATTTTCCTATAGGTACAAGACCTAAAGGGATGGAATTGACATGGGAAAATTAGCCTACCTAAGCTAAAATTAGGTCTTAAAAGTCTATGAATGATTGGGAATCAATAAAAAGGTGTCTAAAAGGGTTATAAGAGCATGCAAAAGGGACCTATGGATTGGGTATCACAAGCCACACTCAAGCTATCAATTTTTCCATTTTATATGACTAAATTTGCTCCCCCTTTATTCTAGTGATGTAGTAAAACAAAATACTAGGATAAAGCAAAAATAGAAAATGTACTTGAAATTACCTATAAGGGTGAAGCCCATGAAGCTATGTGATGATGGGTATGCATAGAGAGAGAATGTCATGAAGTGAAAATATAAAAATAAAAATAAAGAGTAGATAAATTCTTAATAGATATGCTATATCTAAAATAAGAACGTAAAAATTTGGGTAAGAGAGAGAGGAAAAGAAAGGAATGAATACACCTCACCAGGTATGCGAACCAATACAAAACTTGTTATGATGCTGAGTGATGCTGGATGATGCTGAGTAATGCTGGGTATGCACTGTACCAAGAAAAATATCATAAATGGAGCTGAGTGATCAATTCCTTGAGAGTGGATCAAGAATGCAAAGGCTAGCCATTTAGCTTCATCATCACCCACTAAGTAAAGCTATGTAATCATTTATGTGCTAATCGATGTTTGGACTATGTGTTCAATCCATCTATGTAGGTGGCTCAAAAATACAAAGAAAAGATAGACCTTTGGCTCCATCATTGCCCCATGAAGTGAAGCTATAAACTGATACTAGTATGAATGTGTATTATATGAGATGGATCTTAAAGTCCATGAATTATCTATAATCTGATAATGTGGCATGGATATTTGAATGTGTACTAGAAACTAGGATAATCTTGGCCAACTCTAGAAGAAGGAGATTAGGCTTGTATGAAAGCCACTTCGAAACTAGAAACTAAGATTATGTGGAAGCCACTCAAGAATGTGGAGGTTAGGATTGTATGAGAGTCACTCTGAAATGATACCAACCACCTACAAATGGAGTAAGGCATACAACTACTAAGAATGCCTGGATAATATACTAAACTTAGAAAGAAAAGAAGTAAAATATGCTGTGTACATTGCCCCCAATCACCATCATCTATAACATGGATTATTATCTAAAAGTTATACCAACTTCCCAATATAAAATTGGAAGTAAGAGCCATCATGCCACGTATAATGCCCCCTATATCTAGATTATTTGAGAAAAACTATACTAAAACTATTGAATTTAGATTTATTTGTATTTGACAAAATTATAGCTAGGCTGGCCTTTCTTCTTATTTCTAAAAAATATAGGTTTTTTGATATTTGGATAAGAGTGCCAAAAATAAGAAACCCTAGTATTCAGTGCTATTGTCCATGCCTAACACTATTGTCCTTTGCTAAAACTGATGACCATTCTGTAATCATCACTATTTTTTTGATCTATTCTACCTGGTTTGACCTCTAATTATTGTTCTGAGTGTTCTAAAAACTATTTTTTTGATTGGTAGGAGCTCTAATCTCTATGACAAAACCTCTATTTATTTCCCCCTCTTTTGAGGGTAGGAATGAAGACCCTGCAATGACTGTCCTTAGAATAAAGAGCCTTGTAAGTGTTTTATGCTCTAAAATACATGATATAAAAATGATAATAAAAATGATGTCTCTAGATATAACATAGTTTGTATTGGAGATTGTTAGATCAATAGGGGTATGTCTAGATAGATATAACAATGTAATAATATGTATAATGTATTGAGTTGAATCTAGAAATGTTAGTTGTTAATTGTCAAGAAGGGATAGAGCATGATGTCCATCATGGCATCCAATAAAACAAGATAATGCATGATGTGGATCATGGCATTTTAAATAGTTGAGAAGTAAACAAGCACACAAGATAAGAAACAAGAAGCATACAAAAGTGACCAAAGGGCCAAGCAAACAAGGGACATGGGCACATGTCACTCAAACTAAAAATCAAGAATACAAGGCATGTTCAAATGCCACATACACATACAATTGAAAACAATCAAGGTTGGCATGAGGGACAAAATCACATAGAAGATTACATGCAAATGACATTAGCAAATGTCCTAAGGCACATACAAGGGAGAATACAAGAACTAAGAAATGCAATCACATCTAGCTATGCAAATGCAAGAAAGGAAGGCATGTAATTATACTAGAAATACAATCACATCAAACTAATCAAATAAAGAAGTAAAATTATGAAAGACATGGAGTTCAAGACTAGGTATATGCTAAGAAATACACAAGTGCTATAGACTAGTGAATGTCGATAGAGTAATCTGTGTAAGCTAGTAAGTAATGCACATCAACATGATAACTAGAGTGTGTAGTATATGAATGACATAACCTAGATGGCGTAGTCATTTAGAATATGCCCCCAATAGATATATATATCGATATGTGTCTCAAATGTATGAAGTAGGATGCCCCTTCAATGGGTAGAGTGAGGTAATCATGGGTATAGATGTCACTACACACACTCAAAGAAGATCAAGTGAAGCATGGTAATGTAGATAAATCAACAAATAATAGCATAGAATAATAAATGTAAGTCTAAAATGGTAGTAAAAATGTAAAGTATGGATAATGCATACAATTGAAATAATTTTATGTTTTGAAATTTTTGAATGTTTTTGTATTTTGAAATGTTATATTGTTTTTGGTATTTTGACATGTTTGAATGTTTTTGGTATTTTTGATACATGTTGTGTATAATCAATCATGAGGAGACTATGTACAAGAAATTGAAAAGAAGATATTTACAAGCAAGACTAAGGAGAGATGATACTAACTGTTGAGTCTCATGGGAGACTCCATATTATGTATCCTATATCAAGGAGAGGGATCATGCATGATCATGAAGTACCATAGAAAAGCTAAGATTGTGGCTCTAAAAGTTATGTATGCAGTAAAAGCTTTGAAATATTTGTAGTATAAACTAACTATGGAGCCCCCCTATAACTTTAAAAAGTGTATGCAACTATAGGGATCTTAGGGACCCATCTATTAGTAGGAGAAGCTCTCTAAACATGTGCTCTGTGTGTAGAGGCATGAGACATAAATGATACTACCTTGGGTCTAAACACTATAAGTAGAAGTTGTCTAGAATTGTAAAATTGTGGTTGCTCTAAAAAATACCTTTGTGGGAGTGTATAAACTCTCTATGCTAGAGATGGAGGCCTTAGCTATGTTTGAATTTAAACTAGAGGAAGAACTAAAACTAGTGGTGTAACTAAAATTGGTGACTGTAAAATTGTAGATGGCTCTGAAGTAGGGAGTGGTAACTCATATAAAACTCCACCAAATGTAACAACCTGATTAGTGTGAATGAATTTCATGCATCTATACATTTTAGAGGTACTGCTTGAAGTTTCTAAATCCATGGTTAACCAAGTAGCATATTAAAATTCCTACAATGGGAAAAATAGTAAATGGTGTGGCCACATGTGTTGGACCAACATGTAAAGGAAGTAAAATCTCACCCAATAAACTCTATATTTTCCCACTAAATTCACTAATAACTATGTTCATCAAGGTAATATCCTACTTTGAATATCCCAAATGCTACAATAATGTTATAGTGCACATGTTCACACTAGATCCATTGTCTATGAGAACACTATGAATGGGATGATTATGAATGTAAGCTCTGATAAAGAGTGCATGATAATCTGAACCATTCTCAACTATCTCTTACTCTGAGAATGAGATCAAAGGTCTAGTTGGAAATCTAGAAGTGTATACACTAATCTTGTTACTCATAAGATGTAACTCAACTGAAGGTGCCTAATATGTAGCTGATGGAGGATGTGCATGATGAATACCTAATGTATCCCTTGTCTCTTGTTTAGAATGCTATGGGAAAGAATCTGAGAAGATTTTCAAAGATTTATCTTGTGTTTTATTTTCTTGAGGAGGCTCAACTAGAGTGCCAATATCAATAATGTTGCCATCTATCAAGTCCCGTATCTTGTATTTCAAACTGATGCATCTATTTGTGGCTTAGTGCCCTATGAAAATCAAAAAATGCATTCTGATCATATCCCCATGGAAGAGGCTTTGTTTGATCAACTTATTGAATAGGAGGGAGAGATATGATATTACATTCCAATAACTACTATAAAACTCTGGCTGGAGATCTGGTAGATTGGAAAAAGTTCATCAAGGAGGTGTTGATAAAACCACTCACTGAAGGGGCTCTAAAGATGCATTAACTATTGGTTGATTTTAAATTTTTCTATCAACTTTGTTGTTACTCTTATTGGTTGTTTTTGATATACTTGTGTACTTGAGTTTTCCCATTTAAATTAGTTTGACTTCCCTTTCTTTTAGTTTATCACATAACTTAATAAAGGAAGATAATCTTTTGAACATTATTGATTTATGCAAGCTTGTTAGAAGACTCTATTTGAAGAGATCTTGTAAATCTTCATCGGCCATGGGGATAGTTATCTTATCCAAGATAGTCTTATATCAAAGAACATAATCTATGAGATGCTCATTTGACCTTTGTTTCTATTATGTAACTTGGGTATAGGAAACCTTATTGCCAATATTAATGCTAAAATGAGCTAGGAACATGTTGGCTAAATGATTGAATGCATTGATTGACTTATTTGGTAGACTATAGAACCATTTTAAATCATAATCCTTTAGAATTCATGGAAATAGCTTGGTTATTAGCCAATCATTTAGCACATAGTCCAAGCATGCTACATGAAAAGCTCTCAAGTGTGTCTCTAGATCACCTTTGCCATCATAAAGACTAAGCTTGGGTTGAACAAAACCTTATAACAAGGGTGTAGAAGCAATATGATGTACCAATGGTGTATGAAGTAGAGAAAAAGAATTCAAGGCTTGTGTAGGTCTAGAAGTACCTTTCTCAAGATGTAACACCTTGGATTGAAGAGATTTTATCTCTTGCACAATAGCTACCACATCAGGAGACAAAGATGTACTAGCCATAATTAGTGGTGATTCATAGGAAGGTTGAGTTGCTATAGGGGTTTGTTGAGACATAGTTGCCCCCATAGTGTCATTTTCAACTAATTTCTCTAAAGGAATAGAAGACTTAACTTATTTATCTTTTTTGATTTCATTGATAGATTGTAAAATAAGAGTATGATCTTAGGGCTATTCCCTGAGTCTTTCTTGAAAACTTTATGGGATCAAATCTTTGTTGAGGATAACTTCATTATCAATAATAGATGGAAGTGGATTAAGAGTATAATGTGGTGGGTCATAAACATCAGTGTTTGTATCATCATTATTATTCTTATATAGCTTATTATCAAAATTATCCTCATAGAAATTGGTGTAATCTGGATGTGTAGGATCTATAGCAGGAACCTGAGTTGGTTGTTTATCCATGGTATATGGTTGGGTTGAATGAATCTAGGTGAATTCAAGAAGGTTACCACTAAGTCTTGCACTTCGTCTCAAAGGAAGAGATGCAAGGAGCTTAGATGGCATGAGAAAATCAATTTGGAAAATGAAAGAGTAGATTAAATGAATATAATCTAAATAATGAACTAAAATATGTATAAAAATGATATGAATGCTCACAAACATGTAAGGTGACACCTAAAAAGCAATGGGACCTAGTATATGCAACTAGGGTTTTGAAAAATGATATTCTTTTAAAATTACTAAGGAATTTTAAAATTTAATACAAATTTCTAAATTAAATATGCAGGTGAAAAATCAAAAAAATATTGTAAAAATTCTTGATTTAAAGGGGCCTAATATATGCAACTAGGGTTTGGAAGTTTAAAAAAATAATTAATATGGAATTTTAAAAATTAGTGTGAATTTTTGATTTAAATATGCAGGTAAAAAATTAAAAAATTATTGGAAAATACTTGATTTAAAGTGACCTAGTATATGCGAATAGGGTTTGGAAGAAAATAACTTTTTTTAAAAAATTACTATGGACTTTTGAAATTTAATGTGAATTTTTGATTTAAATATGTAGGTAAAAAATAAAAAAAATTATTGGAAAAACTAGCAAGGAATTTACCTTAGGATTTCTAAGGTTTTTATGCACAAATGAAGTAAGTCAGGTTCACCAAATGATTTAACTTTTTTGAGAATAATAGAATATTATTCCTAATTTAGTTACATTTATAGAATAATAAATCATTAAATAATATTGTAATAATTAGATAACTGATTTTTATAATTTATTTGACCTTCATATCTTTCTAAAAATAGTAATGAAATATGATAAATGTAACTTATCTTAAAACTAGGCTGATGCAACTGAGACAGAGGCTAATACTAGTTATGTAAGATTATGATAGTATCATGAATTAGGATATGGATTTCAATCAATGAAAGGATAAGAGTGTCAAAAATAGGACACTTTGAGGTCTGGTGATATAGTCTAGGTCCTACCACTATTATCCAAACTGGTCACAAAGATCTAAGTTTTCTAGGTTTTATCCGCTGTCCCTATGTAAGCCTACCTATGAAGTTTTGGATCTTGAATGTAGATGGAGATCCTTGTAGATTAGATTTAATATTCAAACCCTAGACCTTCATTGTGATTGAATGAAACTTGAAAAAGAGGGGGTGGTTAGTGTATGTAAGATATACTGAATGTGTATCCACACCCCTTATGTGGGCATATTACCTACATACCAATATTTCGAAGAGCGATCAAGCCATATGTAGTTTTCCCACTTGATATGCTTTGTGTAATAATGTTATGCAGATGCAAAAATATTAAATTGGGTGTGTTTGAGGTGGCTAGGGATTGATATGAGGGTTTTGCTGGTAGCTATATTAGATGACTATATGCAGAGAATAAGGAAATTTTCCTTAGTGGTCTTACTTATATTCTTTATTGCTTTTGTAATATTTGTCAACCCCCTTATAAATGAAATATGAATGGGATTTTATAGAGATCTATTGGTTATGGGTTAGATGCATTCACACTAGGCCGACATAATAAAGAAGAGGAATTGGGAGAAAATGGTCACCTAGGCTCAAAATGTGATTAGATAGGAGTGATGGAAATGGGACACCCTAGGGTCCAGTTCTATAGTCCAAGTTGGGCACTATTGTCCTATAGGTATGGGACATAGGGGGATGGGATTAACATGGGAAAAACACCCTAGTTGAATTGGATTCAGGTCTTGAAAGTCTATGATTGACTAAGAATCAACAAAAAGGTGTCTAGAAAGGTCATGAGAGCATGCAAAAGGGACCTATGGGTTGGGTGTCACAAGCCACACTCAAGCTACCAATTTTTCCATTTATATGACTATAGTTTTATATAAGTAAAAATAAATCAAACACTATAGATGGTTTATAGATTATGTTTTATAGTTTCACTCAAGTTCATTGAAGTTCGATCCATGTAGAAAATGCATGATCAAGATAATGAATAATGATCATGCCCCCATCATGACCACACATTTGATTATATAATTCTACTCAAGTTTGCTTAATGTATAATAAATACATGATCAAAATATAATGAATAATATTTATGCCCCATTAATTCTATTCAACTTATAAAATGTACTATTATGTATGTGCATGAACTAGTATCATGTTTCTTGAATATTATAATGTGTATATGTACATAGAAAAATAATATACATCCTGAATATGTACCAATTGATATAGAATGCTATGTATATATATGTTGAATTTGAGAACCTATATCTGAAGTGTATGTATATGTGGATACTTAAAAAAAATATGTACATATGCCCATGCATATGCACCTAAGTGTGTATGGATTTATACTCAAGTCTATGTAAAGTGAGTGTATATGCATGGAATATGCCCCCATAATCTATAATGACGTGCCAATATTTGTTATGTGACTGAACCATATGATATTTGAACCATCTAAATATTTGAAATTGTAGTCTTATAAGAGTCTTTGTTCATAAATATTTATGCCTCTATGACAAACCCACTATAATGCCCCCCTTTTTGAGATGAGAGATGTGTTCTGCAAGGCACTTATGAGTTAACCTGTATCATGTCATATATAAACATAGATTGTGTATAATCATTTGAACGTGTGGAGGATATGCCTTCATAGTAATGAATATGTCAATCAAGGCATGTATGTAACATATGTAATATAAGGCATATAAGTGTCATATATATATATATATATATATATATATATATATATATATATATATATAATCAATGAAACACATAATAGTAACCATCATTGAATAGGTAACTGAATAAGCCTACATAGTAAAGGTGCATAACATTATATATATATATGAAACACATAGCAGTAACCATAATTGAATATGTAACTAAATAAGCCTACATAGTAAAGGTGCATAACATGTATCATGGTACTACCCATTGTCAACAATGTCAACAAGTTCAAGAGTTAGTGTCACACATAAGCCAAGGGCCACATATAAGGGACATGAAAATTTTATAACAAATAAGGCAAAGATCCACACACAAGGTACACAAATATTTTGTCAACAAGGGACATAAATATATACCATAAAATAAGGCCAAAGGCCATATGCAAGGGACATAAGATGTTACAAATAAGGAAAAAAAATGTGTCACACAAAACAAGGCCAAGGGCCACACATAATAGATTCCTTTATATCAAAATTAGAAAAATAAACATAGTGTTAATCCAATTATTAAAAATTATTGAGTAAACTTAGAATGTATAAAATATTACAATAATTACACAAGTTTGATTTAAAAATTACTATTTATGGAAAGATGCTAAAATGGAAAAGTACTGAAGATAAACTACTTAGCTATCACTCAGATTTGATTAAATTCAAAAATGATTATGTGACTATCTAAGATGACTGTGAATCAAGAATAAGGCTTTTTTTTAATCTAAGACAAGGCCACACTAATTAGATAAGAATGGCCTATGGTGTTATTTATAAGGAATGCCAATGTCTAGTAGGATTTTTCCCTCTATGTAAATTTACAATAGTGTGCCTTCACTTGTAGGTCTTAGTGTGTGATCGGGGTCACTTAATTCATTGCATAAGTTTTTGTGTACATTATTATTCATTGGGAACCGTATCTTAATTGATAATGAGGAATGGATGCAATAAATGAGGAAAAATGGGTTAGTGGTTTAAGATGTGCTTAATCTCAACACCCCCTTGTGTTGAAAGATACATAAATACCAATACTTTGAAAAGGGATCAAAATCCATGAAATTTTCTCATGCTACCATTGTGTGTGTGAAATAATGGTGTAATGTTATATGTTGGTGAAATCCTGATGTAATTAAGTATTTCAAAAATGGATTTTGACCTTGGTGGTGTATTCAAACTTAGCTCAAGGTTACTTAGGTTGTATGGACTTAGAATTTAGAAAAATAGATACTTTCCTCTCAATGTGTAGTTAGAATAATTCTTGTGTTTACAATATGGAATCATTTTAGTTATTTAGTGAAATAATGAATATAAAATATGATTATATAGTGTTATTTTGGGAAATTCCTTAGATAGAACTTGTGAAATGTGTGGGATGACCCATTGGATGAAATTGAATTTTAGAAATTAGTCATTGTTTGGTAGGAGGATGAAATTCATAACTTTAGACACTACCAATAGATGGTATTGACCTGAAGAGTAGCCTTGTCTAAGGAATAAAGACAACTAAAATGAAAGTGTGGATCAATATAATATTGAGTTTGAGCTATTTTGAATTAAGGATAGGAATAACAAGTATCAAAATTAATTAAAGATAAGGATCATCTACATATAAATAGAAGAATAACATTTTTAGAACTATGAAACTAAGCATGAGATAAGTGTATATAAGGAGTGGTCACAAATGCACTATTTTAGTATTAAATATTAATTTTAGTGACTATATTAACCCCCTTTTACTCTAGTAATGTATCAAAGTGAAAATATTAGAGTAAAAGAAAAAGAGTTATACCTGAGCTTACCTATGTTGATTAGGCTTGAATGTAGGCTTATTGACATTAAATTTTGATCAATAAATGTTTGATAATGCTTGTTATTGACATCTTTTTTTTTCTTGGTCAATTCACCATTTCAATAACCCATAACTTCTAAGGAAGCCTTTAAAGTCTCACAATCACTATGCATATCTCTAAGACTTCCCTATTTTATCCTTACTCATCCCTATTCAACATGTACTTCATTGTCACTCTAAACTTAGAAGCCTTTATCCCTTAAAAATTATAGTGAAATATCAAAAAAGGACACAATACATCTTTGTCTTGTAGTGTGTCTTTGTTCATAGTGCTATAATGACCACATTTTCAAAATGACATGCTTCATACTATTTCTCTTTTGTAAAAAAAAAAAAAAAAGTCAGTTATTGGAGACATTTGAAATAACCACCTATAAAATGACATCAAGGCTCATACTTGAAACCCCTAGCTAATCTATCTATCAATCTCTTACAAAGGCAATTTTAAAATAATTTATTTATTCAACAAAGAGCCTTACTAAAATTCTGCTGTAGTATTTCAATCATTACAAAAGCTAACATTGTTTTCTTATAGGTTGAGGATATTTATTTCATCAAACATTATAATCATTTTTTTTAGTTGCATCCATATGATCTTACTTAAAAGGAGAAATACATTGTCCTAAGGTCCACTTGGACTATGTAGACAACTCTCAGTCAACAAGGGTTTTTTTGAAAGTAGCTCAACCATATCCCACTTCACCTTTTTTCCCCCATCTGCATTTGATTTTGTTTTATTTACTTTTGCAAGCCAGGGTTCTAGTTTTTCAGGTCATCTATACATAAAAATAGGATCTGAATAGAATAAGATAGTATAAAGACAGGGGAAAATAAGCCCAAATTCTTAGATCCAATGCATAATTTATCTAGATAAAATTGTAGTAGTAAATAATGATGTAATGTGACCTTGTCTATATTCTACATTATTATCCTTGTATATAATGTATATCTATTTCAATTAACTATGTGTTTTCAAGTTCTTGCAGAAAGTTATAGATAATAAAAATTAGTGAATGAAAAATACAATTTGAAATAAATCATTTTGTAAGGACATCCCTATAGCCGTAACCCTAATTTATATTTTTATCATTTTAAAACTTCTATAAATTATTTAAATCTATTTATTTACTATATTTTGTATTATTTAACTTCCTAGATCATATTTAAAGAGTTTACATTTTCAATTAGAGTTAATTATTTACTCTAATTAAGTCTAATGTAAATAAGGCCACACATAAAATTGTGCTTCAAGTGAACCTACAATGAAACATGTATAAATGAATCCTTATGTAGGATGAAAATATGAAAGTAAATAAAATAAACTTAGAGATCAAAAAAATAAATAAATAAACCTATTTGGGTATGCAAACTACTATTTTTTATTGTGTAAAACTGGTGATTAGGGAAGGTAGGACTCTTGGAGTTTTTCCTATCATTGACACATTTGGATTGGAATGTGCATTCCCTAATATTAATTGATAGGAGAGTGTGTTTAATAATTCAATATGTGTTTAACTCCATCTTCACATAACTTGAGGCAGTGTAGAGGATTGGAATCACTATATCAATTATAATAGATCATTCTTGTGAAAAAATTAGTGCAGAAAGGTGAATCAACCATTGTAGATGGAATAAGATTCATTTTTGGTGCAAAATTGATAAAAAATAGTATGGTATATATATAGTGTATACAACATAGATAATGACATGGATTACAATTATTTCTATGAAAACTGATGCAATATTATGTAAGTGATAGTGTGTCATGTACATGACCCCAATCTAATATTTGAACATATTAACTCTAGCATGAATGAGTAATATCAACTGAGTATTTGAGTAAAAATACATGTGTAAAAACCTAGAATGCATGTTGCACATGATGCCCCAAATTTTATAATAATATGAGATAATCTATCCATAAATTTGAAAAAATGTTTCAAATCAATATCGTAAATGATCTGTAAACTGAGTGTAATTTTGATAAATCTAGAAAATGTTGTTTTTGATCCTTAGGATGAAAGTGTGTTGTTCTAAACATCTAAAACATGTGTTGATGTATAAATGGAGCACTATAGTCTAAATTTTCTTTTTGGGTAGTAATTTAATATGTATTATGATCAACTATGTAAGCATTGTCATTTTTTTATTTGTGTACTAGGTTGTTTCAGCTTAGTCTCTAATACAATCCATCATGTATGCCCCATATTTTGAGGTGAGTTTTGAATCTTGAATAATAAATTATTTCAATAATAAAATGTTATGTGAATGATGTTATAAAAAAGATTAAAATCTGGAGTAACAATGATAACATTGAAGATCATAGCATCATATTGATAATTTGAGAAAAAGTAGTAACACGCACACACATACACACACACACACAATGTCATGTCTAGTTATATGTCAATAATTAGGAACACAATGAATAATTGATCAAAACTAAGTAATATAAAATGAATAGAACAACTTAGGAAAAGATGCATGATTGGATTATGGCATAAAAAAATTAAGATGTATGATATTTATCATGACATTGTAAATTAAACAAACAATAAAAAATAAGAGTCATGTCAATTAATAATATACAAAGAGAAAACAAAAAATAACACAAAGCACACAAGAAGGCCAAGAGACCACATATAAGAGACATGTTCAAATGTCACTCATACACATAGAAGACACACAATAAGGTTTAGAGCTAAAAACAAGGACATGTTCAAATGCCCACAATTCAAAGAAAATAATACTTTAAAAATATGAATAAAATAATAAAATCATGACAAACATGAATGAATATGTGATATTTATCTACATAAGTAATTTTTAACATAAATATATTTAGCAACCCAGGTATCTAGTAAGATAAAAATATGAGAGTAAGTGATAAAACATGTAAATATTTTATGCAATGCATTTTATTTGTAATGTGAACAAAAGAGATAATCATAGAGTGATAAAAACTTTGTAAAATATGCCTCTAGTGGACTTGTTTTGATGCAAAGAAGTTGTAGAATACATATGACTAGTTTGGATCTAAGAAGTGATAACCTATGTTCACTAGGACAAGACCACTGTAATCATATAAGAGTGCAATGTGTTATTGTTTAAATAGTGTGATTTTATTTATGTATAATTTATACGTATGAGAAAATATCACCACCTAAAACTACATCTATGAATGGCAACATGTATGTTTTGAAACTCACTCAATTAGAATTGTGAAGCATATTTGATATAAAACTAGATATAGAGAAGTACTGCATATACTAAAGCACAATTAAATTTTTGTAAATAAACTACACATATCTTGCATCAATATTAATTTTTAATGTTTTTTTGAAATATACTATTTTTTATATTTTTTAATATATATTAAAATTGGAATTTAAGTATCTAAAAACACCTTTAAGGGATGTGGATAATCAAGTGGTAGATTTGGTGTAAGATTATTGACTTATGGATACCAAACCTTGTCAAATTACCATAGATCAATTTCATTATGATCATCATACCACTCATTATCTATAATCATATCCTTATATTTTTCATTATTCTGAATCATATGCATGCATGTATCATGTTGATCTATTATGTAGGAAGCCTCATGTGTGCTTTTTGGATAAATCAATTTTAAGCCTTGCTTATCATTTTTGAATCTAGGATTGTCATTGATACCATCATGAAAATATGAATTGTATTATATTTAAAGTTGAATGTAAGAGAATGATGTTAATTATAACTGTAGACACTCAATTTCAACCACTTTTGTGTCTAAACTGGGAAGCGAATTATTTTCTAGCAAACAACATAATTTAAGCCTAGAAGTCACTAGATTACCCAAATTCATCCAAGGGATATAATTTCCCATAAATGTGTCAAGGCATACTTATTTAGGGTGTTACCTTGTATTCACAAATAACCTAGCTTGGATTCAACCCTAGTCAAATTGTGACCTAATAATTTGACATTCTTGGCATGTTGTTCTATTAATGCAAAACATTCAAAACAATTCATAAAATCCTAAAACCCTAAGTAGGATTAATTAACAAGTAAAATTCAATTAAGTTGCTTAAGTAAAAATTCAAAGTTGAATTAGGGAATTACATTTTCTAAAAAAATAATTTTTTTATAAACATGTGGTCAAATTCAAGGGAGATAATAATATTTTTTATTAATTCCTAAAATTTCAAGAAAAGGTGAGTCACAACCTCATAAATATCTTCTATGAGTTGTCATAGCTCATAACTATCTAAAATGAGTTGTCAAGCCTTCATGATTGTTTTGACCCAACTTAGGGTTAATATAAACTTGACTAAGGTTACTTTAAACTCAACTAAAGTTAAAACTAAACCTAATTACCTTAGGGTTAGATTTAATGGTAAGACCTATAAATATAAGTGCCTTCACACTACCCAAAGAAGCTTTTGTGAGTAAGGTTATTCTTGAGGAATGCCTTTAAAAAGCCATTAAATTAATGTTATAATGCCAAATTGAAATCAAGAAGCTTCAAACCAAGCCAAGTCAATCCAAGAAAAGCAACATGTGGCCTTAGAGCAATACTACCAATATGGAAAATGCACTTATCAAAGTCTCTAATGCCATAGGCCGAGCAAGAACATATTCCATACCAATAAGTGAACACTAGTTTTGATAAGGGAGGTAAAATATTTGTATGTTTTTATCTCTTATTTTTAGTTTTGTTCATTGTGTTAAGTTCCCCCTAGTACTTAAGCAAGGGTGGTTTAGTTTCTTTGCATTGTTATATTTGAACTCTCTTAAGATTCAATAACAAGGAAATAAATAATTTGTTTCTCTTCAAATTCAAAAATGTACATAATGACACACACGACAGGACATTATGTACCTTTAGTAATCCTAAGAGCAAAAAATGTCATTAGGGATACTAATATAGGGGAGGCTTCTAGTTTAAAAAATTATTTTTATGATGTAGACACACCCAATTTGTATGTGAAATATGGAGTGAGGCTTATGAGGGTATAGGTATTAGTGATCATAACTCTTCATAAGGGCATCATAGGGATCCTTGCCTCTTGATTAGTGGGGGATAATGGGACATACCACCTATTATACAATTGGGTGCCCATAATCACTCATATAGAGGATATGGGATCAAATTATTCATGGGATTAAGAGGTGCTAGCATAGATGTATAAAGACCTATATAATATTTCACAATTGGGATCATTTTCCATTAGTCACCTTATGTTGGTAATGAGTTGGGTGTATGAGAGGATGATCCCTTATCAACAAGGGGTCATGATAGGAGATGTAAGGGTCATCAAGGCCTCCATATGGATATGGATGGAACCTTTCATATCATTTTCTTGAGTAGTGGGGATGTTAACAATGGCAGACTTGGTAACCACACCTTACCATGGTATGCTAGGATAGTGGGTGGATGAGGTGGCCTTCCTTGTATTTATGACCATAACACATCAAGATAGACATAGGTGGATATAGATAGAGGTGCATACTATAGATATAATACCTCAATATTTTGGTTTACCATTTTAATCCAATCTATTTATGCCCCAAGTAGTATACATGGGACTCAAGGAGAACAGGGACGCATGATTGAGAATACTATAGTGGCATCCCATCACATGAGGTGTTATAATCATAGAATCATATATGATGATAGGATAATGGTTTGGATAGTATCCTAGACGAGCACAAGTCAAGAAGTGTCTTACAGGAGGAGGAGGAGGTGTTATACCCATGGATATTCTAGCTACATTACCAGTTAGAGGCCAACAAAATATACAACCACCACCACCATAGTAGGATCCTCTAAAGAGTAGCATGTAGTGAGTGGAGAAGATGGGGGAGATGAATAGACACCAAATGATGATGATTTAGTAGTAGGAGAGGAGGAGATCAAGATGAGCTCCAAATAGGAGTGGGATCTAAATTAGCATGAGGATGATCCAAGTAAAACAATTATTTTTTATTTCAATTCTTTATCACATTACCTTTTAGCATGATTACATAACTTACTAATTTTCTATTTTACATGACTGAGTATCTAATGGCTATCTTATTTCTATGGTTATAGATCCATCTATTGACTGGAGGATGATAACTAGGGACACCATGGTTAACCTTTTTCAAGTTAGCACTAGTATGACTAGAGATCAGTTACGGGTAGATGTGGGATTTCCTATCAAGCTAATAAAATATGGGAAATTATTTTCCAAGACCTATCATAAATATATTGAGGTAATTTACTTTCAGAGACATTTAGATGGACTCCAATCAAGGGTAGTTTTATTAGAGTCTCAAGTGAAGAATTTGAGTGACATTTTGGCAGGTCAGAGAGATAGAGCTTCTTTGAGTCGACACATAATAGTCAGGATAACCTCCTCAGCATGAACTAGTAGGAGGTGTCATAGAAGTAAGAGTCATAGCCCATGGCACTCCTTAGTATCAAGGCCCTCTCATAGGAGGAGGATAATCAGGATCCTCTGACATGTGGTCACTAGAGAGGGGCAACACTAGCCCCAGTAAAAGCTTAGGGTCAAATTATTGTACATGTATATATATATATATATATATATATATATATATATATATATATATATATATATATATATATATATATATTTGAGACATTGAGACACATTTTACCTCTATAGAGGTGATTGTATAGAGATACAATATATACAATCAACATTGATATATATATATATATATATATATATATATATATATATATATATATATATATATATATATATATATATATATATATATATATATATATATGAGACATTAAGACACATTTTACCTCTATAGAGGTGATTGTATAGAGATACAATATATAGAATCAACATTGATATATATTTGAGACATTGAGACAAATTTTACCTCTATAGAGGTGATTATATAGAGATATAATATATACAATCAACATTGATATATATATATATATATATATATATATATATATATATATATATATATATATATATATATATAAAGAGATTTTGGCTTATTATGATGACTTTTCATGGTGTATTATTATTTTAATTCCCATGTTACTTTTTAGTTTGTGCACTTTAAATGATTAGGCATGTGATTGTGTACAATGTATCTCTATTATTATGATAGAATGCTATGGATATGCTTATATATTCAAGATATGGAAACAAAATGTGTGCATATGTAAATAAATATTTAATAGTGTGCTAAATTTTTTGTTTAGGTGATGATCAAACTATTTTTCCCATAAAATAAAAAAGACTTTCAATTTACAACAAAGGGATGTAAGGGAAATATATTATATGTAAAATAGTGACAAAAAGTCATATATCAAAACTTCACAAGGAATAGGAATTTAAGCTAATATTTATGAGAAAAGGTGAATTTTTACTTATTTTCAAACCTATAAAATAATAAATTTATCGAATTCATCTGAAGATGGCTAGTCATGATAGAATTAGTTAATGGGATAAAGTTATCCTTTCGGCATAGACATCTAGACAAGATTTTAGAGAGTTTTTTTTGACATTTTATAATTTGACTTAGTTTTTTTATTTACTCTTTGAGACCCCATACAATTAGTATCATGTAACTAGGAATATGCATGGCCTCAAGACCAAAGGATATATGTAGGCAAGTAAGGGCATCACCCCCTAATGCTAACCCCATAAAACTAGTGAGATGAGAGGGATCATCACCGAGGATTAGCGAAGGCTGAGAGATGTGAAATTGACTTGATTTGCATGAGATTTTGAATTTTTATTTAGTGTATTTCATATATATATATATATATATATATATATATATATATATATGAATAAGAATGCCCTTAACCCTAAATATTATCCCCATACAACTAGTAAGATCTAAGGGCTTATCACCCAGGACCAAGGTAGGCAAGTAATATTACCTATTTTGAACATGCTAGTGCTTTTTATTAGAGGGAACCATAAAAGGATATTATATCATAGGTAACCTTATATATATTATTGTAGGGTAAAATTTTATAAGTATAGAGGAATAAGGTACACTATGATCATAATAACTAAGACAAGAACGTATGACATGGTAATTTTGAGAATGTTTTCCAAAGGGAATAAGGTGATAAGGAAAATGAAATGGAATGACATGTTTCACTTTGAAATTTTTTGTCATGTGAACTCATAGCTAAAAAAAAACTAAAATAAATAATTGATATACAAGATAACACAAAAATGATGGAAATGCAAATAGGGTAATGTGAAATGTAATGACTATATATGAAATCATTTGAGGTGTATAGATATCAAATACTCACTAAATTCATTACCCTATAAAGTGCATAACCAAAAGGATCCATTATTAAAGTCCTTATTCACCAAATAAGGGCCCAACCAATTGGGCCTAAACTTAAGTCTATCCCATTTTTAATTATCTATTTTATTGTCAAGTATTAGGATGAGGTCTCCTACTTGTATAGGAAATTCATGGGCATTTTTATTAAATTATTGGCTCATGCATTCTGTGTAAGTAAATATCTTTTGTGTCACAACAAGCTGATTTTCATTAAACATTTATAACTAAATTAATCATGCATTTATATACTCTACATGATTAAAATGACCTTGAAGAGAGACATGTAGGCTAGGGATTTCAACCTTGAGGGGTAGAATAAATTCATCTTTGAATAAAATATAATATTTGGTTGCCCTTGTGGGCATATGAATACTCATTCTATAGGCCCATAATGTAGGGTAGAAATGAACATGTTAAAATATTTTTTTATCTTTGATTACTTTGAACATGATTGAATTTAGGTTTTTTTATGGCCTCAACTTGGTCATTGGCTTGTGGGTAGTATAGAGAGGTTTTGTGATTGGATATATAAAATTTATTGTACAATAGGGTTTTTTTAATGGGACCCAATGTATGTCTATGATAATGACTTTTGGGATCCCAAATATACAAAATATTTAATTTAATATGATCTTGGTGATCATAAATCTAGTATTGGTCATCAATGGAATAATATATACCAACTTAGTGAAGTATTTTGTGGTCATGATGATGAAGTTATGGCCATTTGAAGAATTAGGAGAGATTTTTCCAACTAAGTCTATCCCTCAAGTGGAGAAGGGCCACATAGTAAAAATGGGTTGAAGTGACTTAGAATGAATGTGAATCTCATGGGAAAAGTGTTGAGATTTCTCACATATTCTTATATATTCAGTAGAATTGTGTTCAAGAGTAGTTTAAAAATATCCCATCCTATGGTTTTTGTGGGTAGTTATGTGGCCACAAAAGTGTTCACCATAAACATCATTGTGGTACTGAAAAGGGACATTTTATGATTCCTCTTGATCAACACATCTCAGTAACATGATGTTAAAATCTTTAGGATAGAGAAACTCATCAAGAATGACATATTTAGACATAATAATGTGAAGGTACTACCTTTGTTTTGAATTGTCACCCTCGATATAAGTACAATCAACTAAATAGTTTATGATGTTAGTATAGCAGGGATATGATAAATTTATATGTTTCTTTATGTAGCACATCAATTCATAAAGAAAATTAGTATCAATGAGATCAACAAATTCTAAAGGGGATTATGCAAACCAATCAATGATAATTCATCCCTTGATGAAATTTTTTTTGACATGGGTAAGGTCAAATTTGTTCAAAAGTGTGGTGAAACACCCAACCTTTCATGAGAGGTCTGATTGGATCAAGAATGTTCCAAGGCTTGACACCTCATTATGACTATCATTTCATAATAAAGAATCTAATGTTGGAACTATTTGGTCATAAATATAATGGAAAAACACTTTTTTTAAATCTACATATAGTGAATTATATAATCAATAAGAGTTAGCTAATGAAGTGGTGGGATCATTCTTTGCCATCATCATCCTCTTTGGACAACATATAGATAAGAGATACCTCAGTCTCCCTTATCTAAAGTATGAAGGGTTTGTTAGGATTGGGCACCATGGGTGTTAGAGGAGACATGATAAAACCTTTAACCACTTCAAATGCACCATGTAAATCTTTCATCCAAGTCAAACCACTCTACTTTTTTATATTTTTTTAATAGGATGAATTGCCTAAGTAATATCATGTATGAATCTAAAAATTTCCCATAACTTCCCCAAGAATGATCTAATTCTTGACTCATCAATAGGGGGTAACATGTCTAGGATTACATGAATTTTAATCAGATCTATGTCTAGGATTACATGATTTTTAGTCATATAATGTCCCACCATGTGTGGCATTATGTAGCTTTAGGAATCTAAAGAGAAAAAAATTCATTCATTACTTGTTAGTGAGTCTTAAGAGAATTCAAATATAATAATGCAATGAAACTAAACCACCATTGCTAAAGTATTAGGGGGAGCTTAACACAATGAACAAAACTATAAATAAGAGATAAAAACATGCAACAATGTTACCTCCCTTTTCAAAAATAGTGTTCACTTGTTGGTATAGAATATGTTCTTGCTTGGCTTATGGCATTAAATACTTTGATCAATGAATTCTCAATATTGGCAACATTTATCTAAGGCCACGTGTGACTTTGCTTGGCTTGGCTTGGTATGAAACTTCTTGGATATCAATTTAGAATTATAACATTACTTTGATGGCTTCTTGAAGGCATTCCTATAGAATAAACGTACCCACAAAGGTTTCTTTGGGTAGAGTGAGGGCACTTGTATTTATAGGTCTTAAAACTAACATAACCCTAGGGTAATTAGGTTTATTTTTAGCTTTGGTTGAGTCTAAAATAACCTAGGTTGAGTCTAGGTTAACCCTAGGTTGGGTCAATGTAATTATGAAGGCTTGACAACTCATTTTAGATATTTATGAGCCATGAAAACTCCTAGAAGATATTTATGAAGTTATGACTCACATTTTCTTGGAATTTTAGGAATTAATAAAAGATATTATTTGCTCCCTTGACTTTAACCTCATGTTTATTGAAAAATTCATTTTTAAGAAAATGTAATTCCCTAATTCAACATGGAATTTTTACTTAAGTAGTTTAATTGAATTTTTCTTGTTAATTAATACTACTTAGGGTTTTTGGATTTTATGAATTATTTTAATTATTTTGCATTAATAAATCAATAAGCCAAGAATGTCAAATTATTTGGTCTTAAATTTACTAAGGTTGAATCCAAGCTAGGTTATGGGTGCATATAGGGTAATACCATAACTAAGCAAGCCTTGACATGTTTTTGGGTAATTATATCCCTTACACAGATGAATTTGGGCAATCTAGTGACTTTTAGGCTTGAATTACATCATTTGCTAGAAATCAATTTGGTTCCCAGTTTATACACATAAGTGGCCAAAATTGAGTGTCTACAATAACCTATATTTTTGATTTCAAGAAGCCATTATTGACCAAATATAATCCTTATCTGATTGCCTATTTACATAATAAAAACTAATTTGTCCACAATTTTGGGACCACATGCAACTAGTATGGTAATATGTTTTATTCAATCTTGGAAATATATATCTTTCTATAATTCATCTTGACCATGACCTATGCGTTTAAGAAATTCAAGTGTACATATCTCCTCATATATGTCCTCATGTATTTCCACATGTTGTCTAATTTCATTCCTGATAAAAACATGAATAGTCAAAGGATTCCTTCTTGAATGCTTGTAATTTATTCAATTTTGACCTTGATTTTAAGCTGTAGTAGGTGGTATGGGATGTATAATATGGATAATTAATTTATATTTATATTATGGATTATATATTGTAATGATGAATAAGTAATAATAACATGTTCTATTATTATATGAAAATGTTAAAAGGGTTTTCCATCTTGGTTAGATAATCTGCTAGTGGATCTATGCCTTAGTATTGACAAAATAATTAATTCCCTGTCAAGTAACATCTGTAACATAACATGTTTTCTCTATCATGTACAGTGTTATATTGTATTCTAATAATTGGGTATATAGCCATGATCTCCACATTATTTATCAAATCTATAAATGGTGCCCTGTTTATGCCTGTAATGCATTGATCTATATATTGTGCATCTTATTTTATAGTAATCTAAATTTGAGAAAGATTTTAGTCCATGGTAAACTTAATAAAATAGTATTTTATGTATCATCTATATTGCAACAAATATTCTTTCCTTTATCAACATATAAAATAATTTTATTCCCTTTATCTTTGTTCATTAGAATGAATGCATTTGAATCATATATGTATTCAGATGGGCCAACTGGTGTAAAATTCAAACCCAATAAATAATCATCAATGTTTATTTGTAATACATTTGTTTCATCATCAAAATTAGCATCAAAATCAAAATCAATGATATTTATAGATATGAAATTTGGATCTTCTAAATTTAATAATAAAATTAATTCATGTACATCCTCCTTTTATTTACCTTTTTAAATGAATGTTGTTGTTTTAAAACATATTTTTATGTAACTATAATAAAAATAAGAATGTATAAATTACTAAAATAATTACATGACTAATTTGGAACTTATTATTTATGGAAAGATGATAAAATGGGAAAATACTAAAGACAAATTACTTAGCTGGTACTCATATTTGATTAACTACAACAATTATTTACAGACCAACTATGTGAATATGTGAGATGAATATGAATTAGGAATAAGGCTCTATTTAATAATGGGACAAGGCTGCATTAATCAGACAAGACTGATGTATGTTGTCATCCGTAGGGAGAACTAATGTTGGGTAGGGTTTTTTTAACTCTATACAAATTTATAATAGTGTGCCTTCACGTATCGGTCATGTGTGTGTGATTAGGATCGCTCAATTCACTATGGAAGTTTACATACCCTAAAATTACATTGTGTATTATTTCTTAAAAAATACAATGATGATGTAAGGACCTCCACCTATATTCTTATACTTGATGTTATCTTGGTCATTTTATATTTTATACTATTTTTTCCTTTTGTAAACCTTAAAATTTATAATTTATGAAGTCATTTACCTTGAATTTTTAAGTCATTTCATCCATGATGAAACCACCACCTTCCATGATGAAATCACCTATTGCTGTGATGACACTATCCTTTCAATGACATTTCTAAACAAAGAAACCATTATATATGTGTAAATTTAATTCTTTTTCATTGAAGTCTCATCACTAAATATGGTGGTTTCACATTAACTACGGTGATTATGTCCTCATCACCTGCATAAGGTGGAAGTTTTGTCACTATTTATACATTTTAAAAATTTACATCTGAGACTTTAGTTTTCACACATTTTGCATTTTTTTTTGTCACATTTCTTGTTTTTTTAATTTTGTGTTTACCTCCTAGATGGCCCAAATCAACCATATTATTATTTTATCAATACTTATCTCTCTCATCTCTTCTAAAAATTATTTGCAATATAGTTGACTACCATGTGCAACCTCTTTTTACCTTTACAAGTATCTCTTTTTCTTTAGGTTTTTGGATTCAAGATTTGCATTATATATTAGAGCTTTTAAATATTATATATCCCTAGACTACCTAAATTGAATTTTTTAAGATATTTTTATTTATTTTGTGATAATATTTATGTAATTTTATGAAATATTGAAGAAGATAATTCGCAAATTGACATCCAATTCTTTGCCTTTGTTGATCAGTCCAACCATTATTTAGTTGTTATTTTATTCAAGAATGTGTCCATATATTTATTTTATTATCATCCTCTTGTTTAAAAGTTACAATTTTTTATTGAGTAAATAAGTATTTAACATACCTCATGATAGTATACTTACAAGAATAATCTCTCTACCTTCGTTTGGTCTCACCATTGATCAATCTTTTTAGT
The DNA here is from genome assembly GCA_037957365.1 of Torreya grandis. Lineage (NCBI taxonomy): Eukaryota > Viridiplantae > Streptophyta > Pinopsida > Cupressales > Taxaceae > Torreya > Torreya grandis. Next base: position 18,564 of record JARHVA010009513.1, on the reverse strand, counting down.
TTTGTGTTGTTTATTAGATTAATTATTTTATTATTAGATTAGATTCATATTTATAAAATGTAAAATAATAAAAAGTATAATATTCTCCTTTTTTTATCTCAAACAAAAAAAATTAGCTTAGTTATTTCAATTTTTTGCTTGCACTTCGAATATTTTTAATGCACAATCTTGTATAAAAACCTAGGGTATATTAGAGGGAAAAGTCAAGTTAGTTTAGAAACAATGCACTTTAAATTTTAGAATAAGATTTCATAAACAAGTACACCAATTTTAGTTTAGAAATAATGCAATTTCAATTTTATAATAAGCTTTCATAAACAAGCATGCACACGTGCACACACACACACACATGCCTAGAAAAACTTAGAAAACCCAGGCAAGAAAAAAGCTTTAATTTTGAGTTGTTTTCCTTCACATGCATGATGAGAAACACTATTTTAAATCAAAATACTTATAAAAATCATAAATTAATTATTTCATTAATTTAATTTCATCAATAAATCACTTATAAGGTTTAAAAATAGTTTTTAACTTGCATATACAAATTAATTTCTGAATATCTAAAGTCATGCTTATTAAGTTTTAGACATAATTTTCATTGGTGTGTTGAAAAATTAAATTGCATAGTAGATTTAATATATCTTAATTTAAATATAAATATAAAAAGAAAAGTTTATTTTAGTTTGCATGTAGTTAAAATTCTTGCATCAAACTAGAAAAGGATAAAATCAACATTTGTATCCTTAAACTAGAATTCAAATTTAGTGTTGCATGCATTCAAATACCTTTGAAAATAGATAAAACTAACATTTAATTTTAGTTGTTCATTTAATAGTTTAAAATTAATTTCATTTTTATTAATTAACATAGTTTGATTTCTTTACAAAATATTGTCAAAAATATCCAAAAATACAACCAAGTCGTGTCAAGGTGAGTATAAGCCCAATCCTTTCCACTACACATAGATAAAAATAAAAACCTCTTTCAAAAAATTATCCAAGAAATATATGCGCTCAAGCAATCAATCACATCATTATATTTTCACCTTTCATGACTCTTCCAGAGCAACCATGCTTTGTTAGATCTGGTATCTTTCCTAGAGTCATATTTCCCATTTAGTGTAGTAATTTTCAAAGTGTTATCAACATTGATCTTAGAATAAAGGTATTCCAATCCAGTCCCATCCCACATTTGATCATTGATAAACTCGATGTAATTGATGAGTAAGAGTGTGTATAAGTGCAACCTATAATTTTACCCATTCATATGCGAGGCTGCCAATAAAATGGTATACAAGTATAGATTTCCATCACTCTTTTATTATTCCTCTTTGGGACTATCCTCATAATATTTTCATTCAATTTGCATATGACATTGATTGGACACCCTAAAATGACCTGATCAGATTCCAAAAGTCATCCAACCCAAAAACACCCAATTCATCCTTTCTAGCATTGACCAATAACTTTGATACAACATCCTCACCTACACTAAGGGAAATCATAGTTATGTTTCCCATCATTAACCACTCTAAATGAGTAGTGTGTCATAGCTAAAATATTATAGTATCATCATGAGCATATTTTACCACCCACAATCTAAAACCCCATTCCAACTCTTCAACCTAATTTGCCTATTCACTAGACCTACTAATCTTATTCATCTCTCCATCAACTGTCTCAGCTAGAACTCACAAAGTTGAGTGTGTGAAAGTTAATGTGTTAATTTCCTTTAATAAAAATCTAGTTAACTTGACATGAAATGAATATACTTTTGCATATTCCTCTTTTTCTCTCTTTTCTCCACTTTTCTATCTCTTTTATATTATTTGGGTATATATGCCTCATAAGTATATATAGTTAGGACATATTTGATAAAAATATAGAATATGAAACCTATATAATGATCCTTCAACCTGGTGGTGAATCCTCCCTCAATAATTAGAATAAAAACACTCCTACGCAAAACATGGATACTCAATAGCAAAACCATCCCTTTAACTCATAAATTAGATCAAGGATTATGTTCCATAAGGTATATGAGCCATATGAAACTACCAAAAAATCAACTTGATTGTAAGAACATTAATTCACTAGTAAGTGGGATGAACCCTTATATTATAACTAAACCACTAGTTAGTTTACAAATCCTAGATGATGAAAGTGCAAAAAAGTATGATCAATACATTGATAGAATTTATAATCTAGAAGATGGGATAAGTAGACTAAAACCACCTTTGTAATCTTCTAAAAACAACCAAAACATCATCAAACCATAGGATTAACACCCAAAATCTCTTCCAAATAACCTTAATGAAAATTAGTTCAACAGTGGTCATCAAATCAAACCTCCTGATCCTTCTACTAAGGAGGTCACCAAAACTACCATTACTTCTTCCTCATATGAACTCATCTCAACTTTGGTGGGTTGCATTAAATATTTAAAGAGTAACTAAGCCTCTCTCAATTAAGTTATAACAATAAAAAAATATTAACCAAATACAATCCTCCTCTATTCCCATTCCAATGATAACTTATCAACCTACAATGTATCCCTCTAACCCACCTCTTGTTAACTATGCCTTACACCAATATCTAGGGGACATCCTTACATTGAGTCCCCAACCTGGTAACTTCCAAAATTCCTCTATAATATAAACCTCTTATTCAAAACCATGTTGGAATTTGTAGAAAACTAATTTTGACCACAAGTAGCTTCCAACTAGATTCCAGACTGATTCCTACCAACCATTGCAAATTAAGCCTAAGAATCACTGAATGCCCTAAATTTGTTTATGCATCAGTCATAAAATTTTAGAATCATGTTGAGGCATCCATGTTTGAGTTACTAGCCTATATGTAATAATAACCTCTCATAGATTCATCCATAATCAAATTGCAACATAACAACTATCAATTTGGCCTATGAACCTATTAACTTGGGCACTTGATCAATCTTAAAAGAGCTAAAATGATAATCAAATATAATTAACTAATTAAAAAAGATTAAATGATTAGTTGAATTATCCATTTGTAATTAATAAATATCTAAAAATGGAAATTCCAAAATTAAAAATATAAGGCCTTTTCATCATTACCTTTATGAGTTGTCAAGCTCTTTAAAAATATCCCAAAATATCTAATTTGAGAGCCATGCCTAGTAATTGAAAATCATAATTACATGACAACTTTTAACTCAACTAGAGTTAGTCTCAACTCACCTAGGGTTAGTTTGAACCCATTCCATGTTTAAACTCAACCTTAACTCACCTTGGGTTAGAGTTAATTCTTGAGGCTATAAATATAAGGCCATGCCTATTAATTTCTAAGCTATTTTAGTGCAAAGTTATTATGCATAAATATCTTCAAAAGGTTCTTTGATGTAGTGTTATAATTCATAAATAACTTGAAAGTAGTGTTATCATGCTCAAATCTTAATCCAAACAATCAAAGCCAAGGTGCCAAGGAAAGATGAAGCCAACACAACTCCATTGATGAATATTTATTGATGTACAAGCTAAGCAAGCCATTAAAAAATCCATTTTAGAGCTCTTAGGAAGGTAAAAGACAGTTTTATTTTATGTTTTAGTTGTGTTTCATATGCATGCTTATTATCTGCACTGTCCCTAGTGTCTAGGCTAAAGGTGTTAGGATTTTTAGTGTGTTTATTTGACTTTTATTTCTTGGACTAACACAAGACTAACCCCCCCTCTATTCTAATCCTTGTTCACATGTTGGCATGCCTAGTGGGACCCACACCCCATAATGTTGTTCCTAAGACCTTTTAAGACAACCTCCTAACAATTTTCATGTAAAAATTCAAGCTTACTGATCAAAATAGGTGAACATTGGAGGGTCAAGGATGCTTTTATAGAAATCATGAAGTTAATCTATGTAGTCATAATTTTTCTCTCTGGAATCATGATATTGTGTAATATCGTTACTTACACAGTCATGATTTTATCATAATTTTTGCATTTTTGTGCTAACTCTTGTAGTTTTATGTTAAGCTATCATGATTTTTTGACTGTTTGTTTGTATTTGTAGGGGAAATTGTGATTTTGAAATATTACAACTTTACAAGTTGTGATATCACTCAAACTTATATGATATTACAATGTTGCGACTCTACAAGTCATGAAATCACCCTAAATTTAGTGATATTACTTAATCGTTAACAATCTATCACTAACCATATCATGTTATAGGTTAAGTTATGTTATTGCCTATATTTATATGATATTGTGATATCATGACTTTATGACTAATGATATTTCATTTATTTCTACATTATTATCATGACAGAAGTAGCATTGTGTTAAATCTATGTTTTATAGGCAAGTTGAGGTATTATGCTAATAGTCATGGTTTTGTAGGAAAAGTTTCAGTATTGCACTATGTTTTTATGGGTTTGTACTTTGTGTAAAATTTTGGAAACTCAAGATCATGATTTGGAAAGTCATTTGTTCACTCATAATTTGATTCTAAGCATACAAACCCCCTAACTTATTTTTTAGGACCCAAAGGATAAGAGGGAGACATTTAACACATTATAAAGTTACAAATTTCAAATTTCAAATTGGTGTTTTAAAAATATTTTTGCTTAAGTCTTTTTTTCTTTCTAAAAATTTTTAGCAACAAACACCAAGGGGATCAAACTTCATCACACACTTTGTTTTAGTGCCATAAAATGAACTTTCACATTAGTTAAATACTCATAAGAGTTTCATTTTATATTTGTTTGTTGAAAGTGTTTGTTTTAGCAAAACAAGTGATGTGTTTATGCTCTCTTCACATCCCCTTTAGGGAGCTCATGTGACCAAAAATGCTCATTATTTGACTTTGTCACTTTGCTCCAAAAACGTGGAAGGAAAGTCATTAAGGACCTCCCCAAAATCCATATGATTTGGGTGATCCAAAACCAACCCTAAATTCCTTTTTCTTGTCTTTATTTTCATGCATTTTGGCTTGTGACTAGGAGCTCATAGCCTCCTCATGAGTTCTCTAGGGAAGATTTGACTTAGAAATTCATTTCTAGACATCATTTCAACCCACTCCATGGTGGGGTATATAAATTAAGGGTGACCCACTAGGATGGTTATTTTGAATGATTAAAACAATCTCCATTAGTGGTACTCAAACTCAAAAGATAGGAGTAACTGAAACATCATACTACATAAATCAATTAATGGATGTAGTGGTTGTGAAAGGGACAACACATTTTCACAAAAAAATGGTTGATGTAGATCTAAATGATGGGATTCCATATCTAGTGTTAACCACACTTGGTACCATCTAGAAATGAATGAAAATTGATAGTTTAGAGAATCCCACTTGCTGTGGACATAATGCTGATGCAGGGAGAGTAGCTTAAAGTTACATGTCACCATACAAAATCTTGAGATAAAATGGGGAATAAAAACCCTAATTTTCATGTAATTTAAATTTTTGGATTAATAAATTAAAAATCCTCTCAAGAGTAAGTATATAGATAGAATTAGACAATATGATGCAACCTTGTCAATTTTAGGATTTAAGAATTGCACATAGGTGTTTATGTTATTTTGTCCTTTTTAGTTACATGGTATTATATCTAACTATTTGTTTTTTATACCACATCAAAAATGAGTTTTGTGTATACATCACTCCTTTGTATGAAGAGGCATTAAGCCAAACATTTAATATCACACCTCTACCTTAGTATTTTGAGCAAACTTTTATGGGTGTCACGTGATTTAAAATGGTGTCATTATGTTTCCCAATTCATTTCAAATCTTGTGCTTTTGAGTCTTGAAACAAAATATTTTCCATATATTTAGAGCACGATAACATGGTTATGCTACTTTAATTATTTTAAAGAATTTTTGTTTGTGTCCAATTCTAATTTTGAAACCAAACAACATGTGCCTTTTAGATCTATACCTAGTGTTTTCATACCATTCATTCTTGTCTAGCTTGTTGTTTGGTAAAAAATTAGCCTTGATAAGTTCAAAACCAAACATTGATTGATTTCTGCCTATGCCTCATGTAATTTTGTCCTAGACATTGATCTTTCAATTTTGGGTTGTGTAACTTAGGTTAATTCTTTAATCATTTTGAAAACTATTTTTTGTGTTTAGATTAGGGGAAGTAGTCAATCTTCCATATACCTATTATTTCATATCAAATGCCAAATGATCAAGTTATTGTCTAAAAATCGGAATGCCTAGTTTATTACAAAGTGTTTCAAATTTTTTAGATTAAATATTTTCCCTTTTAGACCTTATTTTGTTTAAAGTTTAGTTTTTGTGCCTTTTCAAAAAAACCTATCAATACTTGTTTTGAACCTAGGTTTTTTGCCTTATTTTCCAAACGACCTAGCAAATTTTATTTATCTAGACCTAGATTAGACTTGTTTGAAACACTATGTATATAAGTTTGGCATTTAAATTTTATTTCATCCATTTGAAATTTTTGTGTAAGACATTTGATGTTAGATTGTTTTAGACCATGTTTTAACATAGACCATTTTGGAGATACAATGCCATGTTTAGACCAAGTTAGAACAAGTTAGGACTGTTTGTCCTTTGGACATTATTTTAAGAGTTTATAGAACTCTAGGCCTTTGTTAAGAAATGTTCATCATTACTTTGGATATGTATTTTTACAGTCATTGTAGAGCCATGTATAATCTAGGTTATGATAGTATGGTCACACAAGATGAATTTGTTCAAGACCCCTATGGTGATAATGTATTTTGTGAGATAGATCCTTATCCTCCTTATAATACTCAATCAGGGGAACAAAGCCAAGATCCTTTAGACCTCTATTTGATTAACATGCTTCCATACTAAGAATAGGACCAAGAGCAAACTACACAGTACCTTGTTAGTGTACTATAAATTATAAAACAAGTTAAACAATAAACATATTATGTAACCATGCCATCGATATATGATTATTATCTATTTGATCATCACTTACTTGAAAGTAAGGATGAAGTTTTAGTTAGATCCATAGAGGTAGGGGCCAAGTTTCCAACAAAATTCCCCCAAATTTTTTTTCCAAGTCTAATTAGGGTGACTTTCAACATGCCTTATAATCAAACCATTAAACAAACCTCTTTTAGCAATCCTCAAGTGCTTGTGCTGATGACATATGAAGACCCATGTATGATTATCATACGATTGGGACTCATGGAGGATCATTTTATATAAATATAGATAATATATTAGAATTATTTGAATCTAGCATGCAACTTTAATAACATGGCCATGTCAAATTCTCCACTTATATATCTAGCTCCTTAAACATGGGTGATAATCAATTTGATAGGTTAAGACAATCTAGGTATAGACCCATTTGTGCAAATCACTTCAGTTGGAGACATGTTCAATGTCCCATCTATTGAAGAAGTGTCTACTACTTCTATGTAGACAAACATGACAAATATAGTGGATGGCATACAAGTGTCATCCAATCCATGCCAAAGTGGTTCTACTGGACCAAAAACTAGTCCAAAATAGGTGCTTTTAATTAACACCATGATTGGGTCACAATAGCAAGGGGTAGGAACTCCTATGTCCCAACCCCAACAAGCTACCTCTAATACTCAACCAAATACTTCTTTAAGAATGTAACCACAAGGATTAAGTAATCAAGTGACAACTAATGAATTTTCTCAATAAAATATGATAAATGTTACTCCACCATAATAGGCATAGTCTAGTTTATCACAACAACAAAGGTAAAATATTTTACCACCTCAAAAGGGGGAAATAAATGTTCCACCTCACCAGGTAGTGATAAGTATAACTAAAAAATTGTGGTCTAACATACCTTTACAATCACAAAAATTATTTAATCAACAACGTATGTCCATTAGTTAATGACAAATGTTGATCATTCTATAAGCATCTACTGCATAATAGGTGTTCATGCAATAAAGAGGTACTACTATCCAAGAAGTAACAATTAGGAAAAAAATGCTTTTCATTCCAAATGTGACATAAATCCAATGATAAGGCCTTAGTTCACAAAAAATTCCCCTTATCTAGTCAGGTTTGACTAGTCAACAACAAGTCCTTACTCAACCTCAACATGCATAGTATTTTACCCAGAGCCATATTCTTCCATCGCAACCAAAATTCCATCAAAACTAGGATTATATACTAAATCCAAAATAAAATATTACATCATAATGCATGAAATTTCAACAAACTCATATTAATCTTTGGATGCATATTCTTGGTCAGTTCCCTAACCAAACCAACTTTCCCTAGCAAACCATATCACCATTATACCCTGATCAAGCTAACCCACCTTTGACCACTCAGCCCCCACCTTAGGCCAATGTTCAATCCAATTTTTTTGCATAAGAATTGAAATAAATGAAGGATGTAATTACCACCATCAAATTAGGGAAATAAACTAAGAAGTTCAAATTAGATGACGTGTGTTCTTACCAATTCAATATGGAGTATCTAGAAATACCATTTACTTTAGGGTACAAACCTCTAAAATTTAACAAATACAAGGGTAAAGGAGACCCCAAGGTCCATTCAATATAATTATTTATTATTTGATAGCTAGTGGCTTACAATGACATATATCTCCTACTATTATTTCCTCAAGGTTTAGTTGGACAGGCTTTAGAGTGGTTTCTAAAGTTGCAAAAAAATTCAATATCTAATTTTGATGACGGATAAGTTTATGTAGCATTTCTCCTAAAATATCAAACACGATATTTCATTGGTAGATTTGACTTAGGCCAAATAAAAATATATTGAAATCTTTGCAAGCTATATACAATGATGGAGAGCACTTTCTAGTCATTTCATTCACAACTTACTAGATAAACAATTGGCTACTATGTTTACTAAAAATTTACACAATGAGATATCTTATCATCTAGAGCTTTAGTGTGCACATACCTTCAAAGACATCATTGATAAAGGTTTACTAATCAAAAGGGCCCTTATTAACAAATAGATCATTAAGTTAACCTTGTCAAACTAAAATCATACTCAAAACCAAGGAACATGCCAAAATCTAAACCAAAACCAAGTCTAAGCACAAGAGTCAACACCAACCTAGGCTAGTAATTATGAAAAATCCAATCAATTCAATCACAAAAAGAATGTTGTTATAAATGGAATAACTGAGTCGTAACATGTCCAAATGGTGAAAATTACTTCTCATCAACAACCCATTCAACAAGCATAACCTTTTTAGTAGCCTAAACCAGCTTAACAAGTGTATCCATCATTTCCTCTACAAACCCTTCCTCTAAGGAGAAATGTGCTTACTCATCAAGTCTTCATTGACCTTGGAGAACCTATTGAATCTATGTTTTGAAAGATAGCTACTGGTAATCTAATTAGTTGGCTTATTATAAAACACTATCTATAGCTCCAAGAATCTAAATGGAACCACCAGTGTTTGAAGGGTGCTAAAGCAAACCACTAAGAGGCTAGAAGGCTCATGGATTCTATGGGCTATAGGAGGTATATAGTGGCTATCTAGTTTTCCATCTTGCACCAAGATATAATAGATTTGAAAACTAGGTTGGAACTATCTTTAATAGACACACAAAGTGTGCCAATTAATCTAATGGGTCCAAACACAGTGCAGTAAGTAGCTAAGACTAGACTATGGATTGCATAAACAAAGTGAGAACAACAATACTAAATGAAAAGAAATAACCAATGAAAATTAAATCTTAAAGCTAAGGCACTTTGAGGTTAATTAAAAGATGTTTTAAGTAATAAATACATTTACAAGAAAGCATTCAAGAGCATGCCTATTATAGATTCGATCTATCCTTACAATTCAATACTATTATTTTTTAACAATGCAATGTTTTAGTTTAGCAAGAAAGAGAGAGTGTTTAAGCAAGTTTTATAGGTTGTTTTGAGCATGTATATCTATAATATGTAATGAGGAAGGGTTACAAAGAGAGAAATGGTATAAAACAAAGGAATATTTCAAGAAATTAAAGTATTCTTTAAACATATATAAATGCAATAAACTTTGGAAGCTACTCTAACCAATATACAAAAGCAATTATTTCCCTAAAATAGTTCCAACCCTAGTATATACACTACATAAACAATGGAGTTTTACTTTGCATAGAAAATTTCCCTTAGATCAATCTCAAAGATGAATTACATATGTTCTACCAACTAAGAATCCAAGCTAGGAAGTAATGTAGGAGGAAGACTAAGCTATGTGCAAGCTAAACTCTAAACCAAGAGCCAAGAGCAAAAGAGGAGGTGAAGTGAGAATTTTAAATGGTGTAAGAGATCAAACCAAGTGCACAAATTAGGTGAAATTTCAAATGTAGGAGCTTGAGATCAATCCATAAGGAAGTAGGAACAACTGGGAGCAGCAATGGAGTCTCTAAGCAAGAGTGTAACAACATATGGGATTTTCAATCCTCAATCAAGCTCAAGAGTGCAAAGAATGAACCAAGAGAGATTAAAGAAGGCATGAGAGTCAAGAGAGGGAAGAATAATAAAGAGAGGATGTAATGAGAAGAGAGAGAGGCTCAAATGGATGAGAAAGAGGCATATATCCCCATCTAAATCTACCAAATGACCTAAAATTAGCCATTTTTTTATCGTTTGACTTCATTTTAAGGTTTTTTGACACATTCTACCCAGGCCATGACCTAGGCCATGGATTTAGTGAAGGAAACATGCATCCTATGTTGTGGGTTTATTTCACACAAGCCACATCTTGGATCAAACTTGGTCTTAGGTTGGTCAATAGGCTCTCAAGAGGCCCCAAGAGGTCTCTAGAAAGGCTTGTCTTGTGTGAAAAAGGCCCAATATGAAATATGGATATAAAGGGGGTAATAATATGATGCAAAAGAGGTCTAAGTAGGTGGAATATGTCTTAGAGTAGGATGACTAAGTTTGGTAGTCTACACACAAGTTGATGTATAATCATAAGGAGGAGTAGGGTCATGAGAAATATGATTACATATGCCCCCAAGGTACAAGTAGTTGGTATTTGAATGAAAAATAAGTGTTGTGTAGTACCTATAAGCCACACCAAAGAAAATAAAATGAAGGACTATAAAGATAAAAGGAACATTACCTACACTTACCAGATAAGGATGGTAGTAGAAGAAGTTGATAACATGATCCATAAGTGAGAGTATAAATACTATGTAAACTAAAATCCAAATCAAAATTTAGCTTTAGCTATAGCTCTAGATCTTATAAATAAGTGACATAAGTGACATCAAATCACATCATACTATCTAGAATGACATTCACTAGGGCATCAACCCTAGTGTTCTCCCTGTGAGGGATATGAGTGAACTAGACATCCTTAAAAAAGATAAAATTGCATGCTATCTTAAAAAGGGGGAGTAAATCAAAGCTAAAGATGACCTAGACACTGATGAGTTGAGACATGGATAAGAGTGAGTTAGAGAATAACTACATATAACATGTGCCTAACTCATGGGCATCGATCAAGGAGATAATGATTGCATGATACTCAAAAACATTATTTATTTTACTGGTAAGGAAGAAACTAGCTATAACAATCTCATGGCCCCATTGATCATTAATAACCCAAGCCACAACTATTGGTCTTGGGTTACCTTGACTACCACCATCAATGTGAATCACCACTGAGAGGTGCACCATAATGGGGGTCAAGGTTACAAGACTAACAATGGTAGAAAGGCAATCTCAAAGTGAAGTAATATAAGTGATTTGCATGAGGGAAACAAAAAATGAAACAAAGCCACAATCATAGTGGTTGACCAACACTAGCCATGGTGAGAGGTAACAAGGGAAATTGGGGGAAGTTTTGATAAGATGAAGATAATTCAGCAAGACTAGAACAAATCCTAAACCATCGTAGCTAGTTGAAAACCCTACCTATAACCATGATAAACAAGAGAGAGAAGGAGTTATAATATATAAACTATAGAAAATTAGAGAAACAAATAATTAAAATAAGTACAATAACTTTTATCCCTAGGTGCCCATGAGATGGGGCACAAGCTTGATAGGTCAACAGGGACTCAAAAGGGGTCCCAAAACCCTAAAAAAGGATATAACAGGCTAAAGGAAGCCTTAGATTAAAAAAATAGAGGCTACCAATGTGATCAAAACATGCTAAAACCTTTAGGTTGGAGATTTTATGGTCTGAAACACAAAAATGGGTAAAACACCCAAAAAGGGCCCATAAGGTGCATCTAGGAAGGAGTGCACAAGCCTGACAGGCCAAAGGACCTAGGCTCTAAGAGACTAGAATGGTCATAAAACACACTTAAGGAGGCCTCAAAAATAGAAATAGACCCCTCCATCACATCCAAAATGGGCCAAAACCTTAAAGAAGAAGGTTTGGGGGTTTTGAGAGCAAAAACAAAGTGAAATAGAGGCCCAAAAAGAGCCAAAAAGAAAGCTGCTAGCCTAGGCCACAACTTTGCCCAAAAAGCCATGACCTAGACTAGAAGAGGCCAACAAAACAAACTTGGGGATCCTAAAAAGGGCCCAAAATTTTTCTAGAATGGAATGAGAGGGGGAAGATGAGAAAACTATTGTTGAGGTTTTCTAAACATGTTTTTCTCATTCCCACAAGCACACACCTAATCTAAAGTCATGTTGTGCTAGCATGCAGATGCAAGGTGGAGTCAGGGTGCTAAAGGCATGAAAGATATCTTAGCTAATAGAGCCAATGCCAAAGTGCAATGGTTAATTATGAGAGAGTGCCTCACTACCAATCATAATGAGAGGCAAAGAGGGGTGGTAATAGGCTCATGCAAGACAAAGACTAGCTAGGGAAGGATAGAGCAAGTCTCAAACAACCACAACCACTAAACCACACCACCTAAAATAACTACAAAAAGAGAGATAGAGAGAGTTAGTAGAGGGTTAATTTTAAGAAAGTAGTATCCTAACCAACTAAAAAAATTAAAAGACTCTTCTTCTATCTCGAGGTGCATTTAAGGAGTACACAAGCCAAACAAAAAAAGATAATGATAAGGGTCTGATGATGGATACCACAAGAGGGGTAATCCACGAAATAGAGGCCTAGGGAGGGTGTTATAGTAATTTATGAGGCTCACCAAAGCACCATAGGCCTAGGATTTCATTTGAAGGTAGGCTACCACCCCACCCTAATTAGAGTCCTAACCCTGAGGTAGGCCACTACTTGGCTTACGAAGAGGCCAAACAAGAGGGAGAAGGTAGGGAAAGGGATATGAAACATCCATATACCTAGGTTCACTAGTCATGCCCTAAAACAAAAGAGTTTCATAGGTAGGGTCATTGTTAGTGAATGAGACCTTTAAAACCAAATAAGTGAGAGGATGAGAGTATATATGATATATGGGCATGAGCTTCTTATAATCTCTCCTCTCATTTATCAGGTTAGGTGCTATACCATGGATGGAATATCACTTAAGATCAGACTGAGTGACTCTGTCAGCCTTAGTAGGAGATGCATTGAGAGAGCTAATACTCTGATGAGAAAAGTGGGATGTAAAGGGTAGCTCAACATCTAGGGAGACATCCTAGAAGAGTTATCTAAAAAGAGATGATCTGGCCTAGCATCATGGAGTAGAAGAGGGAGTCAGTTGATACATGCTTGAATCTGAAGGAGTGAACACTACTTGATACTCAGCTAGATCATAATGTTCATCCTTGAGAAAATGAGATTCAGAAGCAGGGGGTGTGTGGGAATCCACATAAACCCATGAGGAGACAATTAAAGCCTCACCTAAGGGCTTTATTTTTACATAGATCAAAGGCCAGGGATATAGGTCAACCTCCATAGTGTGAACCTTAAATTCATGCATGAACTAAACCATGCAAAATGTAGTCAATGGGATGACTTGCATAGCAACAGTCCAAGGATGACCAAGAATCATATTGTATAAAAGATCCAAATCTAACTCACGAAACTCAATCCTAATGGTCTTAGGGCCAAACTCGACCTAGAGATTCACATTCCCAACTCATGTAACTATGTCATTATTGAAACTAACACAATTATGGTGAGAATTAGAGAGCTTCTTCTGACTAATCTTAAGCTCATTGAACACATGTAAGGGCATGATGTTTAACGTATATCCTTCATTAATAAATCACCACTTGATGCAACAATCATCCACATAAGTATTGATATAGAGAGGGAAATGATACCTCTTTACAATAATTGAAGCATCTAGCAAAGAGGTTGTGTCAAAAGATAAGATGAGAGGATGAGGGTGCTCATGTGTATTAAAGTTGAACAAAACTTTGACATAATCATGTATCAAAGCCTCACGAGGGAGATAAAGCTCATCAAAGATGAGACCCCTTTGCTCAAGGCAAAGGTGAATAAGGTACCAAATGGAGATCCCAACTAAGAGGCCTTACAACTCCTCTATAATAGAGTAAAGATGCTATTTGGCTTGGGGAGGAATGTTACACCTTAAGTCAAATATAACCTTAGGATTTCCTAACCCTATGGGTTAGACTGGGGTCTAACACCATTAGTCTCTTTAGTAAGGTTGGTAGCCTAACTAAAACACATGTTGATAAAGCACTCATACCCATTAGAGGCTATTTCAATAGTATTAACAACCTTGTTACTCTTGTACTTGGATTTCCCATTCGAGTTAGCCTGGGAAGAGGAGTTAGAAGAGTTGGAAGAAAAAGAAGGGGAATGCAGGTAATTAGCCTTTGATTTATTCTTTTTCTTATTCTTAGTCTCCTTATCATGGTTAGGCAGAGGCTCCTTGAAAACATTCAACTTGTGATTGGGTTTTACAAGTGGAGAAATTTGTGATAGAGGTGAGGTTTTCCCACCAAACTTCTAGGTGGCATAATTATTATCATCATGCCTCCTCATCTGAAGGAAATTAAAAAACTTGGAAGGGTCATAAGGAAACATCATCCATTACTTTATTATGCTTGATTCAAAATCCTTCTTTTTAGTTGTCTTCTTGCTCAAAGCATTCACCTCACATTTATCATTCTTGTCCTTCTTCTCGAAAGGAGAATCAATAACATCATCGATAGTTGTATTGTGATCGATCACATAAAGAGGATGAATTTTGGGTTGGTACGAGCTGCATGCTTGTATGCACCTCAAATAATTTAATCTTTAGACACTCATTAATATCTTCATCATACGAGGTGGACTCACACATGAGGACCTTAGGGTGAACCTTTTGCCTCAATTCTCATGTGAACATACCTTAAATCTAGTCATCCAAGAACTTAGTCTTGCACGTATGAATAGCTGAGCACCATCTATGCATAAAATCAAATTTTAACTCACCTTTGGCTTGTGCCATGGAGGTAAGTGATTGGATGTTGAGGTTAAAGGGTCTATAAATATTTAAATATTATAAGAAGTCATCCAAAAAGAGCTATAAATTAGAGAGAGAATCTAGTGGCAGATTTTAAAACCAAACAAGAACTTTAGCTCATAAAGAATGCACAAAGAGCTTTAACATCATGCTTTCATCCTATTCTCAATACATATACACCATCATGAATTTTGTAATATACTCCATGGGACTAGAGTCCTGAGTCCCATTGACCTGAGGAAGTTCAGGGATAGGAGTAGGAAGGGGAATAACATGCACCCAAGGGGATATAGGATTTTGAAGGAGATCCTCATAAGCATAGTTGATAACATGCTGATGATGAGCTCTAAGAGGGGGATCGTGATGGTAATGATGTTTCTTATGCCTATAGGCATCACCATAACCATGGACATGGAGAGGATGGTGCTGAAGTGGCTTCTGATAGGAAGGATACTCATGGTGGAAATCATCTCTACCACAGGATGGGGAATGACCACAAGATGAGTGACATTCCTCACAGGGATGATGGGAAGATGTGGCATACTCATAAAAGTGGTCATGATAACCAAAATACCCATGATGTTGATCATGTGCCATTAGATGAGGGTCAATTGATGGGTACTGATTCTCTTGATAGGCATCACATAGATATCTAGTTCGTAGATGATGATCAAAATTAACATGATCATCAAAAACTCTAAAGGAAGGGTTAGGAGGATCAGAAAAATCTTCATGACAAAGATAACTCATTGAGTGGGAATACTTATGACCCAAAACATAGACATAAGGGTGTTCTTATTATAGAGTATCCTACCAATAAAGAGGTGGGGGACTCATATGAGAACTGGTCAAGGATCTATAACTGGACTAGGTTTGATCTTTATCTCTAGAGGAATCACTCTACCTAATCCTATAGGGAGAAAGATTCATGTCATTCACCTGAAGGAATATACAAAAATCATCAATGATTTCTTATAATTTATTATGTCCTCAAATGAATGAATCTTGAATTAGTGAAAAGGAGATCGAGTTTGTTTGTTATAGTACTACCAATCTTATTCCCTTTTTAATGTAAGAGGGTGTAGACTAACATTTTGGGTTGAGGTAAGCTACTAGGTGCTATGGTGTCTATGGCATTCCATTACAAACATGGCTTGCTCATTAGCGAGCTCAGGGATGAGACCCTGAATCCATCAGGATTGGCATCCCAAAAGTTGGAGATCAACCATGGATGAAATGAAGCATGAGAAACATGGAAGACAATAGAAAAGGCAAACTAATGGAAAACCAATTGGGAGAAAGACACAAAACCAAATCAAGAGAAAACATCCAAGGTGAGAGCCGAAACACAATTAAAATTAAAGCCTAACAACTAATATAGGGGAGTTGGCTAGAGAGAACTCTAAATAGGATAGAGCTAATGTGAAACTATATATGAGGTCCCAACAGGCATGATATAATGTATATCTAAGAATCTAAATGGTACCACCAATGTTTGGTAAGGTGCTAAAACAAACCACTAAGAGGCTAGAAGGCTCAAGGGTTTTATGGGCTATAAGAGTTCTATAGTGGCTATTTAGTTTGCTGGCTTGCACCAAGATATAGAAAAATTTAAAAACTAGGTTGGGGCTACCCTGAATAGGCACACAAAGTGTGCCAATTACTCTAACAGGTCTAACCACAATAAGGTAAGTAGCTAAGACTAGACTATGGATTGCATAAACAAATCGAGAACAATAATACCAAATAAAGAGAAATAACTAATGAAAATTAAAACTAAAAGCTAAGGAAATTTGAGGTCAATTGAAAGATGTTTTAAGTAATAAATACATTTACAAGAAATGGTTCAAGAGCATGCCTATTATAGATTCGATCTATCCTTACAATTCAATACTATTATTTTTTAACAATGTAATGTTAAAGAGAGAGAGAGAGAGAGAGAGAGAGAGAGAGAGGAGAGAGAGAGAGAGAGAGAGAGAGAGAGAGAGAGAGAGAGAGAGAAGAGAGAGAGAGGAGAGAGAGAGAGAGAGAGAGAGAGAGAGAGAGAGAGAGAGAGAGAGAGAGAGAGAGAGAGAGAGAGTTTAAGCAAGTTTTATAGGTTGTTTTGAGCATGTATATCTCTAATATGTAATGAGGAAGGGTTATAAAGAGATAAATGGTATACAACAAAGGAATATTTCAAGCAATTAAAGAATTCTTTAAACATATACAAATGCAATAAAATTTGGAAGCTACTCTAAGCAATATACAAAAGCAACTATTTCCCTAAAATAGTTTCAACCCTAGCATATACACTACACAAACAATGGAGTTTTACTTTGCATAGAAAATTTCCCTCAAATCAAGCTCAAAGATGAATTGTATATGTTCTACTAACCAGGAATCTAAGCTAGGAAGCAATGTAGAAGGAAGACCAAGCTATGTGCAATCTAATGTCCAAACCAAGAGCCAAGAGATAAAGAGGAGGTTAAGTGAGAAATTGTAATGGTGTAAGAGCTCCAAACAAGTGCAAAAATCAGGTTTAATTCCAAATGTAGGATCTTGGGATCAAGGCACAAGGAAGCATGAACAACTGAGAGAAACAATGGAGTCTCCAAGCAAGAGTGTAGTAGTATATGGGATTCTCTATCCCCAATCAAGCTCAAGAGTGCCACGAATGAACCAAGAGAGATTCAAGAAGGCATGAGAGTCAAGAGAGGGAATAAAAATCAATAAAGGATGTAATGAGAAGAGTAATAGGCTCAAATTAATGAGAAAGAGGCATATATCCCCACCCAAATCCACCAAATGACCTAAAACTAGTTATTTTTTGGTCATTTGACCTCATTTTGGGTTTTTTTTGATATGTTCTACCTAGTTCATGGCCTAGGCCATGGGTTTATTTCATACAGGCCATGGCTTAGTTCAAACTTGGTCCTAGGTTGGTCAATAGGCTCTTTGGAGGCCTCAGGATGTCTCCAAAAATGCCTATCTTGTGTGAAAAAGGCCAATATAACTAGGGATGCAAGACGGTTAGGAATATGATGCAAGAGAGGTCCAAGTAGGTGGTGGATGTCTTAGAGTAGGATGACCAAGGTCTATAGTCTGAATGTGAGCTGATGTA
This sequence comes from Torreya grandis, assembly GCA_037957365.1. NCBI lineage: Eukaryota > Viridiplantae > Streptophyta > Pinopsida > Cupressales > Taxaceae > Torreya > Torreya grandis. The sequence goes on along the minus strand of JARHVA010009513.1, from coordinate 158 downwards.
TAATTAGGGAGGAGTAGGTTCATAGGAAGTACAATTACACTATCCTAAGGGCATTCCTTATCCATATTAGTACTGAGAGAATGAGTTTTGTGAATACCATCATGTTCACCATTGAGTGAAAATAAAACATCTCATCAAAAATCTGTTGGAAAATAGGG